>JAGSMU010000506.1:0-184127 GCA_029286865.1 Teinopalpus imperialis
GTTTTTCAACCGGTACACAGGTAGCCATGTCATTGCCAATTGCCAATTGAGCAATCTTTATGTCTTCTACACTAGGAATCAGTTTAGAAACTAAGCCAGTAAAGAAGGTCGGGAGTAGTGCTAGTTCATTTAACTTATCTACTATCTGATGACTATCTACTATTCGGCACCGCATTAGCAGGGAGACCAAACTTGTCCTACAAGTCTAGATCCATTATATCCAAGTATCTCCGCCAATTTTTTAGTGTTGGGTTTTAGAAATTTACGTAGGACTCAACTCAAAGGGATAAAAATATTGGTGCTCAGCGGAGAATCGTACCAAAGACTCGAGATGCAACAGCCGATTACGCTAACCATTAGACTATGTCGTAGGCTAATGTAAGATTAGATACGCAAGTATTAACGTGCAGATACGGCATCTCATCGCGGATCAATGTGCGATAACCACGCGCCAATTGTCACGTCGTTAGGAGCCCTTATACATTGCCCGAGCCATAAGCAAACTTGCGCTAAAACCGTAAAGCGTTACGCATGTTGTTTAATTGATTTAGATAGACATGAGAAACATAATAAATTAAGGTATAAAGCTACTTCCACGATGGACTCGGAGAAAAATCCAACTCCAGATGATTCTTAATTCAAGATAACTTAATTCAACCATACCGTAAGACAGTAAGGGGCCGTAAGGATATTAATATATTATTTTAAACTAAGATAATTTAGTACTACCTTCCTTATTGGGATATTCTTTCTTTTTTCTTTAATTAATCTATAGTTTTAATGTAACAGTAATTCTAAGTTTTATTTAAATTAAACTTCATCCGGAGGGGCTTAGCAGCTGTAACACAGGTCTAAGACCTAGCACGGTTGCTAAAGAGAAGAAAATAAATGGTTGAAATTGTAATTGTAAAACAAATCAAATATCTGTTACGTAACAACGTTGTATAATAAATGTATTAATATATAAAAAAAAAAAAAAAAATTAATATATTGTAGAGGTTGGGTGCGTTATTACCGTTAGGCAATGCAATTATTATAATGTCTTGTGTCTGTCTTTTTTTTTATTATATTAGAGGTAACAAAGGAACATATACAATTCACGTGATGGTGACATCTGCGGTCCTTGAAATCTAAAACCGGCCAAATTTCCAGACCAAGATTCAAGTTACACATGCCCTATGAAACCGGAATGGTGAGATAAAATGCCAGCTTACCTGTGATTAGCGACCCGGATAGGGTACCCCACTCATCAACACAAAAGCTCTAAAGTAAGTCTGTCTCTCTAATCAGTGGTCTCTGTAAGAACATGGGTATTCCCCGGTCGGAGCCGACCCATTCATGTTTCGGCGAAACTACAGCGTGCCTATCCCGCTGTTAATACTTCATAATGGATTACGAAAAATTTCAAATCAGTGCTTTTTATATTTGTACTTGTAAAATTAAATCAGCCCGATGTAATTGTTTGCTTAAGCCGTGAAGTTTAAAGTATGAACTCGTTTCTCACCTTTAGTTTCGTAAAAAAAAAAGAAAACGAATTACATAAATGCTGTTCGTTGGTAAGAGCATCATTTGACAACGGCTGGACTGATTTACCTATTTCTTGTTTTAAAATGTTCGTGGTTCGTTCGTCCAAATTAGGGTTTTATAGAAAGAAAAATAGGCAGTTTCCTGGGAAATTGACTATTACGGGAATCGAATCCATTGATTCGACTACCCGTTTACCCATAGATTGGTGAGAAATTGTGGCAAATGCACTTGGTACTAAAACAAGCAAAAAAAAGAAAATATATATAACTATAGTTGAAAAGAATACTGAAGTTACAGGGTCTGAACTATAATGGCTTATACTGACAGGCAATACTTTCATTTGTACGTTTATTATTTTAATTATTAATAACAACAGGTTAAAACCAAAAATAATTGAAATTAATTTACTGTCTAATGTGAAATAAATTACTAGGGCATCAGATCTATCAATTGCATATCTAATCTTTTACCTCAAGCATTTATTGATAGTCAATATCATATGAACTAAATTATAAAAATTATATTCCAATAAATTTTCTGCCACATGTGACTGAGCAATTTTGACTTTGTTTTTAAACAATTAATTTTATTGTTTTTAATAGACACAATCAGTTCTATATATAATGTTCACTGAAAGTTATGGTGTAACTATTAATTGGACATTATTGCACATAAGTAATATGGCCTTGAACTTCATATATGTTACAAAATTCATCAACTAATCGGACTACTTTAATAGTCATAGTTATAACGAACAATGAAATAGAATATTTATACAAATAAACACACTGGTTTTTATATAAAAAAAAATCATTCTATGTAATATTGTATATTATTATACTTTTTGGTGATGGTAAATAGCAACCACAATAAAATACATTAAATAAACAAAAATGATATTATTTTTATTAATATTATTTTATTTATAATGTTTGTACTAATATCATATATTATATGTATCTGTTATCATGCTGAAAATGCCTTCCGTAGGTCAGCTTGAATCAGGATTTCATTGGCTCACTACACTTATTGAACAGGGGCCGACTGCATAACATTACAGTAAACCGGTCGTAGAAATTTCTTATATGACACACAAATTTTTACTATTTTGCTCTTGCTAACCAAAACCTTGACAAAATGTTTATATGAGACAAACATACATTTAAAACTTAGATCCCAAAAGGGTCTAGTTTCATTTAATAGTGAGCATACTTTGCAGTTTTTAATGCAACGAATATAGAAACATACCTTGTGTAAACGTTTACTCAATTCTCACAACACAATAAAAAATATAGCAACCACGTATAAATTGAACGAAAATAACAACAAACAGAATCGAAATATTGACACCATATAAGTATGACACCCTTACAACCAAAGATAATACAGTTATACAGACTAATATAAAACAAAAGGTATTTTGTATGCACGTCAATAGTAAAAAAATCTGTCATGATGAAAATAAAGTAAATGAAGCAACGATTATTTTATCCATTATTCTATTAAGCTAAGGTATAATTATTAAATATAAAAAGGAACTAAATTTCGCGGTAAACTATATGGAACGTTGGATGAATATTATGCTGATGATGTAACGTTAAGTTGTAACTTGAATAGTAGATGCCGAGACAAATCGTTGCTTAAAAAAAATATGTATAACGTATGTAATCTCGCTTTCTATCATTAAGTAAAAAACTTGGTGAGGACCAACTGTCGATTTATGCCACTCTTGTTATTTACGTCAATAGCTGAATTGTTTTAATTCATAATTTTGACACTACCCAAATTTAACTTATACATATATATCATTCGATTGGTAAAATAAAGAAACTAGTCATGTTATTACCAGCGGCAACCTGACGTGAGGGCATTCAGAGTCACCAATTATTCAATGTTTAAATATAAGAAGTCTCTTCAGCATACACAATTGGATAGTATTATCCTAGTGAATACTAACAACCAGCTACCACCACTAAGATTTTATTCATTACGTACTGTGTTCAGAGTCCTTAACTTCTCGTTATTACTTCTATTTGTTTGCTACGCATTTCACATTAAAAATTTTAGTGCTATTCGATAATTTATCATTAATTATTTTATTCTTTATTTGCTTATGTAAAACAAACATAACATACACAACAACAACAAAAAGTTAGACTTAATGCCAAAAGGCATTCTCTACCAGATCATTTACATCGCGTCATCATACTTTTCAAATACATATGTGATCATTTCTGTGGACATTGTAATCTTGTCTTATATGTCAAAAAATTGTATGCTATTATTAATCGCTGAACCAGTCAAATGTAATCATCTTAAACACACGCAGATCATCAATCAACTATTATTATAGATATCTATATAAGCTTCGCGTAATGCATAACTTGATATAAGGTGCTCATCCTCTTAAACATTGTACATAAAACGTGAAACTTCCACGCGCTGAGCTTTCGCATAACTTTGTTTTCTCATCATTTGAAACAAGCGCACATACATATGTTTTGTTTATTTCCTATTCAAATTAATAATAAAATGGTTTATAAGAATCTATTGTAGAATAAAATATTTGTGCTATACGTGTTATAATTTTTTATTCAAGAATTTATTTGTGTGTAGATGTTCTTTTTTATATAGACGAGGGGCATTTCCCCATGTAAAAAGAAAAAGGTTACAAAATCAGCACGAAAAACGAAGAAATGAAAATTTTTTTACAAATGGAATAAAATTACGTAATTATGAAACTAAAAATAATTGATTAGAACTAGACTAGAAATGGCCTTAATGCGGCGCAGGATGACTGTCTAACGATTACTCTAAACAAATGCTACAACAAAAAACCAATTGGGAATGCTTAAGACTCTAATACACAAAGATATAGGGGGTTAGGTTAGGTTTCCTCCACGACTCAAGCGGGGGTCGCACCGCATGATGCGGCTGTGGTGGGGTCGCGGGGGAAGAGGAGTGTCGGTGTTTCGTTGCCGCTCTCCCTGTCCTCCGCGGCCGAACATCGGTCGGCGGTGGAGCCGCAGACCAGATCTCAGACGCAGACTCGGGGGAGTCCGCTTCCCACCTACAGAGGAGGCCGAGTTGGAAGGCGCGTCCGTGTTCCCTTAGGTTTGCCGTGATACAATCTTGACTCAGTATACATGTAGAGGTAAAGGGCCACAGCTATCATGTACCATTAGATGTTCTGTGTGCTAATTTATCATAACTTCTTTGGGTGTCTCTCCAACTAGCGAAGGTTGGCAGTCAGTTATGTGTATTCCTCCCTATCCCTCGCGAGGTGCAACTGTGCGGTGGCGTCCGCGACTCCCTTCCACCGTCTACTCCCTCCACTCCCTTCCCCCCTCCCTTTCATCAACATCCGGATCGCGGATAATACGTGGCCAGGGTTTCTTTCTTCCACCGACCCCCCTTCAAGCGGCAACCGTTTCGATTATGAACTCCTCTCTCGTATACGTGTCACAGATACACAGGTTTTCTCATGTTGACGACTTGCAAAAGCTCCCGTTCCTGATTAAGGCAAGCGACAATTCCTGATTTGAAACTTTGTCAGTTCAGCTAATGGCCAACATGCGTGTATATGCCCCACATGTCACCTACTATTATTAAAAAAAAATACTCGCCTCACTCACTGCCAATAGACATTCCATACTATGTCGTGTTATACGAGATAATATTCTTCCAGTCAGTTCTCTATGAACGTTAATCGCTAGCCGCCGAACCGCAATAACGGAAGTTGTATTATATAATAATTAAATTTAAAATGTTTTGTATGTTTATATCCATTTATGGATTTAATGATGATGTCCTCCTGGTCAATTTCGACCACGGCGATATCTTCTGTATTGCATTTACGCAAACACAAATGCAATCATTGATCGTTCCCTTCCCTATAGTCGACGCATTTTAAACTGAGCAACGGAATGTGCACGCAATAAAACCCGTTATCGATATACACCTCTACAATTCTTACGCACATCGCTATACCTCTCCATAAGACCTGTAAGTGCGAGCGAGACAGACAAATAAATATGATTTAGGACCCTAAGCCTCAGTTCATAACGCGTCCACTATAGTCCGATATAAGATCGGTAGAACGTTCAGTACTAGTTTCTGAACGAAGAAATATACATAAAATAGATCCATACTTGAAAACCAACAATTTGTGATACAAAATGTAGTTCCTTGGCTGAGAATCAAATACTGGACCCACGATGTAGCAGGCAAGTACTCTTATCACTATATCACGCTGAATTCAGATAGACAAAGACAGCAAATGGTATATTCTTATCAATTCGAAAATTGTAAACGTGATCGAGAGTGCTATGTTAATTTTTTTAAGCCAACAGTCCAAACAAGAAATAGCCTCAAATCCACTACCATTTACGTTCTAATCATTAACCATATCACGGCTTCATAAGTTTTTTTTTTTTTTTTTTTTTTTTTTTTTTTTTTTTTTTTTTTTTTTTTTTTTTTTTTTTTTCCTATTTCTTAGACATCCAGACTTTCTCGCGATATATTTCTTCCCTTTTTAATAGAGCAAGACAATAATTGCATCAGCGGTCTCACCGCGGCAAGTTTTGTCTCACGTTCGGAACACTGTTCTCATATCTGGGTCGGGACTGGGATGTCAGATTTATTCCAGCCGCTGATGAACCGTACATCCTTACAGTATTCAATATTTAATATTCATCGTCTCGATGGCTGGCAACCCACCACTGTGCGTTTTACGTGAAATTCTCACTCGTCACTCGCAACAACTATGTTTTCTGTGCCTCCTTTAGTGTTGGGAATGTCTATGGGCGGCGGTAATCACCATCATGGGAGCCGTTTGTACGTTTGGGCAAACTATTCTATAAAAGATAAAGTTTACTCGCTAAAGTGACTTCGAGCTTAGCACAAGCATTTTAAACTTAGTTGTAGTGGTTAACCGGAATATTAGTATGTCAATAATATTACTAATATTCTTTATTAAATATATATATATATGTATATATATATATATATATATATATATATATATATATATGTATATATATATATATATGTATATATATATATATATGTATATATATATATGTATATATATATATGTATATATATATATGTATATATATATATGTATATATATATATATGTATATATATATATGTATATATATATATGTATATATATATATATATGTATATATATATATGTATATATATATATATATATATGTATATATATATATATATATGTATATATATATATATATATATGTATATATATATATATATGTATATATATATATATATGTATATATATATATATATATGTATATATATATATATGTATATATATATATATGTATATATATATATGTATATATATATATGTATATATATATATGTATATATATATATATGTATATATATATATATATATGTATATATATATATGTATATATATATATGTATATATATATATATATATATATATGTATATATATATATGTATATATATAGGACCCTAAGCCTCAGTTCATAACGCGTCCACTATAGTCCGATATAAGATCGGTAGAACGTTCAGTACTAGTTTCTGAACGAAGAAATATACATAAAATAGATCCATACTTGAAAACCAACAATTTGTGATACAAAAATGTAGTTCCTTGGCTGAGAATCAAATACTGGACCCACGATGTAGCAGGCAAGTACTCTTATCACTATATCACGCTGAATTCAGATAGACAAAGACAGCAAATGGTATATTTTTATCAATTCGAAAAATCGTAAACGTGATCGAGAGTGCTATGTTAATTTTTTAAGGCAACAGTCCAAACAAGAAATAGCCTCAAATCCACTACCATTTACGTTCTAATCATTAACCATATCACGGCTTCATAAGTTTTTTTTTTTTCACAGCAGAAAATATATTTAAAATTCTCAGAAATAGCTCAGGTGAAACCATTATTGAGATACTATTAAGGGTGACAAGCCTCGGAGCTAATTTGGGAATCGGGACAAAGGGACAATTTAATTTACGAAATGGGACAACGGACACCGACCTAACTACATTACATAGAATACAAAACGAATGGGCCTTCAATAGTAGTTAATTAAAAAAGTAAAGTATTAACCTATCTCTATATATCCCAGTGATGGACATAGGCCTCTGTAGGGAGAGTGTAAGAGCATAGCCCACCACGCATCCTCTGCGCACTGGCGAACTTCACATGTCTTCAAAATATTTTTTTTTTCCTATTTCTTAGACATCCAGACTTTCTCGCGATATATTTCTTCCCTTTTTAATAGAGCAAGACAATAATTGCATGTCAGCCCACTTTGAGCAACTGTACAAAGCGGTCTCACCGCGGCAAGTTTTGTCTCACGTTCGGAACACTGTTCTCATATCTTGGTAGGGACTGGGATGTCAGATTTATCCCAGCCGCTGATGAACCGTACATCCTTACAGTATTCAATATTTAATATTCATCGTCTCGATGGCTGGCAACCCGCCACTGTGCGTTTTACGTGAAATTCTCACTCGTCACTCGCAACAACTATGTTTTCTGTGCCTCCTTTAGTGTTGGGAATGTCTATGGGCGGCGGTAATCACCGTTTGTACGTTTGGGCAAACTATTCTATAAAAGATAAAGTTTACTCGCTAAAGTGACTTCGAGCTTAGCACAAGCATTTTAAACTTAGTTGTAGTGGTTAACCGGAATATTAGTATGTCAATAATATTACTAATATTCTTTATTAAATATATATATATATGTATATATATTTTTATATATCTACATATAAATATATAAATTAATATTTTTTCCCGAACGACGTAGCTACTTATTCACGTACTTTACCTTTAATCTCGTAGAAAGCACAAAAGAATCTACATGTGCTACGGGCGTAGATCGTAGGCATGCAGACACTGCGCCGTTATACATAATAAAGAGTCGGTATCCATGGCATCTCACCATAAGATACGATCATTGGTTGCGGACCGGGACCGACCGGCCGAGAGCAAAAACACCACAGAAAAGGAACAACCAAAACATTTTAGAATGCGATTAAAATTACGTAAGTATAAAAAAACAACTAAAAAGAACTAAGCATTTCTAAAAGATGCCGTTAGTTAATCAAAACGAACGAAAAATTTTATAACTTTTGGTGACGTAATAATTCCTTGTAGGAGTGAGAAAGTGAGAATCAAACTTGTAATACTTTTAAGTTTAATAACACATTATTTTAAAATATTACATGATTCTATTTATAAACTTACTTCTTACTGATGGAGCTGACTGGAGCAAGCCCTCACAGAATGAAATAGCAGTATAACACTGTTGTGTTTCGTTTGGTGAATGTTTGGGATCCGGAATTCCAGTTACTAGAAGCGAGGCATTGAATGTAAGCGTACTCAGGAGTGAGCGCAGGACGTTTTGTCGTTACCGGTGGTTGTCGCCAGAACCGCTCGAGTTTACGACTCCAACACACTTAGCGGACGGGATGTCACGATCCGTGAAGGTTGTTCTAATAAATACAATATTACATTAATATCCAATAATCTCAGGCATAATTAGGCCTTTATTGTACATAGTTCTTACATCGATCAAACTTGCACATTTAACTTAATTTGTGATCGTATTATATTAGATATTTTCCGCAATACATTGACATATTTATTTATACATATATAAATACTTTTCCCGGCTGACTGACTGATTCATCAGCGCAGAGCCTAAAACGCTGAGGATACAACCTTGAAGTGTTGGCACTTGATGACTTTTATGTTGTATTCACTGAGGAAGGATTTTTGGATATTTCACCCTAAGGGGTAAGATAGGGGATGAACGGTTGTATGGAAGTCCGTCATTTTCAAAGTATGAAGCACGAACTTTCATATACTTGCTTCTGTTTAAAGTTAAATGTGTACGTATGTCGGTGTTGAAAAATAAAAAATGATATAAATCGTTTCAAATCTAAGATCGAGCTCGACGCCATCTGCGCGAATTACGCTGTGGTTTCGTTTCGCGGCTAATAGATGATTATATATTAGCGCCCTTTTTCGAATTTCTGGTTGAGTTACTAAACATTTATCACATAATCATTACATTGTCTGTGCCCAAATGATTTCATTCATTCATTCATTGGTTACATTGATACATAATAAGTTTTTATTGTTTGTTGTTTGTTTTCATAATTATATGGTTTGAGATTACTGGTTAACAATCTTAATCTGTATATTAATGGTAATTTTAAAAATTAAAGAGAACTGATGACAAGGGGATCTAAGTATTTAGAAATTGTGTTCAGACTACCTACCATTCCTTATTAGTTATTAGTTGGTTAGATTGATTGTACAGCCTGCATATTCGGAATTTTTAAATAAATGTTATTCCATTTGTTAACTTGGTAGTTAAAATGACGGTATCACAACTTGACAAGTACTTGTTATTCTATTCTTTAAAATAAATAAAGTTATGCCAAAGTTCAAAGATCTGAATATTAATTTATTTATAAGTTATTGCCAAATGAGCTGCTTTTCGTTTATTTGACAATACTCTGCCCATATGACTACTATAGAATTCTTCTAATGAATATGTTTTAATAAATAAATGAAACATGGTGCATAAAAAATAAAATTTGTTTCCTTATGGCCATTCAATGTTTGATAGTGGTTTAAAAGACATCACAAGAGATTTACTGGACATATTTTCTACTAGGGGAGAGCTTTTAGTAGTACTCGATGTGTTCTACTAGACTTAGAATATAGGAGTTTTTAAATTAGTTTTAAAAAGAATCAATAAATTTAGTCAAAAGTAATAATGGATATAGCTGAAGCATTAGAGCAATTTGCTCTATCTCGGCAGCGTTTGGTGATTCAACGATTCAAAAGCTCGGTTTTCATAACTGGGGGTACAGGATTTTTAGGAAAATTGCTTATCGAAAAATTATTCAGGTAAGAATTGATAACTTACTTCTGTTTTTATTGAGATATATAATATGTAACGATTCATTAGTATAAAAAATAGTCAACTATATGGGTTTAGTACGATGGAAAAACAAAACCCTTGCAGTATCACTCTTGCGTCTGTCTATATATCTGTTACAGATTGTTTTCTCAAAATTTTGAATTTTGTTACTTGTACAATGACGTACACTGCAGGCCAAAAGAATTAATTTAAATAGGAAAATAAAGTAAAACTCCAATAAAATATTAAATGTTTAATTAACCCGTTTAATCATCTAATAGAACATTGTTTGACAAACCATATTAAGGAATATTAACAGTTCATGCAAAAAACACTGTATATTAATTAATGAGTGTTATATAGATTTAAGTTACTTATATATACATTAGAAGGTTGTTACTTTACCTTTATGTATGACATTATTCATCATTCATTTAGTTCGCTATGATTATATCGTAATCTTATATATTATAAAATATCTTCGACATTTCTATTGGACGAAAAATAAAGTTGTTAAGATTTTTCGGTTAATGTCGACCTAACTCGCGACGCGCACGCGAGCGCTTCCGCGTAGATCACTATCAATAACCAATTCATTGCTTCCTTCCAAAAACTTCAATATTCAAGAAACTATCCTACGCCAAACGGAATAAAGACTAAAACTATTGCTAATATCACAAATTTAAAGAAAATATAAATTTGTGTAGCGCCCCAAGACGTTCGATTTTCGACTCCTCTTTTTTTAAGTTATTTCAATGTACGGGTTCGATTATTAAATTTCGTATTCTGTTGAAAAATATGTTTGTCTAGTATATATGACCAGTAACTAAGAAAATCTTTATTCTTAAATTGTATTTCTAAGGAATTTTCGCTTGTTTCCTTTTAGCATAATTTGAGTTGGTTTGTGTAGGTATTATATCAAAAGCAATTTACCCTTATTTTCTATTATGTGCCATGCAAGAATGTGATTATTTTTGTTGTTGTTGGTATCTGTTGTAATACTTCAATATGATATTATCTGGTAGGCTCCTATCTACCACTGGATGATTAAACCTTACCTTACCATTATTAAAGGTCGGGTCATGACCTCACATGACATACAAGAAACAATATAATTTGTACAACTTGTCGCCAACCAGACGTCAACACTTCTCAGAAACTAGCATTAACCGTAGTTACCGCTGCCTAGAGTCCAGTACAGCTTCTATATATACCTGGGGCACAATGAAAATCTTTAGAAAATAAAAAATAGCTCATTGCAGAATTTTGCCGATGCTAATATTCTTTTTTGAAGTAGTCTCTGTTCCTCTCTATACATCTTTGCATTCGATGGAACTACTGAGAAAAGCAGTGGGCCCACCCTTCCTTATGGGTCTCTTCTGTGGCATTTTCGCATTTTCAGAGCTTGTTAAGCGAATACCACGAAGTATTTTTGATTCTTGGGAATAAATGAAAGTCGCAGGGCGCCAGGGCAGGACTATATGGTGGATGACTCATTATCTTGACACTTGACCTAGTTAAATATTCAATAGTTGGTTTTATGGAGTGCGCTGAAGCGTTCTGATGTTGAAGGAGGATCTTCGATCTTCTTACTTCGGGGGCGCTGTTATTGAGCATTTTCTATGACATCAGGCAAACAAAAATTCACATAGCAGTCTGGAGTAACTGTCCATCCGTCTTCCAGCACAACTATCGCGAAATTACCTTTTTGACCTAGGAACGAGGCAATAGGCTTTTTGTCATGACTTCTACCTTTCTTTACCTTAGTTCATCGATTCTCAAAAGAAAAAACCCACTGAGAAGATTGTCCTTCTGGTTTCTGGTTCGTAGCAATATGGGTAACATCTTTCATCATCTGTGACGATGTCAAATACAGCATTCGAATCACCTCTGTTGAACTTTTATAACATTTCGCAACACCAGTCCATGCGAAGGCGTTTCTGGTCTTCGGTTAAAGAATAGGGAATCCATCTAGCGCAAAGCTTCCTGATGCCGAAATGTTAAAATCTATATTTTTCTTTTAAGCCTCGAATAGCATTAACTTATAAATATGGGACTTCCAATATTTATATTGGAAGTCCCATAT
Organism: Teinopalpus imperialis; assembly: GCA_029286865.1. NCBI lineage: Eukaryota > Metazoa > Arthropoda > Insecta > Lepidoptera > Papilionidae > Teinopalpus > Teinopalpus imperialis. The sequence goes on from JAGSMU010000506.1 coordinate 12,573, forward strand.
TTATTTTATAAAGTTAATTAAAATTAAAGTTAAAATTAACAATAAATTTAACAAAAAAACCTTAAAATGTAATATCGTGCATCCGAAACCGTCACACACTATACAGACTTCAAGACCATTTCAGATACGCCTCATTCAGTGAAGTTTTGTGAGCGATTTCTGTTTTCAGGTTTTTTAAATTAGGATTTTTCAAAAACGGAGGAACTTATCGTAATTTATGGTGTGTACTAATCTATTGTGCCTAATCATATTATATTGTTACATTTTTCAAACGTCATTTCACAAAAAAATATAAGTGCCATTCTTTTTTATCATATAAAACAATAGATAAAGATATAATAAATAAATTAAGAATATCTTCGTATTTTTACCGTTGGACGTATACGCCGCCAAAATTTCTTTCTACTCGAAATACAACGGAAATTCCGCCATGGCTAAGGTAAGCGAGAAGCAACTTGTTGTTCTATGATTTATTTACATACCGGCTTTGCAAGAAACCTTTAACGAGCTATCAGATCACCCTAATGCATTGTTAGCATAGATATCTTCTGCTTATTGTCAGATGACATCAACTACGCAGAATATTTTATAGTGCCGTAAGCGTTTGCGCAAACGGAAAGGTACTCGTTGTTCCCTTCTCTCCACTGATGGAAAGGAGTTGCAGTATCAGGAACATGGGGAACTTGGGCTCGTAAACACACCCTCAAGAAAGATTCTAGATGCATATGCATTGCCACCCTTTAGGACTGAGATGGGAATGCCTCGCCACCAGAAACTGGGTCTACGGATTCTAATATTCACCATAATATACAGGATTATTGGTAATTCCACGTAGTGCCGTTAGTAGGGGTGACTATTTGCGATAATTTAACCCCTATATGCATTATGCAAAAGTGAATCATTTTTGAGTTATCGTCTTTTTTAGCTTTTTTCAAAATTAGTCAAACTTGCAACACCAAAAATTTATTAAAAAAAAGTGCTCGTCTATGACATCTAAATAAGATTTGTTATTGTTTCTTTATTATTTAAACTTGTGATATTAAACAATTAAAGTAATATTGGCATATAAGTTACAATTATGGCATACGATATATATCTTGAAGTATCTGCATGCAATGAAAGGTAATTAAATTTATAAAAATAAACTTTTTAAATGAAAAATTTATGCGTAATAAAGTTGTTGCTTTTAACTTTATATTATATTTGTTGTAGTTAATAAAGCACGATATATTATCTTCAGCGCCCTTTACGCGTTAAAAAGCCCAATCGAGGCATAAAAAGTATTAAAAACGATGGTGTGTTTTTCATTGTTAAATTTTGTTTCACTATCAGCGCTTGTTAATAGCTTAATTTTATTAAGAAGAGGATAATTTATACATAAAAGCAATTCAAAAGCTAAAACCTTAAAAATCATATCGAAAAAAATTCTGTCGAATCTTTCAAATAAACGTTCAAATTAAAATATGTATAGTAAAAATATAAATAACCGTGAACATATATTGGATAATACCTTTATGCAAGCAATTTACTATTTGATGCTCGAACAGTAACAAAAAGCAGAAGTGAGAAACAATAAACAGGCAATAAAGAGTAATGGGTTGAAATAATTTTGCGTGTGAACAGCTAGCTTTAATGTCGAACGAAGAAACTAATTATAGACAAGTTATTAAGACGAGAAATATGATTCAGTGATTTAGGTAAAATCCAATTATTTATGATATTAAGCATTTATGATGTTAGTGAGATGATGATGATTTTTTATATAACTAGCTTAAGCATAAAAAAGTACAAACAAAAACACTTTATTCGTAATCAATTTGTTTTTCTTTTCCATATAAAATTACACATTGCGATTAGATGAATGGAGGGATGATAGTCCGGAGCTTATATAAGATAAACATAAAGTTTGTTTATTTATATATAGTGTAATACTTACTACAGTTATTTTTTCATTATTTATATTACATATAAATTAGAATCACTTGCTCACCATTGGCAGGTTAGGTTGAAGAGCAAATCTCCAAATGTCACGGCATACTCCATTGACTAATTGCTGACCATCTGGACAATTAGTTGGAACTGTTACCATGTTTATTGGTACATTATCTTTTTCAGGCCGAGCACTTGCAACAGACATCGCAGGCATTTCAACTAAGGCCTCAAGGGTGATTTCTTCTTATGGATGTGTTACTTACTCAATGTAAAATAAAAAATCAATCTAGAGCGTGATGAAATATTCTATAAAGTATTTCAGAGAAACAAATATAAAATTATAATTGAAACTAAATTTGGCAAACCAGATAACCTTTCCTTCCAGAGCTGCCCCTGAATGTAGTTTTACTCTTACCCATTTTGTTTAAATACAGGTTAACAAAGTCTCTGCAGCTTATTTCTCTATACCTGAGTTCAAAATACGCGATCGATGCCAGTAAGGTTACAACACCCAGTGCACCAAACATCATCCATTTGTCTCGGTATTGATTCTCAAATCCTCCACGTCCACTACGATTACTTTCTGAACCTCCAGAGAACGTATGTTCCATTTATCTTGTGACGATGAGGGTTTCGACGGTGGAGGTGAACTCTTGACTGGTGTAGGCGACTCATCTTTTTCACTTTTTTTAGTCTGTTTTTAGTTAGCACCGGGCTGAAAATATTTCACAAAACCTTTGGACGGCTTTTTACAAAATTCATACCATTGATTTAATACTGAATCAAGAGCCGGAACGCCGATAGGTTGCAATTTGTGGCCATTGAAATGTATCTTCGATAACTGCGATTGCGTTAATCTCAAACCTTTCCACATGCTGATCTCTATGATATTTACAACTATATTTTTTGTAATTGATTAATTCGTTATATTATCTTGCCCGGTGCTCCAAGAAAAAAAAGACAGAAACTATATTCATGCCAAAAACATGGTTAGAAATCTGTCATAACGCTAATAACGTATCAGTGTTGTACAAATTTAGAAAGTATTGACAAGAAGTTACATCATTTTTTTTATATGGGAGAAATTATTGTGAAATTTGATCTCACGAGAACGACAATATTTTCCGTATAGAATTATATCCATAGCAAAAGAGGTAACTTTATACTCTATTATATATTAAAACAGCTATTTTGCTTTATTTATTAACGTAAATCAGTGTTGCACTATTAAGACAAATATCATATGTTTTTTATTTTACATCTGTGCAAATATATTGTTACCCTATGAGTCAATTAATAATTTTACAATTAACTCACGATTTTTAAAATACACATATTATAAGTAATAGTATTTATAAAATATGCCAGCAATCTGGGTTCGATCGTCGGCGCCGGTAGCTAAAATTATTAATTGCAATTTTGTGGTTATGTGCTCGAGATAGTTTAGCCGTGAAGAAAACTCATCTTGAAGTTGCGTTTATACCAAAATTAGTCATATATTAGGCGTATTGTTACTAATGCTTTTATTTGGTATAACATAACCTAGGAAAGACTTCAGAAAATTCAACACCATATCGGTTTATATTTAGCATAATAAAAGACGACATTTGGATACATATATGCGAGCGCAATAATATAAGACTTACGACGAATCTGTCTCCCCGCCCACTTCACACCACACCCTCGATCTCTTTTGACGTAGGTGATCTACGATTTTATTTTTTAATTTCTTTTGATTATTTCACGCGAGAGGATGCTAAGCGCTTCCGATTTATTTCGCTCGTAATCCATTAATATTGTAAGTTGTTTCTGTTATATAATGCTTCTTATCGTTATTTATTATTGTTGTTATAGTTAGTAGTTATTTTTATTATTTTTGGTGATTTTGTGATACTGAAATTAGTGTATAGTTTTTGATATTGTAGTCGATTGAAACTTCAAAAATGAACGTAGAAGGGGATATGGGATCTGTAGATGGGACTGATTTGTATATCACAACGAAACGTTTCGAAATACCTCAATTCACGCTACAGTTTACGGGAACGAGAAGGCATACCATTACACCTATCGAGGTATATCATCATTTTATAAAATTATGCTATCATAAATTCAGTCGACATTGTGAAAAAAATAAAATAAAATTTAATAAATATAAATTCATCTAACCGTTTGTACATATTGTAGCTGACTGCAAGTGCATCTAATTGCAACCTCACATAATTTCAACGTAGTGAGCTTTAGGCGGAATTTGTAATGGGTTCTGTATTTAAATTCAATTTCATAAAATTTTGTCATGATCAATTTGGTGGAAAAATGTTTTTTTTAGTAGTTAATGTAATACGTGGTATAACTTATTGCTACTACGTACTAAATAAAGATAATGTATTCTATTCTTTTAAAATAATTGTTATTAATTTGTGAAGTTACAACTTATTAATATATTCATATATTAATTATTTAACTAACTTAGGAAAAAAAATTCTCGGCGTCCCTTTCTCCTTCTTAAACCACAGAATGACTGTAGTATGGACTTGAGACTTGTAAGTACCGTTTTGTCGAATCCAAGTATCATTTAAGGTTACGTTACGATTACAAACTTCATGAAGATCGTCCATTGCTAACTTCTAAATATCTTTGCAGTCGCCGTTGTTTGTGAGGGGCGTGAGCATTTAAATATTCAGTACATATTTTTTTTTGTATTAACTTTACTTATTTGTGCAATATATTTTGGACTCGTTCTTTACTAACTTGTAACTGTTTTAACCGAATGAAGTAAACAAAAGTGGTTAACAATAAAAACCAAATTTTTTACTACTTATTGGATATCTTTTTCTAGCACGTCTGTCTCAGAATGCCTGGGACACCTTCACACCTTTGCCCTTGTTGATATAATCGAGCCTACTTTTTGACGATGGTACATAAAAGTCCAGTCCTGAAGAGTTGATGACGTGTAATATTTAAGCGATTTTTGTTTTCTTTATATTATCACGAGGAAATTTGGTTAGGTGCTTAAAATGAGAATTTCCAAATTGGATGACATTATGATGTTTGCCGTTCCAAAATTAATATAATAAATAAATGGAATAAGCAACCGAGTAAGTAATAAGATTATTAGTATTATCATTACCGAGTAGATAAGTTACGAATATTATTAAGGACCCCAGGCCGCGAAGCACCCTGTTCTGGTTTATCGTGTTAACTAATAGTTGTTATTTGATTTAGAAATGTAACCACGATAATAGAATGACCATGGAGTTCTTCATATTGTTTATGAATATAAATACTTAAAAATGTGAGTTTTGTTCAGTTGTTTAGAGGGATTATTCCAGTAGTCCCTTACCCGAACATAATCTGTACAACTCCAGACCATGTAGCGCCTCTGCTAACGTACTCGTATGAGCCAGCTGACGGTGACTGTACAAATCTAACTGCGCACTTGGTGTGGTTTGGTGAAATCGCGCGTGTTACAATGATGCTGTGTAAGTCGACATATTGCGCTTCTTTTTTCAATGAAAAAATACCTCATACTGGTTTGTTTGGTCCCACTTGTAGCATTTTACAACTCTTTGTATTTCTTTAACCCGTAAATGACGCCTCTTCGTGACGTAAACTATACTTCACTTGATTCAATATTTAGAACAATTGTTTTATTATTTTAACGACCTAAGTGGTCGTTCAAATTACAATAATTGTTAGCAAGACTGAGTACACTTAAATATAAACATAAGAAATAAATTTTATTTTAAGAAATAGCGAAAAAGAGAAACGTAACCTCAATAGCCGAATGGTTTCGGGTACGATCCGCCAAACTTGGGTCGCAGGTTCGAATTCGCCTCTAGACTATTGTCATGAATCATCTCCTAGCAAAAGCTTTTAAGCTAAGTTGGATTTGTTAACGGAAATGTAAGTAATCGTGAGAACTTCTAGCATTCTTCCTAAAGAAAATTAAAAATAATAATGTACGATCGGTGTTTGGTACGAAAAAAAAAACAGTAAAGATATTTAAGCTAAGTTGGTTGTTAACGGAAATGTAAGTAATCGTGAGAACTTCTAGCATTCTTCCTAAAGAAAATTAAAAATAATAATGTACGATCGGTGTTTGGTACGAAAAAAAAAACAGTAAAGATATTTAAGCTAAGTTGGATTTGTTAACGGAAATGTAAGTAATCGTGAGAACTTCTAGCATTCTTCCTAAAGAAAATTAAAAATAATAATGTACGATCGGTGTTTGGTACGAAAAAAAAAACAGTAAAGATATTTAAGCTAAGTTGGTTGTTAACGGAAATGTAAGTAATCATGAGAACTTCTAGCATTCTTCCTAAAAGAAAATTAAAAATAATAATGTACGATCAGTGTTTGGTACGAAAAAAAACAGTAAAGATATTTAAGCTAAGTTGGATTTGTTAACGGAAATGTAATTAATCATGAGAACTTCTAGCATTCTTCCTAAAGAAAATTAAAAATAATAATGTACGATCGGTGTTTGGTACGAAAAAAAAAACAGTAAAGATATTTAAGCTAAGTTGGATTTGTTAACGGAAATGTAAGTAATCGTGAGAACTTCTAGCATTCTTCCTAAAGAAAATTAAAAATAATAATGTACGATCGGTGTTTGGTACGAAAAAAAAAACAGTAAAGATATTTAAGCTAAGTTGGATTTGTTAACGGAAATGTAAGTAATCATGAGAACTTCTAGCATTCTTCCTAAAGAAAATTAAAAATAATAATGTACGATCGGTGTTTGGTACGAAAAAAAAAACAGTAAAGATATTTAAGCTAAGTTGGATTTGTTAACGGAAATGTAAGTAATCGTGAGAACTTCTAGCATTCTTCCTAAAGAAAATTAAAAATAATAATGTACGATCGGTGTTTGGTACGAAAAAAAAAACAGTAAAGATTACAATTTTTCTTTACAGAATTACTTACTTGCCTGTATTTTTTATGTGTTTTTTATAACCTTTTTTACATCTTGCTTCGCAAAAATGATATGCTTAGTAAAGCGTTTTTAGATTTAACGCCTGCGGTGCTATGATGTCTCGTAATTTTTTAGCAACTTAAATAAATAGATCACGCAATCAGTAGACAAACATGTCCAACCTCAGACGATGCTTTCCGTTATCGGTGTGGTTATATATTTAGGTCTGACATACTAATGTATGTGGGTTGTAACGATAAACGGATTCTCATTGGTGCATACTAATAAGGGAATTTAAATATTATAGATTACACCTATCGCCAACCGATTTTTGAAACGATGAGATTCCATGATCAGGCTTTATTTTATTTTTGTTAGTAAATGTTGAATGCATAGTTTTATTATAATTAGCTAATTGTGCTAAGATGGAGGAATATCTTATAAAAAATATTTATAAAGTGAACAAGCCGATTGTTTCCTGTAGGAAACTATTGATGAATTTTATGAAGCCATTGTCGACCGTAGGGAAATGAAATTATTGTACATTTTTATGTAAATGCTAGGATAACATTTTTAATGAAACAATAAAATTATAATCATAGAAAATAATCATCGTTATTAACATTGATTAAATATTAATCACATTTAATCAAATATTTAATCAAATGTATTTATTGCACTAGATATATCCCCGTACTTTGACCGAAGGCCAAAAACGCCTTCACCCATGCGACACCAGTCCATACTGGTGTCGCGAAAATGTTAGAAAAGTTCAACGGAGGTAACTCGAATGCCGTATTTGACTTCGTCAGGTGATGAATGCTGGATATATTGCTATGAACCCGAAACCAAAATACTATCTGCTCAGTGAGTGTTTCCTTATGAGGATTGGCCAACTAAGGTAAAGAAAGGAAAGAGTCAAGATCTTTGGTTGGAATGTTCATTTCGCGACAGTGGTGCAGGAAGATGAAGCAATAGTTAGTAGAGACTGGTATGTTAATTTTTGTTTGTGTGTTGTCGATATGTTCGACAGCAGCGTCCTTGAAGCAGGATCCTCCTTCACCACGACAATGCTTCAGCGCACACCGCAAAACGAACAATTTCATATTTAACTATGGCAAGTGTCGGGACAATGAGTCATATACCATCCTGCGGCTTACATTGATTACCAAGAACCAAAGATTAACTTCGAAGTATTCGCTTTACGAGCCCTGAAGGTGCGTTCAAAAAGACCCCTAAGGAAGAATGGGCCCATTGCATTGCTCAGTGGTACCACCGAAAGCGAAGATGTATAGAGAGGAACGGAGACTACTTCGAAAAATAATAAAGTATCGCAAACTTTCTTTGCCGTTTGCTATTTTCTAAGGACTTTCAGTATGACCTAGATATTAAATCGTTTTCCTTGGAATTATTTACTTTTTATTACCGTTTACTGCAGTTATTGTTAGTAGGATCAAATGGTTACAGGCTATAATATTATAATCCGCTTTAGATGATTTTATATACTGGTTTAAGTCCTTTTTGTACTACGGCCTATTACGACTAGCAAAATCAGTACATTTGAGCTGGGCATAGTTCTTTTTAACACCTGGATAAGTGGTATCCATGATTTATCATGGACACCACTTAACCATGTTCCTTTCACTGGCCTGAAAATTGCTACATAAAACGGCTGTAATATATTCCTAGAGATAGGCAGGAAAACAACTACAATGATCCCTTTTTCTTCGCAGGATGTTGATGTGGAACTAATAATAGAAAAGTTTGATTGTCCAAAATCAAACAGAACTACTGGTAATTGGTATAACTTCTCACAAGCTATCGGTTAAAGAAATTACGAAGAATACTAGTAAAAGACTTCTATATTAATCAAACCCAATTCCGTGTTTCCACACCCTCATCCGCTTGGTACTTTAGGCTCTAAGGTTTTCTTCAAACATTTGTACGGAAAACCACTATCGATTGTGCAATGTTTCCACGATATTTTACCTTAGTATTCATTTTCGTCCTTTACAACACCATCATAAAATATAGTAATTTGCTTCTGACCAAAACTTATTTTTCTTTTGGTGTTCGTCACAATCGAAAACACTTTTGGGATGTTGAAAAATAATAACATCGATGCAGCCGGTTCAGGATCGTGCTTTATGGAAATTAATTGGGAAGACCCATTCAGCAGTGGCTTCTTGTGATCATAATGCGTAACAGACATTCAAATATACTCGTACTAAGTTTCTAATATTGATACAACGAACACTATAAATAAATAAGGGGACGATATTATGTGAATAAAAAAAGTATTAGATAGAGAGAAGAGTATTAGATTAGATATTAGACACACACAGTCACCATCACGAACCCATCAACACGTGATGCATTCAAAATCTGAAGCTGTATTACTGTCTCCGAAGAATTAGGTGAAAGGACATGGGCCACTTTCGGTCCGGCTACTCGTGCTCTCAAGGACATTAATGAAATATCTATAGAAAAAAAACATTTAATTTTTACACACTTATTATAAAATTTGTCATCAAAGTCTTGGCGTTCATTGAATTAGGTCTGTGTCATAAAGTATGGTAATATAAATAATATTTAAGCTGATGATGATGTTCAAATGTCAGTGTATTGACAGCGAAATCATATGAGAAAACCTAAAATTCTTATCTTATCTTTTAAATATCCCCATGACTAATATTGATTTTAATTTGTTTATAATAAAAGGAATATATAGTCTGTTATTTAAACTTAATTTCTTTACTGTCCTTGAACTTCGTTTAGTGGGCCGTGCAATGTATGGAGAGTGGCCCATGGTCTTTATTCAATTGGCTTTTGCTAACGTAACAAAGACTTCGATTGATTGATGTAGCGAAATGTGAATAATTAATAATATTCACATTATTTTACAATGTTTAATATAAAAATAATAAAATATTATTATAACAAAACATTATTACAAAAAGAAACGTAATTTGTTAATGTTAATTTATTACAACAAAATTTTTATAATAATCGAATTTTACGTAGTTAACATACAACCCTAAAATTTGTAAATAAGACAAAAAAGGGTATATCTGTAATACATTTCTAAACAGGTTGTCTGTTGTAGATTAAAGTATGCAAAAAAAAATATTTTATTGCTATAGATCAATGGTAAAGAGAAAAAAAATAAACACAATTTTCGGTCATTAACCTACTCGCGGATCGGTGTAAGCAGCCCCCAATAAAATAAGTGACCGTTATATTTAAATTTAATGTTTTATCCTATAAGTTGACAGAAATAAACTGAAATGTAATGCGAAATTAGGAATTAGCACTTATAGGAATTTATTTACATTATAATTAACTAATCTATTATATGTCTTAAATGTTAAATTACGTACTTACCTGAAAGAACCAAAGCCAGTATGACACCAGACTGCCCTCGTTGTAGTCTCGGAATGTATTTTTTCAATTACTAATTAAACTAAAAAATGTTTTTCCTAAACTTCTGTTGAACAAAACCTTTGAAAACCAAATTAAAATTCAATCTCGCCACCTGATTCTAATTGCATTAAACAGTTGTTGGGTGTTGGAATATAATAAGAGAAAAAAAAGAGCAAAGTCTTCAAATGAATTCGTTCCCAGTACTGACAGTTTTCCTTTAACACTTATTGGTCATCAAATCATCAATGCGGTTTTATTTTATAAACCTCAACTTTTGCCTCGAAATGAAAATACGGTGATACGGCCGTGCACGCACTTTTTACTTTAACTTTTTCTCCTTTTTACTACTTTTTCATTCGCATTATGATTCTTTAATGAAGATGAACGAGGTGGACATACATGGACTGCTGTAGTCAATCATCATCAAATGATAATTTCCGGTAATTTCATAAAGAAATGAATTTGATTTTTTATGCTCTAATATTTTTTTTATGTCGGAGCCATATCTATTACTAAAAAGTAACGAAAGTAGAGCACGATGTCCACCTTATCCAATAAGACTATTCTGAATTCCGAGATCAGATTATTACCAGGTTACACAGAGACACAAACTGGTCACTGATTTTTTTTTTGTAATCGGCGATAAAATCACCTGTCCCGTTAGCCATGTTACCTTCTCGTAGCGCGAACATATTTTGTACGTAACAGATGCTTCTGCTTACCCCTTACCTACCTATACATGGTATTGGGAGACCGCTTCCGATTTTTTTCCGTCCCATCATCAAAGGTGTCATTAGTACTATCATCTGTCTTCTTTTCGGAAGCGGTCGCCTATAACCCTGTATAAGTTGCATTTGCGAGTACTGCATTCACCTTGGCCTGAGGCGTGTGTGGAAAATCAATAGCAAGACTTGTCTCACGCCGTCTACATCTAATTACTTACATCGTAAGGTATATGAAATTTTTCAACAAGGTTGCATTGCAGAAACATACGCAACGTTGCTCTGCACGTGTCTTCGTCTGATAGATCGAAGTCTGAAAATATTTTGATTAAGCTGTTTTATTTGTAAATTACTTAAATTCTGTAAATAAGAATAAAATTTTATCATTTCATTCTCATCGCAGGCCGTCTATGGTTCTTTTAAGTCCTCCGTTCCCCTCCCAAATTGTTTTAAAGCAATTTGCTTAAATAAAATTCAATGTTTATGTAGGTCAGTATTGTCCAACTGGTAATAAAAATCCATACTGTTAAGCTAACCCCAAATTACACTGGTATTTGATAATAAAGTAGTTCTAGCATATTTGTACTAATAATGGTATTAATACGAGGTTACTGGCACTGCGTTTTGCAGGAGCTTCATCTAGACTCACTGGACGTTAGAAGACTAGTAGAAGAGGACGATATTCTAAATATGTTATGAATAACATTTCTCAATCTCTGGTAATGCGGTCGTCAACGGTGGCGAAATAGTTTACTGACTGAACGTTGCAGGTTCGAACCCGTCATTAGACTATTACCGTGAATCATCTCACAGCACAAGCATTTTAAGCTTATTTGAAGGTAACACTTCGTGTGTTATATTAACAGAGCTGTATTATTTTAAGCTTATTTGAAGGTAACACTCCGTGTGTTATATTAACAGAGCTGTATTATTTTAAGCTTATTTGAAGGTAACACTCCGTGTGTTATATTAACAGAGCTGTATTATTTTAAGGTTATTTGAAGGTAACACTCCGTGTGTTATATTAACAGAGCTGTATTATTTTAAGCTTATTTGAAGGTAACACTCCGTGTGTTATATTAACAGAGCTGTATTATTTTTTAATTCTTTTCCTGATTTTATCTGAGGCAAGATTAGGTAATATTGAGGATTCATTTATAATTAATGTAAGTTAAGATATAATATTGTATGATAGAAGATGCAATGTAGACATCCGCACTAGACCGCGGGTGACCGACATAGCTCGAGAGATTAGCAAGCTGAAGTTGCAATGAGCTGCTCATATAGCTTGTTGAACCGATCACCGATGGGGATGAAAGGTTCTTGAGTGGCAGCCCTGGATCTGGTAGTCGCAGTGCAGGACCACTACTAGATGGAGTGACGACCTAAGCAAGTTGGCTGGATGTCGAAGGATGCAGGTGGCCCAGAAACGAGCCTTGTAGCATTCTATGGGGAAGGTTTATGTTCTGCAGTGGATTGTTGATAGGCTGTGACGATAGTAATGAAGATATAATGTTATCTTAAATTATAAACATTACTTTGATTAACGAAGTTTACTCGTTTCATTAATCTCTATTTGATTAATCTAACAGATAAAATTGTATATAGCATAGCTGAGTGGTTAGTAACATAGTATTAAAAATAGTACGTCTCAAATTCACGTCCCACTATTTTAAAATTAATTAGGGGTAACAAATTACATATTTGTTTTGAAAATTATGCTGAATACATTACCGTAACCTGAAAGTTCGTATTAATTTAAACACATTTTCTAGATATTAATGAATCAATAGTGTAATCTTATTTTTGTTTTTCAATTATTTGACCGTCAAATTTTAACATATTTTTATATGTAGTCTATGAAATTGTTCTATTAATTTTATATAATAATTTTGCCAACAGTTATGGTAGGTATGGTTAGAGAATTAAATTTGCTTGTGACTTATCTACATATTTGAACACAACAATGGTGCGGATAGGATTATTTTGCAAGTAAAATTATAACTTCTAAGTAAAGTGTTTTAAGACATCAACTTTATGACAAGGCAATCAATCCATTTTGTCTTAAAAATAAGTTATTACTGAAAATGTATGCTAAAATGTACTTCATGGTATTAAAGCCTCTGAGTTAGAAATAGATGCATTCATTCCTTTGTTGTCTATTTGATGCTTATATGTAGTTTATGTGACTGCATAAGTGCATAAAATATATTATATATATATCCATAATAAATGTACATTTGTATAAATATAATATATTGTGCTTATGGAATACTTTTACAGTATGGTAGCTTAGTTTCAATGTGCTCATCTTTAAATACATAAAATATAAACAACCCAAGCTCTCCTAGATATGTGCTATTTATCGAAGAATTTTTTAAATAAATATTTAGTGTTAAAACACCATACGCTTGGCGGCTAATAAAATCATTAATAGACAACATGCATCCATGACCAATATTTTGGAATTACATATAGTAAAATATAGGGATTGACATATGAATATGTTGTGGATAATGGACTACACTCCTATCTAAAGAAGAGCCACATATCTAACAGTTACATTATTATAGGATTTTATTTTAATCTTGTATATTTTAAAATATGCAGTTATGCATCCCCCTCACCCATCTGTATTAGACTAGAGAGGGCTTGTTCAGCAATTTCGCAATTCAGATATTTCAACCTTTCTCGCAGTCTTCAACCGTGAGAAAGCACAGTCAGCGATACCATTGTTTTTCCGAGAAAACTGAACAAGTGTTCCCAGGCAAATACAGCCAACTTTATTAAATAAGAACACATTTATATTCGTTAATTTTAGTGCCTCCAAATCGGCAACACCTATTTTTATTTTATTAAAGTAAAGCCTCAATATCGGCATTTAGTTTTATTTAGTTTTTACAAACATAATTTACTGCTCCCGAAATTTGACTATGTATTAGATCATTAAAGGAAAGTTTCTAATTTTTTTTTTAAATAAATATTTAGTGTTAAAACACCATATGCTTGGCGGCTAATAAAATCATTAATTGACAACATGCATCCATGACCAATATTTTGGAATTACATATAGTAAAATATAGGGATTGACATATGAATATGTTGTGGATAATGGACTACACTCCTATCTAAAGAAGAGCCACATATCTAACAGTTACATTATTATAGGATTTTATTTTAATCTTGTATATTTTAAAATATGCAGTTATGCATCCCCCTCACCCATCTGTATTAGACTAGAGAGGGCTTGTTCAGCAATTTCGCAATTCAGATATTTCAACCTTTCTCGCAGTCTTCAACCGTGAGAAAGCACAGTCAGCGATTACATTGTTTTTCCGAGAAAACTGAACAAGTGTTCCCAGGCAAATACAGCCAACTTTATTAAATAAGAACACATTTATATTCGTTAATTTTAGTGCCTCCAAATCGGCAACACCTATTTTTATTTTATTAAAGTAAAGCCTCAATATCGGCATTTAGTTTTATTTAGTTTTTAAAAACATAATTTACTGCTCCCGAAATTTGACTATGTATTAGATCATTAAAGGAAAGTTTCCAATTTTTTTTAATAACATAATAGCATAAAAAAAACTAAAAATGATGGTCATGCAGTTACTGGCACTTTTGTTAGTTCCTATTGTTTTTGTAATATATTCAGTTCAATAATATTATAATGATGCCCATTTGCAGAAACAAGTAAGCTATAAATAAACTTTGAATTTCATATATATAATTTAATAGACTAGAAACTCTTGGTCTTAAAGTTTATCAATATATAATGATATATATTTATATAATATATAATGATACGCTGAATTGGTAAGGACGAACCACATAAAATACATAAGTTTAAATACTCACAAAATATATTAATAAATAATATCTAGCGTCTTCAGCTAAAACATTGTATGTATGACAATTTTATTTATTCAGTATTAATATATAATTATGTAATATAATTAATATTCCCAATATATTTACTGCAACAAAGAATTAAAAATGTTTAAAAGTATGAGATACACTCCTGGATGTTATATATATTATATATATTGGAAATTGCAATAGATGAAACTATAGTTGGTAAACAGTGAATTTTCCTGTTAACTATTATAAACAAATTTAGTATTAAAAAAATCATGTTGATGTTTACAGACCGCCTTATCAATATTCTTTCAAGAAGTTACTATACCATCAGGAGCCACATTATCATCAGGTCAGTAATAACTATATTAGTCGGTATTTACATCAATATAATCCTTTAAATACATAAAAATTACCTTAATTAACTCAATAATTATGAATGTAGCTTCAGCTTCTAAATGATAGTTGAGTGACTCTCAACTAGCGGAAACCACATATGAATTGTATGTTCATAGAAGGTACATAAGGAACATTTTAATAGCATTTTCTTTCCAATTTTTTTGTACTATATTTACAATCATGGATCTACTGTAAGAATATAGTTGTCACATATTAGATGGCTAGACTGAAGAAGAATCACACTCACAGGAAACTACTACGAAATAGCAGCATATTATTGCTGTATTTAATATAATTTTGATAAAATTTAATTAGTAATTTCGGGTAAAATGGCACTGACACTAATGGCTTAATTAACAGCCTCGTTCAATAAAAAACAATTCAAGTTGGTATTTTTATTTTTCAGCAATTAATAACTCCATGCAACACTCCAGCGACACCGCCGAATTTTCCGGATACCTTAGCGGTGTTCTCTCGGCTTTCGACAATTCACAACACATTTCAGAGCCCGCCGAATCCGCAAAGTAACTACGCACGAGAGAGCTTGGTTGGGAAGTTTTAATGCATCCACCATATAGCTCTGGCCTTGACCAGATTTTCAACTGTTTCGGTCTTTGGTCTCTTCAAAATGATTTAGCAGTTTTTTGATAGGAAGTACTAAATTTCTGCAGCAACGGGATTATGTCATTATGTACAAAATGGATACAAATTATCTAAATTAACTTGAAATTAAATTAACTATGATAAAAAATATCTTGAATTTGTATATAAAATACGAAAACAGCTTTTCCCCCGACTCAATATATAAAATTCTGTTTATCTCCTACACGTTTCAGCAGTATTTTTTTTCTATATTTTTTTCTAAACTTTCAACAAGCTTTGGACGTTTGGCTAACGACTAAATAACGAATGCGAATACCTTGTTAAAATAAACGAATTCCTGCTATAATTTGTTGTTATCAAACCTCACAAAGGCTTGAATCAGCCATTCAACTATTGACGTGAACCATGTTCTAGCAAAAGCGTTTTCAGCGTAGTTGGAGTGGTTAACCGGAATGGTAGTAATGCTACAGGTGAACAGGTGAATAGTGCAGTCAATCACAAAGATTGACTGCACTATAGCCCGGGAAGGAATATCAGGTAGAACTGGTGGTAATAACACCATCTTTCCATTTGAAATTACTTATATAAAAATACGTCGTCGTCCCTAACCTCTAATAAACTTTTTAAAGAGCTTTTAAAGTATCTAATAAATATTTTATTAAATAAAATAGAGGACCGTTCCACGTTTCTTCGCATAATGGGGCGATAATGGCGGTTAACGAAACGGTACCCGCTACGTTGCTGCACTTCCGGTATAAAAATGTACTCTAGGTAAATTCATTAGCGATAATGTATTTTCAGTTACATTTTGCGGCATAAATAACTAATTAAATAAATGTTTAAAATTAGATGCATACATATATATATATACGAGGGCACATTGAAAAGTTTTGAGCCCGACCTTAAAAAAACGATTTTTTTCTAAATGATTATTTTATTTCTCTACAGTCTCCAGAATGATATATACACTTTTGCCATCTTGTCTCTAGCTTTAGCATTCCTTCTACAAAAAAAGAATCTTCACTTTCACAAAAATTTCTTAGACAACACCTTTTTTATCTTTTTCAAGTCCATAATGACCCCTCTACAGTCCCAAAAAACTGAAGCCATTACCTTCTTGGTTGACAAAACGGCCCGAGATTTTTTAGGGGGCGGGGACCCTGCTCTTTTCCATTGCTTGTACTTTGATGTATTGTGGTGAACCCAAGTTTCGTCCATAGTTACGAAACGGCGAAGGCTATATATATATATATATATATTATTGTATCAGTTGCCTATAATTGATTTTCCAGATTCCCACACTCATCATACAAAACACAGCAGTCGAATGCTGCTATTTAACGTTGGTATTCTGTGAGGTGCGTGGAACCAAGTGTTCCTTCCCCGGTCGAGCCAACTCATGTCGTAGCCAGAAACTAGCTACAACATGGCTACTTACTACTGTGAGCCACTTACGTGTTGTAAAATACTGTCTTGATCGTATTAGGTCGAAGTTAGGTATCTCACCATCCATGGTTGCTATTTGTTATGTTGGCACTGCTAATCGAAGTCTAACAAAGTAAATACGATTTCAACTAAATTGCTTTTTTAGCGTAAAACGTAAATATCCCGCGGGACACATTGAGTAGACGCACGGGAAAACCTACATTCATTCGATTTATTTGCCATCTTTCCAGTTTTCTTGTTTGCTTTGTGTTGGAAAATGCATGGATTTAAAAGAAATAAAAATTTGTGGAATAGTTGACAAACGAGCGAGTAGTCCACCTAGTCCTAAGTGATCACCGTCGTCATCCGCAACACCAGAGGAGTTGCAGATGCGCCGCGGGTCTTTAAGAAAGGTGTGGGCACTTTTCTCGAAGATTCCTAAGTCTTCGTTCTTAAGTCGGTTCGGAAATACCTCTGATACTTACACTGAACTATGAATATCTATTAAATTGACTAACGTTAAAATAGCACCAAACTCTATCCGTGATATAAGCATAAACCTCGATATACTCGTGTGTGTAAATATGTGTAGGTGTGGCGGATAATTATGATATAACAATATTTATTCATAAAAGATGTGAAACAAAGATGGCATAATTTATAATCGATTCCAGTTCCCCACATTTCCACAACTTTTGGCAAATGAACATAATTATGATCAGAAAACAAAGTAATTAATTAAATTATACAATTACAAATAATCATGTAAATATATAATATTATATAATAATAAGTTATTTCAATAAATATGCAGCACTAGCAGTCAATATTGAATATTATAATATTCATATTATTGAAGCGTCAATGGCCTAATGGTTTTGGATACGGTCTGCGAAACTTAAGGTCGTAGGTTCGAATACACCATGTTGTAGTGGTTAACCGGAATATTAGTAATGTTAATAGCGTTGCTAATATTCCTATAAAAAAAAAGTTTATTGAATGTCACATCTCATTTACTGAGTATAATTGTTTTTTTAGGAGCTACTTTAAGTGACATCTGAATCGACGTAACTCAAATTGTTTTATATTTAAGGGGATTTTATTATATATTTGCGTGGCCCCTAGAATACTGGATGTAATAATTTCTATATTGATCGGATGATGATAAAAATAATTGTATATAAGAAAACAATATATCTTGTTCTAACACGTTAAGTGACTGAAATGTGGGTGGCAAGCCGAGCAAATTTATGCTCATAGTCGTGTCTGTAAACCGGTAGATCTCAACCAGCTGCTCGCATTCATCTGAGGCGGTCTCCATAAAAGAGCGCTTCAGGCTCGAATGGAGAAGACGGTCTCTGTTCTCATCGACACCGCCCGTATCTTTCGCCGGTTTCTCTCCCTTCCTCCCTAACCCTCGAGCGTTTGGAGTGTAAAGCGGTTCCCGTCTAATCTTTATATATTTATTCTAATATTTTTATTTATTTTATTCACTAACAAGAGGAGGATAATAATAAATATCTTAATTGTATGCGACAGTGAATGATTCTTCTGTGCCTATTATTTTGTGTTTTTGCCTGTCCTCTGACGACGCTCTTCCTGTTGTTGCGATTGGTACCGTACGTAAAGACGTAGCTTAAAGTAATCTAAAAATAGGATAAGGACATGTACGAGTATTAAAAAGCTCCAATAGCTTAATGGCTTAGGATGCTGTCTGCGAAACTTAACGTCGTAGGTACGTATCTGCCATTGGACTATACATCAATCATCTCCCAGCACAAGCGCTTAATCATAGGTGAGTTGATTAACGGGAATTTTAGTACTTTTTGTTTTCTAAATAAAAAAGTTTCCTTGTTTTAATAAGTGTAAGATCCCCGAGGGTCAGAAGAGGAAGTTAATTTAGTTTACGACCGAATCATACCGGGAAAATGTAGAGATAATATTATGCTATATCTCGCAAGATTATGCTATATCTCGCAAGATTATGCTATATCTCGCAAGATTATGCTATATCTCGCAAGATTATGCTATATCTCGCAAGATTATGCTATATCTCGCAAGATTATGCTATATCTCGCAAGATTATGCTATATCTCGCAAGATTATGCTATATCTCGCAAGATTATGCTATATCTCGCAAGATTATGCTATATCTCGCAAGATTATGCTATATCTCGCAAGATTATGCTATATCTCGCAAGATTATGCTATATCTCGCAAGATTATGCTATATCTCGCAAGATTATGCTATATCTCGCAAGATTATGCTATATCTCGCAAGATTATGCTATATCTCGCAAGATTATGCTATATCTCGCAAGATTATGCTATATCTCGCAAGATTATGCTATATCTCGCAAGATTATGCTATATCTCGCAAGATTATGCTATATCTCGCAAGATTATGCTATATCTCGCAAGATTATGCTATATCTCGCAAGATTATGCTATATCTCGCAAGATTATGCTATATCTCGCAAGATTATGCTATATCTCGCAAGATTATGCTATATCTCGCAAGATTATGCTATATCTCGCAAGATTATGCTATATCTCGCAAGATTATGCTATATCTCGCAAGATTATGCTATATCTCGCAAGATTATGCTATATCTCGCAAGATTATGCTATATCTCGCAAGATTATGCTATATCTCGCAAGATTATGCTATATCTCGCAAGATTATGCTATATCTCGCAAGATTATGCTATATCTCGCAAGATTATGCTATATCTCGCAAGATTATGCTATATCTCGCAAGATTATGCTATATCTCGCAAGATTATGCTATATCTCGCAAGATTATGCTATATCTCGCAAGATTATGCTATATCTCGCAAGATTATGCTATATCTCGCAAGATTATGCTATATCTCGCAAGATTATGCTATATCTCGCAAGATTATGCTATATCTCGCAAGATTATGCTATATCTCGCAAGATTATGCTATATCTCGCAAGATTATGCTATATCTCGCAAGATTATGCTATATCTCGCAAGATTATGCTATATCTCGCAAGATTATGCTATATCTCGCAAGATTATGCTATATCTCGCAAGATTATGCTATATCTCGCAAGATTATGCTATATCTCGCAAGATTATGCTATATCTCGCAAGATTATGCTATATCTCGCAAGATTATGCTATATCTCGCAAGATTATGCTATATCTCGCAAGATTATGCTATATCTCGCAAGATTATGCTATATCTCGCAAGATTATGCTATATCTCGCAAGATTATGCTATATCTCGCAAGATTATGCTATATCTCGCAAGATTATGCTATATCTCGCAAGATTATGCTATATCTCGCAAGATTATGCTATATCTCGCAAGATTATGCTATATCTCGCAAGATTATGCTATATCTCGCAAGATTATGCTATATCTCGCAAGATTATGCTATATCTCGCAAGATTATGCTATATCTCGCAAGATTATGCTATATCTCGCAAGATTATGCTATATCTCGCAAGATTATGCTATATCTCGCAAGATTATGCTATATCTCGCAAGATTATGCTATATCTCGCAAGATTATGCTATATCTCGCAAGATTATGCTATATCTCGCAAGATTATGCTATATCTCGCAAGATTATGCTATATCTCGCAAGATTATGCTATATCTCGCAAGATTATGCTATATCTCGCAAGATTATGCTATATCTCGCAAGATTATGCTATATCTCGCAAGATTATGCTATATCTCGCAAGATTATGCTATATCTCGCAAGATTATGCTATATCTCGCAAGATTATGCTATATCTCGCAAGATTATGCTATATCTCGCAAGATTATGCTATATCTCGCAAGATTATGCTATATCATGGATTAAGAATGTTTCCATGTATGTACTGTACATGACCCAAATAAAATAAATAGAAGACAAGGCAGGAACATCTTAAAACTTTGTTATATATAGTAAATGATTCCTGCGGCCCATGACATCTACATTCATCCTTGACAAGGAATCATAATGCAGATTCACACTGGTATACTGTGAAGGCGTTGTCCCGTCCCAGACGAGCTGACCCATTCATTCTGTAGATAGAAACAAACTGCAGTGTAGCTCTACCACTCTTCCCCTGATGATAAGTGTTCACCGCTGTCCATGACATCTACAATGCCTCAACTTGTCGCCTGTTGAGGATGGATGTTAATGTTTCACACGCTTATTTTATAAAAGATATCCTCATGAAATATATTTTTGCTTATGAAAAATTCGTCTGTCGTAATACTCCAAGTTGTAGAAACGTGTGAAGGAGGGCCGTATATTTTTGTACAGGCAGTTTTTGTGTTGGCGGAATATTTTGAGGCCCACCCGAATGGTTTACGATTTTCGTTTATATAATTTGGAAGTATAATAAATTTTTAATAAGAATATTTCACAGCGTAGGCTAAAACCAATATCAAATGGAGTGATAACATATGCCAGTCACCGGGAAGTCGATGGATGCAGGTGGCTCTAGACTATTTGGTCAGCATCAGGATACCAGCTCAACACCGCTTTGTATCGTCTGGTGAGTGTAGGGATATACACCATATTACAACGTATTGTTTTTAATAGTTTGCTTTTGCAGCTGTGAATGCACGTACTATCTTGACCGAGTCAAGGTCACACTTTTACATAATACTAGCGCAAGATAACAACTTACCGCTGCCGTTAAAAAAGCTCTCGTATCAGATGATAACCAGTCATCGTTAACGGTTCTGGGTTGCAAAAATATTGTTCCTCAGCTGTGCTAGCCAGCCAGGACTTCTGACCACTACGCGCCTAGAAGATATAATTTAATAGGGTTGAAGTTTTGATAGGACAATTATGCTGATTGTGCGTAAAAAAAGAAAAAAAAAAAAAATTAAAATAAGACAAACGTCATTTATCAAGGATATGGTACGTAAATATATTTTGCTGTCGCGAACGTTCGGTGCTTACACATATTTTTCTATCACAGTTAACGGGCATGATTATAAAGACCAGTCTTGTAGAGAAATCAATTACTTATCTATTAAAAAACAAAACGAAAAATGGATTTTTTAAAGGGAAAACAGAATTCCAAGCGTCAGTTCATTTTTTGAAACATGTCGTCGAAATTTTAGGAGTTTTTCTATCTATCAAATAGTATCTTTTAGACCATGACGACAATATATATAGTATATATATAAACGTTTATATATCGAATACCACATTATTTTTAATAACTGGTAGATTGTGACAAAATGATCATTTTCGTCCCAATACAGTTAATTATAAAACCAAAACCACATTATAAATTTGATAACCTGCAACAATGTAATGATACTTTAATGAAACACCACTTTAGTGTTCTATGTTAAAACAATAAACGGTCGAGTCTCATTTCATCAGTATCATTATAACTCATAATTATAACATTACATAATTAAAGTAATAATGATGAAGATACAGTAACGAACGAAAAATGTTAACCATAACAGTATGACGGCTTTCTTGACTTTGTGTAGTTGATGGAGTACCTTGCTGCTACGTCACGTATCCTGGTTTCCATTACCAGCCCAGGAACAATATTAGTGCATCACAAATTGTTGATTTTGGGTCTGGGTGTTGAGCATTGATAGTGGATTACACTGATCTTAATAGAAAAACTACTTTTTGTATTTTGTAAACAACGATATTCCGGTTAACAACTCAAACTAAGCTTAAAATGCTTGTGAAAGGACAATAGACGAATGGCTGATTCAAACCTACGACCTTAAGTTTAGCTGACCGTAATCAAATTCACTAAGCTAATGACGCTTCGATTGAAACAATCATCGCTAATTTAACGATTATGAGACGAAAGTGTCTGTTGTTAATAATTTAACATCAAAAGTCCATTAATTTGAAATTATTTTCCTATTAAACATTATAATCGGAAAACTTTCAACGTATCATATTACACAAAGACAGTAGAAATTTTATATCATTACATCGGATTCAAACATCTATTGGGTATTATATACCATAATGGGTCGGGGAAAAAGTTTTCTCGTATTTTATATACAAATTCTCATTGCTGTAGAACTTCTGATCTAAAATTTGTGACTAGTAGTTTTGACATTCCTCTCTTGATGTCAATATAACACTACCTAAAGAGACCGAAACGGGTGATAATTTGAGGGTGCAAGTTTAGGGTTATATGGTGGATGCATTAACACCTCCCAACCAAGCTCTCTCAACATTTTCTGAGTAACTAAATATGTGTATGGTCGGGCGTTATCATGATAAAAACCCACACCCTTCCTGTTGATCAGTTCCGGCAGTTTCTTCTTTATTTATTGCTTAAGTCTCGTCAGTTGTTGGCGGTAGAGCTCCTAATCAATAGTTTTTCCCGGCGGTAAAAGCTCCTAACGAACGATGCCCTACCAATCTCACCATACACATAGCATTGCGTGTTAAACCTGGTTTCGCTATAGTCTGTGGAGCTTGTCGCCCTTTGACCATAATCTTTTTCGCACGTTCTTGTCGTACGAAATCCATTTTCATCACCATCAATCTTTTAAAAAACGGTTCAATTTCATTACGTTTCAATAGAGAATCGCAAATGAATGCACGATTCATTAGGTTACTTTCAGTGGGCTCGTGTGGAAATCCAAATATCAAGCTTTTTTTTTGAATATCCAGAGTTTCAAATGAGTCAAACTGTCTTGGTCAACCCCCTAGCTCTTCAGCTATATCGTTACGACTAATATTCTGATCCCGTTCCACTTTTTCCAAAATGACATAGACTTTATTTGTAACATGTTGACCAGAGCTTCATTTTTGACATCAAAATTCCCTGACTGAAAACGCTTGAAACGATTTTGTGCTACTCTTACTGACACTGCGTTAAGTCCACAAACGTCACAAATTTTTTTTTGATGTTCGCAATCCATAAACTTCAGAAACTTGTTTCTTTTTCTTGTTTCGTTTTTTCAAACAGTACGACCAAACAGATTTTACTGCAAATTTTCACTTATAAAATACGAATACACTTTATCCCCGACCCATTACAATGTGTACCTCGCATAAACTCATTGTTGGAACTGTACGGAACAGTCGTCCGCATTTACGGGAAGAGAAATTCGCAATGGATGGATAAGTGTCGCTTTGATATCTATTTATTTTTCACATTTTAATGAATATGAGTTCCACCGTGGCACCAGCCCCGCAGAAACAGCTCGAAGGATTAATGATTTGTATGCGGAAGCTACTGTAAAAGCGTTTTGGTTCCAGCCTTTTCATTCTGGAGATTTTGCCCTCCAAAACAAATCCTGCAGTCGGCTGGAGACCCAAGTTGACAATGAAGAATTAAAGGTGTTCGTGGAATCGGAACCATCGCAAACCATATCAGAGTTAGGGGCAGGCTTCGATGTGAGTGATAAAACTATTTAAACTCGCTTAAAACATATTGGAAAAGCGAAAAAGCTCGAGAAATGGGTACCGCATGAATTGAGTGAAGTACACCAGACTCAGAAAAAGATCAGTCTCTTTTCTGAGTCTGGTGAGTGTTTGGTGGACCAGTTCTGGTGTCATACGTATATCGATGGGGAAAACCTATAAATTTTAAAAGATGTTAAAATAACGCAAACAAAAGTGCACAACGCCTGCGCTTATTCAAATGTGTCGTGTGGAAAAAAATTTTCAATTGATGTTGCCTTAGTGTATTAGCGCTTGCAAAAATCTTAAGAGATTAACATATACGTGAAGTATCGATTGAATAAAAATATTTTCAGGATGAGAGTTCTCACAAAATGGAATAATAACTTGTTCAGATTTCCATATATTTCCTTTTCTATCCTCGACAAGGAATCCAATAAAAATATTATATACGTTAAAAAAGATTGCCATTCCGGAGAACAGAATTACAAATGATTGTTAGTCTAAATATAAACCTTTTTACTAGCGATTGGTACTCTGGCGCTTCAAGAAACTTTCTCTCTCCCCTGTGTTCAACTCTTTCTCCGGTCGAGCAGTTGTCTCTTTAAATAATAAAATTATATTTAATTTTATTCAACATTCCAGTTCAGTCTTTAGGAGTGACGGAAGAAATGGGCATCTCGAATCGTTGTTAAAAAAACGTAAGTGTTAAAGCGTCATAACTTACAATCAGGTGAACTGTCTATCCGTTTGTTTCGCGGTAGTGCCTTAATTTTCTTGGGGTCTAAGTAACACTAAAAACTTCATTTTCTATTTTCTTGGGTCTTTCTTTTATTTCCTATTCTGGTGGTGGGTACTCTTAGATTCTTAAAAACTAATAATAGAGCTCTAGTAATTTTATCTGTGGGTGCTCGATTATAACGTGCGGCTGCTTGACGATATCAGTGAATTTGTGAATATTTAAAAGCCACAAAGTAATACACACTTATTTTTTGTTTCACTTTAATTTTAAATAATTTAGTACCAACCGATTTCTTATATATTAAAACTTTTATAGAACCATCATAGAAACCGAAGGATCAACTACGACCATGGCAAACAATCATATTTAGTTGATGGAAAACAGATTTCACTTTTACATAACATCTAATTAATTACCATAATTAACAAAGTATTAATTTGTACTGAAACCATTCCAAATGTTTATATCAATATAAAACACATGCGGACAAGATCAAAAGCGGTGGTTTATAGGCTTTGGATATTAATAAAAGCAATTGCTAATATTTCAAATCCTAATATTTTTTTTAACAAAAGCATACTATGTAATTTTAACATGCAGATAACAATAAATCTCCATTATTTACATACTTTCCCTCTCAGTAAGACTAAATTGATATATCTATTTCACGTTTATTCAATTGACTTAATTTATTGATATATTCTTACAAAAGAGCTAGTACGCGTCAATAAATTAACTAAATAATAATAATAATCATTTATTTCGGATTAAATTACAAAAGATACAGATTAATTATAATAAAATCCATATGCGAATTAGTCATCTCTAAAGTAGATTAAAGTTAAAAATAAAGAACACACAATATCAAAAAGTCAACAGATTAGAATTAATTAAAGTATAATATGCTTAAAAATGATTCGAAAAGAGATTACAAATATATTAGATATTATGTCAACAATAAATTAGACTACATTAAAAAATGAGATCTTTATAATCACCTCAGTCAACACTAAATATTATTTAAATTACATTCTTTCAAAATAATTTAATCAAAACTATATACTAACTCATAATTCATTTTTGAAAGATGATTGATGAAAGCTCCATAATTTAAGGGCAGCATTACCCAAACCCTTTGTGTAACCCTATCCAATGTCTCCAGAAAGGAGACTCCAATTTGTTGGCTATTACGCGTATCATGCTATTAGAACTGCCTCGAACCCGGCCCATCAGTGAGGCAGTTCTGTGTCGCATTATTGCTTTATAAGAAGCCGCACCATGTTCGGCAAGCATTCCCGACGCGCTACAGTACCTCGGCAACCCCAACAGCATCCTGAGACCGTTGTTGTATTGGAGGCGGAGTGTGCCGGCTGCCCGCTTCGTATAGGTGACCCACAGACCGCACGAGTAAAAAGATTGACAATAAGCTTTGAACAAAGTGACTTTAAATGAATATATATAAATTTGGAATAATATAATATATGTGTAATAGGGTAACTATTTTTGTTTAATCCTTGATATGATGACAATATTCATTAAGTCGGATCTTTACATAATAAGTCTTTACGTAATTACATAACTGTTATTCTAATTAACAATATTAACTATATATATGAATGTATATTAACTATTGGTTTAATCATATAACATTATTATACTGAACATAAAACATATACTATAACATTTAATGTGTAACCACAGTTTAGTTCCGGAATGGATTCGTCGACTCTACCGAGGGAGAACTGCGTCCTCTCAGAATATCAGGGTAAAATAGCTATACGTGCTTTAGTTTGTTTTCTTCTCTTCTTTCCTCTGGTTAATTAAGGGAACTGGAGTCCCTTATTAATGGTGTGATGTCTGGCGGTGATAGCTTCACGTCACAAACAGCCGTTCGCTAACCTGTTAATGTAAAAAAGCAAAATTAAAAAATCAGTTATATATAAAATTTTAACGGAATCAAGTCTGTATATTATATATAAATTTGGAATAATATAATATATGTGTAATAGGGTAACTATTTTTGTTTAATCCTTGATATGATGACAATATTCATTAAGTCGGATCTTTACATAATAAGTCTTTACGTAATTACATAACTGTTATTCTAATTAACAATATTAACTATATATATGAATGTATATTAACTATTGGTTTAATCATATAACATTATTATACTGAACATAAAACATATACTATAACATTTAATGTGTAACCACAGTTTAGTTCCGGAATGGATTCGTCGACTCTACCGAGGGAGAACTGCGTCCTCTCAGAATATCAGGGTAAAATAGCTATACGTGCTTTAGTTTGTTTTCTTCTCTTCTTTCCTCTGGTTAATTAAGGGAACTGGAGTCCCTTATTAATGGTGTGATGTCTGGCGGTGATAGCTTCACGTCACAAACAGCCGTTCGCTAACCTGTTAATGTAAAAAAGCAAAATTAAAAAATCAGTTATATATAAAATTTTAACGGAATCAAGTCTGTATATTATATATAAATTTTGGAGTGCCTGATTATTTTGTTGATTGGCAAAAACATAATAATTGAATACTGACCTAGTTGCATGTACATATTTATATACAATAATGGTTCTTGTCGTATTGAAGGCTACAAATATCAAGCACGTTTCCTGTTTCGATTCTATTTAACTTATGGAAATCTTAAGTAGTAATGATTGAACGTTGATTATAATTATTACTCTTGTCATTCTTGTTATCTTTTCAAAAATAGCAAATTTCTTTTACAAGTAACATGGTTGTAATCCCGAGTTGACAGATGAAGTACTAGAACTGGTAATCATCAGGGATCTAGATAATTTACGATATGCTCCATGTTTCCGCGATCTGGTGGATGTGAAAACATTTTACTGCACGATAGCCAAGATTAATTATCTCAGGTAACTACCTCTTACCAAAACTGATCATAGGATTACAAATAGTAACAATAACAATGGTAGAGCTACGTTGCAGTTTGTTTCTAGCTGCAGAATGAATGGGTCAGCTCGACCGGGGAAGGACCACGCCCTCACAGAATATCATCGTGAAATAACAACATAATGCTGCTGAGTTTCCTCTGTTGAGTGTAGGGATTCGGAGAGCTTTATTATTTGTGAAGAGACGTTCCATCTCAGCCCTCAAGGGTGCCAAAGACATGCATTATGATTCCTTGTCAAGGATGAATGTAGATATCATGGGCCCCAGTAATTACTTACCATCGGGTAAACTGTGTGCTCGTTTGTTACTCTTAATTTAATGATAAAAAATAGCGCCATAAATAACAAATCGTAAAAAAAATTAACAGATGTTGTAATCTTTTACTAGATCCTCAAAAGCATCATCCTCGTATCCATTTCCCAACCCGATACCTCAGTTTCGGGGAAAAACTACGTGCAAATTGCACTACCGCACCGGCTTTCCCGGCGCCACACATGACGTGGTTTATTAATGGCAGAAAGGTAATATGTGTAAAAGGTATATATATATATATATATATAGCATATATAAAGTGACTACGTACTACTTTTAAGGTAAAATAACCGAATCATTGTATTATCAGTCAATGAATAAAATCAAGTTCCAGTGATTGGTAAAGAGAAGTTTCGATTTAATTTTAAGATGAGATTACGCACATCTTAACTCACGATCACTCATTTCCTGGATGACAACGGGCCGCAGTGATCTCTACTCGTACATACTAAGTTTCCTGTATTTCTTTAAGAGTATTACTTAAAAACAAAACACTATTTTTAACTTTGTTTATAGCTGTTGGCCATAGACTGAATCTTTTAAGATATTTTGTACTGTATTTATATTAATGTAGAGGTTTTAGTAACTAACATATTAGCTCATAATATATTTTTTTATAAAACCAACTTTTTAATTTCACTAAAAATTGCAGAAGGATGAATCGTTAAGAGACTAAAAACATAAAATTATAGTTTTAAAAAAATGTCTTA
Organism: Teinopalpus imperialis; assembly: GCA_029286865.1. Taxonomy (NCBI): domain Eukaryota; kingdom Metazoa; phylum Arthropoda; class Insecta; order Lepidoptera; family Papilionidae; genus Teinopalpus; species Teinopalpus imperialis. The sequence continues at coordinate 41,932 of JAGSMU010000506.1, forward strand.
AATGATAATGTGAACTAAATTTAAAAAAATATTTCTTGAATATATAGAGATTTTGTTTAAGAGTGATAGGAAATTCCCAAACTACCTTAACCTAAAATGAGATTAAATATTAATAATTTATTTTATTGTTATACATGAGCTCCCAGTGTAATAAAGACTAGTCAAGTGTACTGTCTGCTTCTTGAGAAACTTAGGGTGACATAAAAACACACAGTCCACCTGGTAAGTGATGATAGTGGCCCATCAACACCTGCATGCATCCTCAACAAATAGTCAAAATTTTCTTCTGCATATGTCTTCTATTGGAAGAAGTTTTTTGTCGAACAACAATTAAAGTACCCACCTTCATTTGATGGGCGAATTGTATTATATGAAATGGCGGCAAGCAGATGTTCATATAAACAATTTGTATAATACCACATTCTGGACTCTTGTTCAAGAAGGCAAACTTAGCCCTGCCTAGGTAATCCCTTATCAGCTTTTACCCATAGTTTTGACCTTGGCTATATATACTAACACGAAAACAAGTGTCCGAAAGTGAAATCACCAGCGCATTTATTACCAAGTAAAATATGTAGATTGCCAGCGAGATAATAATGATATGTGCTCGTGGTAATGAAATTTCCCGTCGTCAAACGGTGCCAAAGTAATTTGAGTTGCTTGTCTCTGGCAACGATTGTCCCAAGGGCCGCTTTCGAGCTTATGCAAGGCGGTAATGAGATCTGTGTCAGCTTTTTAGCAGGAGTAACCTGTGTGTAAGGGTGGAAGGCATATGACATATTTCAATGAGCTATTTTATTCTTATGTAAATGTATTTGAATGGTCGGTGATGGTACGAGGTGATCCAACAATAGTTTAAAGAGCTGATAAAACTTATATTAAAGGTTTTTCTATGGATCTAATGATGATGTCATCCGGGTCGATTTTGATCACCAGATGAAACCAACTGCGCAGGATAAATTATAGTGCCGAGAGCTTGCACACAAACACAGGGGCACTCAGTGCATACAGGGACAGTCCCTCTTTCCCTGTTCCGATGTAATGCATGTGCAATAAGATAGGAGAAATATTCAGAAACGTCGTCAAAAGCAAGGGACATACGAACCAACAATTTGGGATACATACATAAATAATTCTCCTTAGTTGGGAATCCAACCCTCAAAACCGCGATTTAATACTAAAGCTATTGAGCCAACTTTAGCATCTTAGGGCTAACATTGGCCACTGTTAACCCTAAGGGCCCATCTATATAGGGCATCTTGCAGTGTTAGCACTGAGCTTCAGCTAGATTCTTGCTGTAGCGTGAACAGGCCGGCTCGACCGTGGAACGACCGGCGCTCTCAATCTCAAAAAGATCTCGGCGCATGTGCATCTTGAATCTTTGTTATGGGCAGCAGTTATCAGTTACCATCGTAAAGGTGCCCTTCGGTCACATAATACTATAAAATAAACTATGATAATAAATTGCTGTACAAATTAGTTTAAGTTATATTCTTTTTGGAATTACCGAACAAATAATTTACATCAATGTCTTATTAAGACATTGTAACATGTGTACATAGATAAACCAGATCGTGGAGATGAAACTAAACGATTTTATCAGTGTTAAAGCCACGCTGAATACCAGCATAATGGTGCCGTTTTATGAGACCCTTCACTGATGAAGAGGAATACCGTCTTTGTGGACAGGGGTGACAACGCAATTGCGTTATGACTCTTCGTCGAGGCTGAATGTGGGAGTTATGGACCGCGGGGGTGGTCATCAGGTTAACCGTGTGTTCGTTTCTCACTCCCAATACAATAAAAACATATAGCATAGGCTTTGTAAAGGGAAAGGTAGTAAGTGCCACTGTTTGCGTGAATATTTACATTAAGAATTTACATTAATGTAAATACTCATGCAAACATAGGTACTCTTCGTTTCTATTAAGTATATATATACACACACACACATATATATATATATATATATATATATATATATATATATATATATATATATATATATATATATATATATATATATATATATATATATATATATATATATATATATATATATATATATATATATATATATATATATATATATATATATATATATATATATATATATATATATATATATATATATATATATATATATATATATATATATATATATATATATATATATATATATATATATATATATATATATATATATATATATATATATATATATATATATATATATATATATATATATATATATATATATATATATATATATATATATATATATATATATATATATATATATATATATATATATATATATATATATATATATATATATATATATATATATATATATATATATATATATATATATATATATATATATATATATATATATATATATATATATATATATATATATATATATATATATATATATATATATATATATATATATATATATATATATATATATATATATATATATATATATATATATATATATATATATATATATATATATATATATATATATATATATATATATATATATATATATATATATATATATATATATATATATATATATATATATATATATATATATATATATATATATATATATATATATATATATATATATATATATATATATATATATATATATATATATATATATATATATATATATATATATATATATATATATATATATATATATATATATATATATATATATATATATATATATATATATATATATATATATATATATATATATATATATATATATATATATATATATATATATATATATATATATATATATATATATATATATATATATATATATATATATATATATATATATATATATATATATATATATATATATATATATATATATATATATATATATATATATATATATATATATATATATATATATATATATATATATATATATATATATATATATATATATATATATATATATATATATATATATATATATATATATATATATATATATATATATATATATATATATATATATATATATATATATATATATATATATATATATATATATATATATATATATATATATATATATATATATATATATATATATATATATATATATATATATATATATATATATATATATATATATATATATATATATATATATATATATATATATATATATATATATATATATATATATATATATATATATATATATATATATATATATATATATATATATATATATATATATATATATATATATATATATATATATATATATATATATATATATATATATATATATATATATATATATATATATATATATATATATATATATATATATATATATATATATATATATATATATATATATATATATATATATATATATATATATATATATATATATATATATATATATATATATATATATATATATATATATATATATATATATATATATATATATATATATATATATATATATATATATATATATATATATATATATATATATATATATATATATATATATATATATATATATATATATATATATATATATATATATATATATATATATATATATATATATATATATATATATATATATATATATATATATATATATATATATATATATATATATATATATATATATATATATATATATATATATATATATATATATATATATATATATATATATATATATATATATATATATATATATATATATATATATATATATATATATATATATATATATATATATATATATATATATATATATATATATATATATATATATATATATATATATATATATATATATATATATATATATATATATATATATATATATATATATATATATATATATATATATATATATATATATATATATATATATATATATATATATATATATATATATATATATATATATATATATATATATATATATATATATATATATATATATATATATATATATATATATATATATATATATATATATATATATATATATATATATATATATATATATATATATATATATATATATATATATATATATATATATATATATATATATATATATATATATATATATATATATATATATATATATATATATATATATATATATATATATATATATATATATATATATATATATATATATATATATATATATATATATATATATATATATATATATATATATATATATATATATATATATATATATATATATATATATATATATATATATATATATATATATATATATATATATATATATATATATATATATATATATATATATATATATATATATATATATATATATATATATATATATATATATATATATATATATATATATATATATATATATATATATATATATATATATATATATATATATATATATATATATATATATATATATATATATATATATATATATATATATATATATATATATATATATATATATATATATATATATATATATATATATATATATATATATATATATATATATATATATATATATATATATATATATGCTTTTGATGGGAAAAAACGCCTTTGTAACGAATGCGGCGTGGCTTGATAACCGTTATCAGGACTCTGCATCAGGAAAATCAACCATTATCGACTGGTTTGCTGAATTTAAATATCGTCTTACGACTACCAATGAAGCGCCACTCTCTGACCGCCCGATGGTGGTTGTAGCGAAAAACATAAAAAAGTCGATTAAAGTGTTTTGACAAGCAATAGAGTGAAGATTCAGGATACAGCGGACTCTCTAAATATTTAATGTCATCGAGTTAGCATTTTAGAGCGTATTTTAATTCTGTTCTACTATATATGTCTTCACCAAAAATAATAATCATAGTAATTTTAAAAATAAATTACGAAAACGCTGCCCGCTATCATACACGTAAGAAAGATAAGAATCTGGAGTTTCTATTCCTGTCGAAATGATGGCTAATGATATAAAAACAACATTGACTGACCGTGTGGCTGCTTGTGAATCATATACCATAGAATTAGACGAACGAACAAAACTTGTGTTCTAAGCCGTCGAATGGACTTAGAATGTTATGAATGTGGTAGTAAAAACCATGAACTTTCGATCCCGAGGGCTTAACCATCGTCAGTTCAAGGCGTTTTTGGATGAAATATCTGCTGAATATAACGACGTAACATATTATTGTGAAGTCAGATGGCTGAGCAAGAGAAAAATGTTGAAATGGGTTTACGAGCTTAGAAATGAGATAGCAGACTTTATGAAAATAAAAGATAAACAACTATCTGAATTAAGTGACCCAAAATGGATATGTGACTTAGCATTTCTGGTCGATCTTACAGGCTATTTGAATGATTTAAATTTGAAATTTCAAATACAAGGACAGTTAGTAAATGATTTGTATAGCCATTTGAAATCGTTTCAGATCAAACTACGCTCGTGGGAGTCACAGATGCTGTCTGGTAACAGTTACCATTTCAACACGCTCTCTGCGTATGAAAATATTGCTTATGCTCAATACACTGAAGAACTCATGTTACTGTCGGAACAATTTTCGAACAGATTTAGCGACTTCAAAACATTAAAACTGTTTCAGTTTATTTGCTGCTCCTACAAAATGTAATGTACAAAATGCTCCAATACACTTACGAATAAAGTTAAATTTGAAGACGTAGAGTTGTGCGATTTCTACAAAAATACCTAGAGAAAGACTTCCCAAAATCAAGTTCAAGTGTCTCATTGATTTCGGTGTATTTAACTTAGTTTTAAAAGAATCAATAAATTTAGTCAAAAGTAATAATCATAGTAATTTTAAAATAAATTACGAAAACGCTGCCCGCTATCATACACGTAAGAAAAATAAGAATCTGGAGTTTCTATTCCTGTCGAAATGATGGCTAATGATATAAAAACAACATTGACTGACCGTGTGGCTGCTTGTGAATCATATTCCATAGAATTAGACGAACGAACAAAACTTGTGTTCTAAGCCGTCGAATGGACTTAGAATGTTATGAATGTGGTAGTAAAAACCATGAACTTTCGAACCATCGTCAGTTCAAGGCGTTTTTGGATGAAATATCTGCTCAATATAACGACGTAACATATTATTGTGAAGTCAGATGGCTGAGCAAGAGAAAAATGTTGAAATGGGTTTACGAGCTTAGAAATGAGATAGCAGACTTTATGAAAATAAAAGATAAACAACTATCTGAATTAAGTGACCCAAAATGGATATGTGACTTAGCATTTCTGGTCGATCTTACAGGCTATTTGAATGATTTACATTTGAAATTTCAAATACAAGGACAGTTAGTAAATGATTTGTATAGCCATTTGAAATCGTTTCAGATCAAACTACGCTCGTGGGAGTCACAGATGCTGTCTGGTAACAGTTACCATTTCAACACGCTCTCTGCGTATGAAAATATTGCTTATGCTCAATACACTGAAGAACTCATGTTACTGTCGGAACAATTTTCGAACAGATTTAGCGACTTCAAAAACATTAAAACTGTTTCAGTTTATTTGCTGCTCCTACAAAATGTAATGTACAAAATGCTCCAATACACTTACGAATAAAGTTAAATTTGAAGACGTAGAGTTGTGCGATTTCTACAAAAAATACCTAGAGAAAGACTTCCCAAAATCAAGCTCAAGTGTCTCATTGATTTCGGTGTATTTAACTTTCGTAGTTTGTAACAATTGCAAATTTAACGATTTATTTATAATGTACCATTTTTTTAAATTTCATTTTGTTATTTTAATAAATTGTACTATAATAACATTGTCGTATTATTTCATGTCTAATATATATGGCAAAAAATATCTTTGACTTTATTAAAATTCACTTCTCCAAATGTTATATATATGTGCTCTCCTTGTTTCGCGCTGATAGATTATAAATTTTTAAACTTCCGGCAGCACCCGAACTAATGATGTAAACATTTTTATTGTTACATAAAATTTTTAAAGTTAACGATGACCTATTTCGGACAGCTCGTACATAACATAGACGTAACTACACGATGAAACTCTTTCTTTATAAATTATTAATTATTACATTAACAATATAAGCGCATCGGAAACCTCTAACATAAAAACTACCGGAGTTTACGGTAAAAAATCTATGGACGTAATTTTCCCGGAACTAGCATTCGACATAACCTGGCCACAAGGTGGCATTCTTCAAACGTCTGTCGTCGCTGGCCGTGTACAAACATGTGTCCGTCATTCGGTTAGACTAAATCAATCACTCGTAACTGGTGAACAATAAACACAAATGCGTTCATATATCACAGCTCTAGAACAAAAACGTCCGAACTCGAAAAATCGAAAAAAGAGTTACGATCGTGAAATCTAGAAACATGATTATTCATTATTTTATATTTATACAATTACCACACTTGCGTAGAAAAAATCATGCCGGACATGTTTACAAAACACAGAAAACCAACTGTTTACGTTACACTAATATCGTTCAGCTCAACCCAGGACTAATCAATAATTCATAACCAATTGTGCAATGGCATTTTAACTACTTGTTCATATACATATTTATATACAATAATTGTTACACCTAACATTACTACAGTTTCCGTTCAATTACCTACTTATAACAGGATTAAGTGAATTATTACTATTACACACTGGTTACTACACTTACACAATGGGTCATAGATAACCTACGAATATCAATATGATAGTTCATTACATAATAATTCTTTATGTAATTAATTAAATAATTGTATTTTCATTGTCATCGTGTTATAGTGTGGATTAGTGTAGATACTATAGAGAAATTGAATTATACATAGACTGCTCGCTGGTATTGGGAGTTTATGTTTCATCAATTTACACAGTTTTTTCACAGTGCTAGAGCTACACTGCAGTTTGTTTCTAGCTGCAGAATGAATGGGTCAGCTCGACCGGGGTAGTGCTGTGTTTCGTCTGGTGAGTGCAGGGATCCGGAGACCTTTTACTGGAGACGAGGCATTCCATCTCAGTCCTCAAGGGTGACAACGCATCTGCATTATGATTTCTTGTCAAGGATGAATGTAGATGTCATGGGCCGCAGGAATCACTTACCATCAGCTCAACTGTGTGCTCGTTTGTCACCCTTAATATTATATAAAAAATACTACGTATTAAGTCTATTTGGGACCAAGGTTTAACTCTTATAACTTATTCTCGTTCCGTCATTAATCGATAGGCAAAAATATCTTTGACTTTATTAAAATTCACTTCTCCAAATGTTATATATATGTGCTCTCCTTGTTTCGCGCTAATAGATTATAAATTTTTAAACTTCCGGCAGCACCCGAACTAATGATGTAAACATTTTTATTGTTACATAAAATTTTTAAAGTTAACGACGACCTATTTCGGACAGCTCGTACATAACATAGACGTAACTACACGATGAAACTCTTTCTTTATAAATTATTAATTATTACATTAACAATATAAGCGCATCGGAAACCTCTAACATAAAAACTACCGGAGTTTACGGTAAAAAATCTATGGACGTAATTTTCCCGGAACTAGCATTCGACATAACCTGGCCACAAGGTGGCATTCTTCAAACGTCTGTCGTCGCTGGCCGTGTACAAACATGTGTCCGTCATTCGGTTAGACTAAATCAATCACTCGTAACTGGTGAACGATAAACACAAATGCGTTCATATATCACAGCTTTAGAACAAAAACGTCCGAACTAGAAAAATCGAAAAAAGAGTTACGATCGTGAAATCTAGAAACATGATTATTCATTATTTTATATTTATACAATTACCACACTTGCGTAGAAAAAATCTTGCGTATCACGCACTCGTCGTTCCCTAGTCTGATGCAATAAGATCGCGTCAGACGCAGTGTCAAAGACACCGGACATGTTTACAAAACACAGAAAACCAACTGTTTACGTTACACTAATATCGTTCAGCTCAACCCAGGACTAATCAATAATTCATAACCAATTGTGCAATGGCATTTTAACTACTTGTTCATATACATATTTATATACAATAATTGTTACACCTAACATTACTACAGTTTCCGTTCAATTACCTACTTATAACAGGATTAAGTGAATTATTACTATTACACACTGGTTACTACACTTACACAATGGGTCATAGATAACCTACGAATATCAATATGATAGTTCATTACATAATAATTCTTTATGTAATGAATTAAATAATTGTATTTTCATTGTCCTCGTGTTATAGTGTGGATTAGTGTAGATACTATAGAGAAATTGAATTATACATAGACTGCTCGCTGGTATTGGGAGTTTATGTTTCATCAATTTACACAGTTTTTTCACAGTGGTAGAGCTACACTGCAGTTTGTTTCTAGCTGCAGAATGAATGGGTCAGCTCGACCGGGGTAGTGCTGTGTTTCGTCTGGTGAGTGCAGGGATCCGGAGACCTTTATTACTGGAGACGAGGCATTCCATCTCAGTCCTCAAGGGTGACAACGCATCTGCATTATGATTTCTTGTCAAGGATGAATGTAGATGTCATGGGCCGCAGGAATCACTTACCATCACGTGAACTGTATGCTCGTTTGTTACTCTTAATGCTATATAAAAAAAAAATTACTCTTTCCTGATGGCCAAGTATTAGAAAACCGTTGAAATCGTTTCCGTTCCTCATTCATCAAAATTCACAAAATCCGTTATATGCATGTAATTTGTAGCCATTTCTATTAAATTCATGTGTTTCTTGAATTCATCGACAAAAATACTAAAAGTTATAAAAAAATTGATATGTAGTTATGTGTAAAAAGTATGTTTTAAAGATTCGTTTCATTGTTTTCTATAGTGGTATAGGTACGCTGCAGCCTATTTCTAACTGCAGAATGCAGAAGGACCACGCCCTCACAGAATACCATCGTATGTATTTCGTCTGGTGAGTGTAGGGATCCGGAGACCTTTATTACTGGTGACGAGCAATTCCATCTCCGTCCATAAGAGTCGCATCTGCATTATGATTCCTTGTCAAGGATGAATGTTGATGTCAGGATGTATAAAAATATAATGATTTGTTTTTGTTTCCTAATACCTCTTAAAACTTATGACACTTACGGCCAATATTTTGTAAGCCGTTCCAGAATTCAAACACGTTTTTTATTATTTTTATTCGAGCGTAGGTGATAGAAAACCAATATCGTTTAAAACTTAAATGTTAAAGTAGTCAATATTTTCTTCTCTTACAAAGAATATATAATGATTTTCAATAGATCAGAATCCGTATACGTTCATATAGGTGTGTATTTATTTATTCATGTATTTTCGCTCATATATTAATGTTATGTTAATATAAACTTTTTATAGATGTATAACATTATGCACCCGTCATACTTTCCCAAAGGCAAATATAATGAAAGAGAATGCTTTTTTGGCATTAAGTTTTGTGCAATTTGTTTTGTAAGTGGAAATAAGTATTAAATAAATAAATATTTCGACCCATCATAAACGTGGTTCAAGTATTGTTCATAATGAAAATTTTAAAATATGTGACTAACTTACAATAGTAAACACATCGCTCCTCTTCTCGTAGGATACTCTATATTATGATGCATCATTCCGGCATCATCCACAAAACTTTTTAAATTCAGGGTAACAGGATTTTCTTGCCTCAGATAGTCAGAGAAGCATCCGGTAAGATCCGCGTAAAAAAAGTTGCGTAGTCATTATGCTAAATTGCCGAAAGTTTATCTCGGAGCATAATAACACTCAAAGCTTATGATTCCATATCGAAGATGTATGAGGTGAATTGTGTGGTCGTTTAATACTCACCTTAGTTAAGTTACCTTTAATATTATACAACAAAAAACATGTGAGATATCCAAATGTACAAGATAAAATATAATCATTGTTTTGAGCGCCAATAACCTACACCGATTCCTCCGCCATTCGACTGACGTCGTGAACCATCTCCTAGAAGAAGCGTTACAGCTTAGTTGGACTGGTCAGCGGAAATGTTAATAGCACTGCTAACATCTCTGTGAAAAACCACCAGGTCTGCTTTCACGACGTCCAGCCATCGTTTCTTGGGCCCACCGCGGGATCTTGGGCCTTGTACAACGAGGTCTAGGCATCTATTTTCAACGTAGTCTGAAGGTCTGCGGCTTATGTGGCCATTGGAGACGTCAAAATGAAGAAAATAAGATATCTAGTAAATACTCGACTCTGACTCGACTCGACTAGTAAGGACAGGTTGCACTTCGTACTCCGTGTATTCAAAGACTGACCGCAAATATATATACATAATGACGCTGATAGAATAAAATATCGAGGTACCGACCGACATAACAATATCGAATACAAAATTATTTTATAAGTCTGATTATTAAAAAAAAATCACAAAAACTTCCTTGACATATGTAGTAAATTATAATCATTCAAGTTATCATTTACGTTGACGTGATCGCACGTCATTTTTCGTTCGCAATTTAATCTGGTTTCCAATTAACAAGTCTTATCGTTTTAATTTTTTTTTTTCACTTCGCAGTACTCTTTGGTAAAGTGACCGCGACGAAGCGGAAGTAGGTGGAAAGGATCAGCATCTCTTAATAAAGCGTTCGTCTGAGAAAAATATTAGAAATATTTTCAATAAAGCATCGCAATTGATTTGCAAATTACCAAATCTTTTTTTTTCGTAGTAAACGCGTTTCTTGAAAATGTCCGGGACAACATAAAAAATTGAGGGCTGTTTTTTAATTTTAACATGAAACATTAAACCAGCAGCAAGCATATTAAAAAAATCTGTGATTTATTTAAAACGAATAACGTCTCAACTATTGCTAAAGACTTTCTTTTATCATATTTTAATAATATGACGTTAATTTGTAGATATTCTGTAACCTTGTTCATTTATTAGTGTTATTATAAATATTATAGTGGTTTAAATATGCACACTCATACAAAGTGTGCGTAATATAATTTTTAACTCGATCCTTATGTGTATATCATATATATATATATATATATATATATATATATATATATATATATATATATATATATATATATATATATATATATATATATATATATATATATATAATTCCTTGTCATAAATGTCACACTGTCTTATGTAACTGTTTAAATTATACATTTAACAATAATACTATCAATAAAATTGTATATAGCTATATACTATATAGAAGGTGTTTTATATATTCTAATAACCTGTTCATCGATATCAATATTTTCAATTGTAGACCACATTGTAAAGGCGTATTATCGAACGTGATTCTAATGTTTTGTATCACTCGACCGATAACTGTGTTTACATTGTTATATATTTATATATTATATTCCTTCTCTTACTCGACTTCTTCTGAACAATACAAAACTGGAGCCGCGTGGCAGAATATGCTCCATCACGAGGCGTACGCCCAACCGTCGAATTTATATAAAATAACTTGCATATAATGTTAGATGTTGTGTCTTTGTCAGCTGTCGTGCATCATGCGCTGCGTGTCGTCCGTCATGTCGGTGCTGGCGCTGACGGACGGCAGCGCGCCCTCCGCCGACGACCTCACGCCGGTGCTCGTGTACGTCGCCATCAAGGTAACCGTCTGTTGCGATGAAGCTGTAGAGATCGTTATGGACGAGAGCAAAAAAAAAAACAACACAAAACACTTTACACTTCTTTACCGGAAAATTTTTGAACCGGTAGCGTGTTCATTTCCAGTAAATAAATCAACAACACAATTTAAACAAAAGTAATTATTGATGAAGCGGAAACACTTACACGTGTTACATGTGTTTAAACTAAACTTAGAAGATAAAAAGAAATTATAAGAAAACATATCGAAATTGTTCACTCAATTACTGGTCAACGAACGAGCTTGGCAGCCTTTTTCTTTTTGATATCGATGGTGGGGGTGGGGGTGATTAAAGACCTGAAGTGCTTGGCATCTCACTGCAGTCATGCGATTATGTGGTGAAGCTACGCTGCAGCCAACAACTAGCTGTAGAACGGATCGATCGTCTCACAAGGACCACTCTAGGACTATGCAGTGCCATCTGCAGGACATCTATAGGTCTAGGAGTGTGTATAGATAAACTATTTCCTTGTATGGTGCCTAATATTATATTTTCATTACAATATTCGGCATATAACGGTGACAAACAAGCACACTACTGCCAGCCAAGTGATGGCTACCGTCCATGACATTACAACTTCATTCTCAATAATGATTCCAAAGGACTGAGATAGAATTTCTGGTTACCTGTAAATTCTTCAGTTTTCTACACTCACCGTTATTTCATGCTGGTGTTCCACGAGCTCGTGATCCTGCCTCGATCGCGGTACGACAGTACGGCACTACACCAGCTTTAAATCTCTCCATCACTGCAGGTGAACCCACCGTCGCTGCTGTCTACCAACGAGCTGGTGAACGCGCTGGGCGGCACGGCACCAAGCGGCGAGGCACTGTACTGCGCGGCGGTCGTCTACATCAAGACCACGGACTACCCCGCCGAGTCTTAGCGCCGTCTTAAACTTATAATAATCGATTATTATTTATGTCATGAATGTACCAATTGATAGAAAACATCTACAGAGAGACAGAGACGGCAAGGAACTCTTTGATCTCTTTTTTCAAATTAATCTCAAACCTACCTACTATATATACTTAATATGTTTAACATATATCTTACCATCTTCTTAACACGCTTTTATTATTTATTAGGTCGACTTGTGAGTATGTTTGTATTATTGCTGGTGCGTTGTGGCTCATGGGTTCGTTTGTAGTAACAATATTTATATACGGAAAATTGATGGTTTTAGTTTCTGGTTGTGTTCTAGAAATTTCTTAGACCTATTGCATCGGCCCAGGGAAGACGGAGACTAGTGTACGGCCACTGTATTTGCGTAAATATATCCTGCGCAGTTGTCATTCCGTAGTGAATTATAGTAATCGATGTTTACGAACGTTGAATTTATTACGATATCTGTTAAAAGGACGACCACACAACTAAACTCGTTACGTTTTGGTGGTATATTTGAACCAATCCCCAGTAGCGAACGATACGCAGGACTAAACATATTTTCATTACTTACTACACTAATATAGACCGTGATCACGATATGCCCACAGCGATGTATTCCAGGTATCGAGAGATATCAACTGCGTCGTATATATTATAGTGCCTTAACAACAACAGCACACAACCTTGGGGAACACCAGTATGTGTTGCTGTGTTTCCTCTGGAGAGTGTGGGGATCCGGAGAACATTATTACTGATGACGAGGCATACCATCTCTGTCCTCAAGGGTATCAACGCATCCGCATTATGATTCCATGTCAAGGATGAATGTAGAAGTCATGGGCCGCAGAAATCACTTACCATCAGGTGAACTGTGTGCTCGTTTCTCTCAAAGTAATAAAAAAAAAAAGAAATCCCTCAAATTTATTTATTTGACAACAGAATTTATTACAAGACTACACAAGAAACTACAGTGAAAGATAAATAATGGCATTAAAAATAAATGCAGACAAAGAACGTTAGTTTGAAGGCTTACTGTATTCTGCAGTCTTAGTTTCAAAAGAACCTAATTCATAGTTATTTACAAAACTACAATATACGACGTTACTCACTTTAACTCTTTCTGCGGATTGCAACAACTTGACCTTTATATTGTTATAGCATTATTTTTGAGGGAATAAAGGTATCAAACATACTGTTCAACTGATATTAAGAGATTCCTATCACGCCTGAAGAGAAAAAAGGAACGTATCCTTATCAGAAATTTCTTTGACACGCCAATTTAATTACTCTTTTGCTTATTACTACTATTTATGTTTAAAATCTATTACAAACGATACAAAACGATAAGTATTAGTGTATTTGAACTTGAATTTTACTATTTAATTATGATAATATTTTTTTCTGACTCATTACGATAACAATGAAATCTTTTGCTTGATGTTCGTTTATCAACTGAAGATGTTAAGCAAGTAAAGATGAGGTTATAAATAAGGTTACAAATTTATAGATTTAGTCTTTCTTGACAATGATAAAGCTAAAATACTTTTTAAATACCTGCCTGGAAAACTATAAAAATCTAAGAATTATTTATTTACTGTAATAAATATTAGTAATGAAACATAATTATATTTCACGTGTCAGTTGGCTTTTGTTCAAGTCTAGTTACCAATTAACGTGACAATTAGGAGACTAACACATATATTAACATATAACACACATCTATATAAGTTAAAATAGTTTATATACCCTGACACCCAAAGCGGCTTTTAGAAGCAAAAAGAAATCTTATAAAATAAATGTATGAAACATTGTTTGATATAATTAACACGTGTGTTCACTCTAGACAGCGCTAAAATGATAACATTTCACTAATAAGCCTACAAGTCTAGACTGAACTTGTTCAAATTGAATTACCTACATTCGCGAAGGAGTATTTAAGATATCTACAAGATGTTAGTTTGTTTCTGTATGTCGTTTGAAATTAATTCGAATTAAAAAAGTATTGATTAAAAGTAAATAGATGAACTCGTAGGTCCACGGGCTGTGAACGTCCATAGGTAATTATAAATAAATGTAATTTTTAGATATAGATAGATAATAGTTTCATTATTTTCTTTACATATTTTCGATATTTATTTACCGACATTTTAAAGCTTATATACAGTTCTCTTTTTCAATGCTATTTCGGTGAATTTATCTGCAACTGGACTCGATGGGTTTACGGTGCCTTTAGGCAATGTTCGCTGAATTTTATACATTTCCCAATATACGTATTGCAATTACCTTCAGTGGAAACTTCTAGTGTATTCATTTTAAAATTGTGTGGAATATGGGTTAGACAATTATGCATTATTTTACTTCAGCTATATGTACTATTAAGTAAAGTGTCTTTATGAATAAACTGTAAAATATTTTTTTTTTCCAAGAAAGCGTCAGTAATACTAAAAGATTACTTACTTTTTTTAATTACTTTCTTTAAAGATTTACTCATAGTCCGATATAATTACACTCGTCTATAACTCAATTTCGAATGTCTATATAATCGCGCTAACGTGGAACCCTTGTAACTTAGTGTTCGGGGGCTCAAACAATATATAAAATAATCTATAAATAATAATTACAATCTAAAATATATGTCTAAAATATCACGTTATGCGTGCAAACCGAGTTGAAACCCCGACACCGACGCTAAAGAACTGTTAATAATGATAGAGGGCAGCTCGATATTTGGGACGGCTGAAATTTTACAAATTGTCAGCATGTTTATATGATATTATGGAACGATATAATATAAGAAATAGTAATATAAGAATTTATTTATTCATCAATATGTGCTATTCTTGTAATTTCGTCGTGTTATAATTTATTTTCTACGCACGTTAACTTTTTGAAAGTGTTTGTAAACTAGGCAAATGGTAAATAATTGATTAAATACTATATTTATATTTAATAATTTCTACATAATAACGCATACTTACCTAATGCCATACACAATAGGATTGTAGACTGCCTTGGCCTTCCCGAACACCGAGCCCCAAATGGTGGCAAGGGGTCTGATCTTGGCCCTCTCGAACACTCCCGTGTAGTCAATGATCAAATAAGGTGTCCACGCCATGAACCGTAGTCAAATGGTCATAAGTGCAACCTAATACAGAAGAAATTTCATGTATATATGTATTTTATAATATTTAATATTCTTGTAGAGAACCTTTCTATTTGAGATTTTCAGGTATAGAATAAATAGGTTAAAAAAGCTATACCTTGGCTAGTTTACATTCAGCACTTGTGTACGCGGCTTCGGATGATCGCAGTGATGCCACGTTCATCTTCTTAGCTTGTTCTCTAGCCTTGTACAGCCTAAATAGTATCAATATCATGAAATTATTAAAATCTCAGTACTATCATGAAATACTTTTTATTGTGTCATATAATGTACTTGCCTGTACGATGAAGAAGTAAGAATAGATAATAAGCAACGGGGGCGTATAATATACAAAAATGGAGTAAACAAGGTTGTAGCTACGACTGACCCAACTCTTGCTATTTGGCAAGAGGATTAACAATCACCGATGCATTGCATTTACAACCACTCGTCAACAATATGAATACTTGAAGACAACACTCTCATTGAAATGCTCTCTTATTGCCACCTCTATGCGTAACAACAAGGTGCTATTTTACCCTGTTTGTCTATGAATGTGATCTTACTTCTATCGAGTCAACCTATTCGCCTTACAGCCACTGCTGCCGTGATTATTTTACGTTGCAAAGGATTAATAATCTCAGTACCTGACGCCTTACAATTATCGAAATTATCGCCACTCGTCATCAATCTCTCTATTGAAAAACATCGCTCTCAATTAAATAAATACTTTGTCACTTATTAAATCATTCAAAAGGCAATGTTATGTTACATTTTATCATATAAAAATGGTAGAGCCAGACTGCATTTAATGAACAGTATAAAGAGGTCAGTTCGATTGGAGAAAAACCACGCCCTCACCGAACACCATCAGATGAACGATTTGATTGTATGTCACCCCTAAAAATCACTTATTTTAGCAAGCAACACCGCTTAGTGGGATAAAATAATATGTATATAGGTTTATAGGCGTTATATTCTAAACGACAAATGAAACAAGACAACGAAGCAGTCGTTGTGTGTGAGCACAGCGTGAAGGGTCGATGTTTATGCAGTGGTGAGTTGCTTGATCGGACATTAGTGCTTTGTGTGAACTAGGTTACATCACGACAACAAAAAAGTTAGAATGAAAGCTAAACGTTAAGGTTATATAAAAACAAAAAGAAGCCACAACTTAACATATTATTCTTTTAAATAATAGATTAGGACAATATTTTTATGAAATTAAGGGTGAGAAACGAGCACACAGGTCCAGATGGTAGGTGATTCAACATACTTCCATAGGAAAGATTAAAGATGGACACGCGTTGTCGCCCTTGCGGACTTAGATGGAATACTACCAACAATTGAGTTTAAAATGCTATTTTATTATCTTCATAATTTTCACTGCTTCATAGTTATTTACTTCTGGCACCTGGCACTTCCGTTCTGTCCCGAAAAGACTAACGGAACTTTTGTTAATTTTTATTTCTTCTAAACGATTTTGAGAACAATTGAGTAGTATGACATTGGCTCTAATACGTTACTTCGCTTCGTAATGGCTTCAGTTTGAATAATTTATTATCAGCCTATATTATTATATGAAAATAGACATTTAATTTAATCGGATTTAATTTCATAACAAGTGTTTAATGATCATTTTTATGAAAAAAGATATTTGCGCCCTATTAACAATCAGTTATGGAGTGATTAAAATAGATATGTACAAATTCAATCAAATGTTATTATGACTTCAATCGTACATTATAGACCAAAAAAAAAATACACGTTTGTAGAATCAGTGTAATTTACTTTTGGCTAATTTCAAGCGATTTGAAAAATACATAAAGGCAACTTCGTACCCAAGCTACAAGGAGGACTCTTCTTCGATACCTTTATGAAAGGAAGACTAAATATGATAATAATCTAAAAATAACATTTATATTAAAAACTACAGTGTAGCTATACTGCAGTTTGTTTCTAGCTGCAGAATGACTGTGTCAGCTCGACCGGGACCACGCTATCAGAGAATACCAGCGTAAAATAGCAGTATGAGGCTGTTTCGTCTGGCGAGTGTAGGGAATGGGAGACCCTTATTACCGGTGATGAGGTATTGCATCTCAGTCCTCAATGGTGACAACGCATCTACATTATGATTCCTTGTGAAGGATGAATGTAGATGTCCATGAGACAGCAGGAATAACTTACAATGGTAAGTGATTCCTGCGGTCTGATCGACTGTATGCTTGTTAGTTACTCTCAATTTAATAAAAATAAAAAAATATAAATAAAATATATGTACTTTAATAACAATTACTTTAGTATTTGTAAAATTTTATCAACAAAATGTTTGTTACTAGTGCCTCTTTCTTCTTCTTTCTTTCTTACTATCAGATAGTGACGAATTATTATTAAAATACGCTGTAAAAAATAAAATACCATATACTAAACGTAATATGAATACAAAACTTAAACCTAAATACTAATTGGGGTCGTAACGTAATAATTTACGGGGTGATAACAAACAATTCCTTTGTCGTTAAATGTTTTGTAGCGAACGTGCCTTTGTATAGCTAGCATATTCCTTATCTTAAGATTATACTGAATGTACTACTACCTTCTGTGGTAAATATCTCTCACATTATGGATACAAATTTAATTATTTGTAAGATTTAAAAAGTTAAACTGGGCAACAGTGTGTCGACCACACAACAGCTTTAAACTACCTGTTGCAGGATAGGTCGGCTCAACCGGAGAAGATGCCACTACAATTTAGACACATGTCGTCACAACGTAGCCAACGTGGCCATCTTATAGACTTAATATCGCTAGTTAGTAACATGGATTAATATAGCCATAATCTGTGTACAACACACTATTTCTTTAAATAAAAATTATTTTTTTTAATGAGCATCAACGTGATTAACACTGCAGTTTGTTTGTAGCTGCAGAATGAATGGGTCAGCTCGATCGGGGTAGGAACCATGCCCTCACAGAATACCGGCGGAAAATAGCATTATAATATTGCTGTATTTCGTCTGGTGAGTGTCGGGATCCGGAGACCTTTATTACTGGTGACGAGGCAATCCATCTCAGCCCTCAAGGGTAACAACTCATCCGCACTATGATTACTTGACAAGGATGAATGTAGATATCATGGGCCGCAGGAATCACTAGCCATCGGGTCGTTTGTTACTCACAAGGAAATTAAAAAAAAATACTTCTATACAGAGCAAACCGCACGTGTCACGTCACACCATTACAATCAAAGTGAGCTTATAATAGGAAAACTAAAACTAAAAAAAACTAAAAATAGAAATAAAAAAAAAAAAAGTAAGCTACTAAGAAATCAAGAGCAGCAAGGTTAGAGTAAGAGATAATTGTTAGATGGCAATACATAATATAATAGATAGGTATAAACCCAAAGCACTAAAATATAAAATAGAGTTGCATGTACAGTGTAAAACGTATATCATGATCGACAGGTATAAAATGTCCATGTTTCAATAATTTATATATTTAAGGTTATTATTATAATGCTTTAAGTTCATAGACATTAACATAAATATAATCATTTAATACAACAAGTCGGTATGTGGTTGCACGCCGACGCTTGAAACGCATTTATATATACATATATTAAAAATGCATCAGTTTCCCGAACACTGCCCGATTCGAGCTATATCCAACGTTTGACCTCTGAGTCCAAGTTCAACTTACCGATCAGGAGTATTTGCTCTAGGTAAACATATTCGTCCACTACTTCGAGCGTAATGATCCCAACAACCGTCGGTATTTTTGTGCTCTCCATGTTCATCATGAAACCTACGTTTTGGGTGAAACTATTGAAGCCATCGAGTATAGTGCTAAGGTCCACAGCGATTCTTCCGTGATGACTATGTCGTCGGCATATCAAAAGTTTGTCATTAATGTTAATATTGTAGCCTTTCCAGTCCGGCTGCTTGAAAACATCTTCCACCAGCGGCGAAGAGAATAAAAATACAGTTTGTTAAATTTGATTACCCTACAACCATTAGGTGGGCGAATGGATTTAGTCCCGCACGAAATACTTTCACGCACTTCGGGTGTTAAGAAAATTTTGTCTCTCGAC
The DNA here is from genome assembly GCA_029286865.1 of Teinopalpus imperialis. NCBI lineage: Eukaryota > Metazoa > Arthropoda > Insecta > Lepidoptera > Papilionidae > Teinopalpus > Teinopalpus imperialis. Next base: position 62,762 of record JAGSMU010000506.1, read on the forward strand.
TTGTTTAAATATTAATTATTTAATTGCCAATACTACACACATACTCACAGACATGAGAAAACCATATAGACAGCCACACAATATTTCACAACAGAATATTTAAAATTTACTGTCACGTTGTGCTTATTATGATCGATTCTAATAATGGATAAACATACAAACAAACAACGTACAGATACACCAACAGTGACGACCAACTCAGAAGATAAATATAAAAGTACTAATTAAATAATTAATATTAATTTTTAAATATGTTTGTAAATTTTCCGGCTCTCAAAGGGAAGCACTTATCACTGTCGACTTTCATTGTGTTACTATTTATTATCACATCTTATATGCCCTTACTATTTTCCTTTTTCAGTAATAATGAGGGAGAAAAATTCAAGAAATAAGAGAGATAAACTCATATAGGTTTGCTGTATCAGTATAAAGCTAGCCTTTACTAAACTAATGCGATCTGTATTAGATTCCGTATTAGTTTAGTTAATCTATCTTGGTCCATAGCCTATGAGTATTATAATGTGATCTGCCAAAGAACTAACGCTACGAACCTCATTGTATATGTATATATGGCTGATAATTATCAGCCACATTTCCCCTAACAAATCTTTTTAGTGTAGAGGTGATTCTATACATTAGTGTCCTCCAAAAACCATGGAGGTACATTTATTTTGTTATTAATTGATGCTTTCAATACATAAGTATCTACTCAAATATATAATCTTTTCACCAGAAACCTCAGCAATTATATATGATCAAATTAATTGTTCGTTCCACCTTACTTACATTAAAAAAAATCGCTAAATAGCTATTTAGTAGTCGCGATTTATTTTTTAATATACACTTTTTATTATCAATATTACAAGGCATAATGTAATAAATGTCCCTACTACATTAATATCCTAAACTTATTTAAGATATAAGAAGATTTTTTTTTTCATAGGTATTTTCAGCAGCCAAGAGCAGGATATGAAGAGTTGTTCGTGTATTTATAGCAAACTACAGGCCTACATCCGTAATGTATCAAATTTACTTATCTGCGAATGGATGGAGGTTCTTGTATGTATTATTCTAGCAAACAGCAAAGATAGATTGCATTCATATTGAGTGGGAGCGCAGGGCTCCGGCTGTCCGATGCAACATGTTGGCACGTAGGTTCGCGAGTAGTAGTAGGCCCGTAAAAACTACGCTTTTTAAAGCGTTCTGTCAGGGCTTCTACACTTGCAGCCTATGGGTCAGCTACACTAGCAAACGACATACAGCTCCCTGCGTGTACAGTATAATAACGCATTCTGGGTGTTGCTGGGACTGGCGCGCTTCTGCAGTGCCTCCGGTATGTTTGCTGAGGCACGGACTGATGGTTTCCCCGCTGTTATTCGTAAGCGTTGCACCTCATTACTGCAACGTTTGCGAACCAGCTCCAACAGCATCCTGAATGTGCTAACGGATCGGTGGGACTCCCAGATCCTTAGGCATTGGTTGCAGTTGCACACATAGTAAACAATGTCTTGAGGGTCCGGGTATTAAGTATTAAGTTTAATTTTGAGTTGATTTATCTTTTTATTTTTCTTTTTGTTTTCTTTTTATGTTACTAACCGTAGTATGTAAGTAATATTGTTACTAATAAGATGGGCATAAGCCTGAAATAAATATATTATTATTATTATTATTATTATTCTTTAATAATGCAATTTATTTTATCACGACCTGCAGTATAAAAAGTCGGATCGTGGCAGATGTCTATTGAGACACTTGCAAGAAGAGAGAAAATGTACAGCCGATTATTGCGATAATCGTGGTAAGTGTATCTTATATTTTGGCCAATTTTAAAATTATTTGTTTATATAGAAATATTTATAAAACTATTTATATGAGGAGATGCTGATTATATATTAGGTGTTTACATATGAAATTAGACTGTTATGTGGAAAGTGTAAAAACAAAATTTTTTAAGAAATTATATATTTAATCAATCAAAGTATGTACCATTACTATCTATGCACTTTCGCCATTTTGTAAGTAGTTCATTGATTCCATTGCTGAAAAAAATTAGGAGCGAGAATCTATGAAAGCGGTTTGGACTGCCTCATCGGAATTGAATTTTTTTCCTTGCAAGAAATTGTCTAAATTCCTAAAAGAGTGGTAATCTGTTGGAGCAAGGTCCGGGAAGTATTTTGGGTGTCGGAGACATTCCAATCGCAGCTCCTCCAAGTGAAGTATGGGGCTAAGCGTTGTCATGAAGTCATGAAGCAGCAGTGGGTTAGAGCAATTGAACAGTCGCGGTTGTTTAAAGGCTAGCTCTATTCCATCATGTTTTGCAATTGTTGACACAACAGGTCTGCCATAATCGTCAGAGTATGACATCAGCACTGGTCCACCGGACACTCACCAGTACCTTTTTCTGAGTGAACTTTCGCTTGGGACGGGATTTGGCCGGTTCTCTTGGATTCGACCACTGCGATGAGTAGTAAAGTAATTCGAGTGTCGTACAGTATCCATTTTTCAATACAAGTGTCGATACGATTCAAAATTCTCTCGTTATTGTGACGGTTGAGTAATGTAACGCAACACTCAATGCGTGTTTATTCGTGTGCCTCACTTGCTGCTTCACTCAATTTATGCGGTACCCATTTGCCGAGCTTTTTCGCATTTTCAATTTGTGTGTGTTTCAAAAAAAGTGAATTAAAATTGTTTTGTCCCTCACACCGAAGCGTGTCCTAACTCTGACATGATTTGTGATGTATGTCTTTCACGATCACCTTTAATTTGCAATTGAGAGAGAGAGAGAGAGAGAGATTGAATTAGAGAATTTTAAAATTACAATAAACAAGTGACAACTTTAGATAAGTTGTTTATTTCAAATCGCTTCGCTTTCTAAACAAACAGTACTTTTATTATATTTAGCAGAAGCTCTATTCTATTAAATCAGATAGTTAATCAAGAATAACTTGAAAAATTTGCATACACTATTTACCATTTCAGGTCTAATTGCAGATTCATAAAATTTTATATATTGGCCTTTACAAAAACATTACATAAATATTACTTACTTTTGAAATAAAGCCCTTATACATTATTCAGCCAAAAGAACTTGCCAAAAGTATGTTTAACTCATTAAAGTAGGTTCTCTTGTAACATGGTACTGCATATTGTTTTATAGTTGTCTCGAATAATTTTAATATCATCATCAGTCTACATTATTTCCATACACTAGTGATGATGTCCACTTGATTGATTTAAACCATGGTAATATCTTTATGGATATTACCAGATAACATCAAATATATTACAGTGCTGTATTGCAACTCACAAAGGTGTACACTTACTCTGCAAATGTACTGTCCTCCCTTTCCTTAGGCTGACATAATGCATTAGTAATGAGATCAGTAAAACAATTCAGAAGCAGTGTGAGGGACACGGGACAAATATTATTATTGAGCCCGGCTAATGCTAGTTATCAGCTCCAACATGAGTAGGTACTACATGTACTGAATACTAATGTAAAACAACAGCATAGTGCTGCTGAGTATCATATGGTGAGGGTATGGGAGACCTAATTTCTGGTTATATGGCATTTCATGTCAGTCTTAAGGGTGATAATTGCAGTTTGCATCTTGAATATTAGTGGTGGATACATGTTCCTGGTCCGCAAGCATCATTTACCATCAGGTGAAATGTGTGCTTGTTTGTCACCCTTAGATTCATATACTAAAAATAATACCCTGAAAACGAACAATTAGTAAAGTCAAGTTGGGATTAGGGATCACGCCTATCTTAGGCTCTTTGGTTCCACAAACTATCAAGACCCATTCGACTAAGGTTGAAGTAGGCGAGTCTGAATACATATCAGAGGGTGATGGCTGTCGAGGATACCGCACTATCTCCTACGTAGAAGCGTACGATTAGGGCAGGTAGACGGTACGGTCTCGAGGCGGTACGGGTTACTGACCCTGCGGCTGGTGCATTAGGGGCACATATGCTTTGGTGGCCGAAAACGAAAGGTCGTGGATTGCCTATGCAAATAAGTTGTCGCAGAAGGAGGCTTCGGAAAAGGAGAGAGAGAGAGGTCGACTGATCTCCCAATACGCAGCCAGAGAGTTGGGAGCGGGAGGGTCTATGCCTCCCCCCTAAGCAAGGCATAGGCGTCCGACACGGGGTTCGTCCCGTTCGTACGACGTTATACGACCCTGAAGAGGCTTGAGGTGTTCAAACTACAGGCACTATAGAACACGTGGCATGCTAAGCAAAATGAGGCGTGATTTACGTATAAACATTTAAGCAGTTTTACCCTCAATGTAACAACAACGTGGACGACTCACTTATACATCACCTTTGCACGTGTGTGTGTTCGGTGGTCACCGGTGAAACATAAGATGAGGAGCAACGGTGACCTTCCATTGCAGTGACAGTGGCCAAGTCTGCGCTTCACATATGCTTGCGATTTACCCAGCACGGGAAGCCGAATGGTGGATCTAGATCAGGCGAATCGGATGGAATCTGTCCCTGCCCTGTAGATCGTGTAAAACTTCGATGTCTAAAAGGAGGCTAATCAACGGAGACGGCGACCATAAATGTGTTTTTCACAAAAATCTGAAGTCCCATGTACCGACCCTGAGGTGTATTGAAGTTCACGCGTGAATAATTCGTGGTAAACGACGCAGGGGTTATGGTCGTGTCCCGATCGGAGACCTTGCAACGGTAATTTTCCACAAAATTAGATTCATCACATCACACTATAATGATACTCTCCCACTTTTGGTTTTCCCTAATATGGACAGGTTGTTTATTTTTCTGGTTAGGCTTTAAAATATTAATAGAAATATATAAAGAATTGATGTATAATATTTACCAGTCTTTCCTTTTCCAAATAGATAATTACTTAGTATATATAATAAGTTATAATAAATATTAAACCTGTGTAGGTGCATGATGGTGTAGGTCAGAGTTGTTTTAGAGTATGTGTGATGCTGCCGATCTTGTGTACTCTACAGTTAGGTAAATCGAAACAGACTCGCGAGGGGGGGACCGCTAAGTAGGGAGACTACAACAATGCTGACATGAAGACTGCTGCTGAACCACGGCTGCGACCTCCGACCCCTGAACTTCGGCTCGGACGCTATCGACAGGGTAGGAGAGGTCGATCGGAGGTGATTGACTACTAAGTAGGTAATGGCTTCGATTCTCGACGATTTCGATTCGGATCATAATCATCACAGATTTAAGGTTTTCTGGATAAGCTATCATGTATACCGAAGGCAAGGATAAGTGTGATTGTACAAATGCTTACATGTGTAAAATTGGGGATTAACGGTTGTATAGAAATCCGTCGTTTTCATAGGAAGAAACACGAAATTTTATATATCTGCTTCTGTTTAGAAATAAATGTATACACTTGTATTAATACAGGGGACTATGATAGTAAATAACTCATTTAAACAATTAAAAAGTACACGAGTTGCTGTCTATTAAAGTAATTTAGATAACAAAGTATTGTTTTACTTTATGTGTTCAGCATCTGAATACTTAACTATGTGGAGGCGTTTTTTTTTTTTAAAAAATTGTAAAATTGTTTTATAAAATCTTTTGTTAATAATACAGGGATAAATTAAATGTAGTATTTCATTTCTATTTTGTGTATAATGATTTATCGATGACCTTACCATACAAGTGCTGAACATCATTAGGTATTTCCATTAGACTTGTGAGTGTGAGTGAGTCAGGAAGTCCAATCGAGTTCTGAGTCGAGCTAAAATACAGCTTATTCTAGCACTATTAAAACCTATATTATATCTTGATAGATATAATCTATAAGTTTAGTCCAATTTAACACTTCTCTTTAACAAATTACTCTTTTACTGTTTTGTGTAACTTTCATGTAAAAATGTTGTGAGACAGATATTTTAAGTCAGTCATTAACTTAGTATATCAGCGACAAAAGCATGTATCCTAATATAATATCAATTTTGTTCTCTGTGAGACATTTTTAAAGGAAACAATTGTAAATATTGTCGAATGTTATATTTATCTTTTGTTTCTGTTTGACTCCAATAAAGTAAATAAATAAATTTTACCATATTTATTTTGATTTTTCATCAATTCATATTATGCAGGGTAATGAAACCTGAAGGTAGAGAAGCAAAGGAACTGGAAGAAATATTAGCAAAAAGACAAAAGAAGGGCAAAGTGGATGACGATAAACCATTGGAGGAAAAATCTATATTTCATTGTAAGTATATTATAGCAGTTTGTAATATGATGTGCTCCAGAGCCAGTCTGGACCAGTCCAGGGATCAATTCCCCTTCAAAGTAATATTTCTGTAATAAAAATTATTGATTTTTCTGTTTATGTGGTATTCATTTTTATCCCTATACAAGATGAAAACATGAATTTTGTTATTATTTTCAGTGGATCAAGCTACAGATTACCAAGGTCGATCCTGGCTGGAGGCACCAAGGAGTGAAACACAATTGTGAAGTGACACTCCACCTGAAAAATGCTTCCTGCCAAAGGTAAGTTTTTATTATTTTATTTTGATGTATCTTAAACTACAAACTTTCATATGTCAATCCAACTAATCTAAATAGTTGGATTGACATGTGAAAGTTTCACAAAATAAGGTGATTACTTTGTTATGATCAATAAGGTTGTTTTGACTTTGAAGCGTCAATAGCCTTATAGTTAATGGCACGATTACGTACGTACTAGTAAGTACGGTCTACGGCTTAATTGTAGTCAATGCACGCAATTTTTTTTTGGTTCAGTTATGTCAACTAAAAAAAAATTAATAATTTATACCTATTTTCGAAAAAACTCTAAGGAAAACTAATTGAAATTTCATTTATATCTTAATTTAATATTCCTTATTTTTACGTCTTATACAATGCATGTCTTCATGGTTATAATACTGATAAATAAATAATGTGGGTCCAATTTCGAGTCTAAATTAATATTTTTACGTAACCTAAACTGTTGCAATGGACCCCTGTGACTGACACTATATCATAATATTTCTCAACATCTTAATATTTTTTCCATTGGTTAGGAGAGTATAACATATAAATGTCTTTTTTTGCCTGTATACATGCAGTGGTAGAGCTACACTTTCTAGCTGCGGAATGAATGGGTCAGCTCGACCAGGGTAGCACCACGCCCACACAGAATACCAGCGTAAAAATAGCAGCATAGTGCTGCTGTGTTTCGTCTGATAGGTACAGGTATCTGGATACCTTCATTACTAGCGGGATGAGGCATTCCATCTCAGTCTTCAAGCATCTGTATTATCACTTACCATCAGATGAACAATGTGCTCATTTACTACACATTAAGAAAATACTTTGGTTCTTTGGATGTCATTTGTATAGTTGATGTCATGCGGTAACAGGCGTATGACAAGTGCAGTGCGGGTCAGTGCTGAATTTTCATTTATCTTAACAGTGTATGTGGGTATGTCCGAATTCGTACTAAACTGCTGAAAAGATTTTGTCAGAAATTCATACATTAGTTTGTTGTGATATAAAGAAAGAAAAAATGCACATATACAAGACACAAATATAAATAGTAAACATGCACCCAGTTCTGATGGTAAGTCGATCATGCAGCCCATGACAACGATAATCCTCAATAAGGAATCACAATGCAGATGCGTTGTTACCCCTTTGGGCTGTGATGGGATGCCTCGGCTTCAATAATAAGAGTCACCGGATGCTGTGTATACTGTGAAGGCCTGTTCCTTCTCTGGTTGAGCCTACTCATTTGTGCTGTAGCTAGAATTAAACTGCAGTCTGACTGCCAATCTATAAAGGTAACCTTTGAATGGACAGAATTTATCAGGTGAATCAGATCAGATGAAAACAGTGTTGCTGATCTTTTTTTTTTTTTTTTTTTTTTTTTTTTTTTTTTTTTTTTTTTTTTTTTTTTTTTTTTTTTTTTTTTTTTTTTTTTTTTTTTTTTTTTTTTTTTTTTTTTTTTTTTTTTTTTTTTTTTTTTTTTTTTTTTTTTTTTTTTTTTTTTTTTTTTTTTTTTTTTTTTTTTTTTTTTTTTTTTTTTTTTTTTTTTTTTTTTTTTTTTTTTTTTTTTTTTTTTTTTTTTTTTTTTTTTTTTTTTTTTTTTTTTTTTTTTTTTTTTTTTTTTTTTTTTTTTTTTTTTTTTTTTTTTTTTTTTTTTTTTTTTTTTTTTTTTTTTTTTTTTTTTTTTTTTTTTTTTTTTTTTTTTTTTTTTTTTTTTTTTTTTTTTTTTTTTTTTTTTTTTTTTTTTTTTTTTTTTTTTTTTTTTTTTTTTTTTTTTTTTTTTTTTTTTTTTTTTTTTTTTTTTTTTTTTTTTTTTTTTTTTTTTTTTTTTTTGGATGTCATTTGTATAGTTGATGTCATGCGGTAACAGGCGTATGACAAGTGCAGTGCAGGTCAGTGCTGAATTTTCATTTATCTTAAGAGTGTATGTGGGTATGTCCGAATTCGTACTAAACTGCTGAAAAGATTTTGTCAGAAATCTCATCTACTATAAAAGTCCTTGCACTGCGTGCCCGTCGATACGCCAACCCTAACCTTCCTAGAAGCCTCGGTCTGTCAGCTAGCCATGACCGGCCACGCCCCCATCACAATCCACCCATACCCATAATGACATACGCAAGCCCCGTCTTTGCGCATGCCTCCACGCGTCACATTCACCGACTTCAGGTAATACAAAATCGTTTCATGCGCAAGGCCACCGGTGCGCCATGGTTCTTGCGTAACGAAAATCTACACATAGATCTTGAGCTGCCGACCATAGCTCAGTACCTGAAGCAGGCTTCTCGCCGATATTTCGACTCTGCCGTCACACACCGAAACCCTTTGATTGTAAGTGCCGCCACTTACAATCCCATCGCGAATCACAGATTTACCCGCGTCCGTAGGAGACCGAGGCACGCCCTCGACGACCCTGACGACGCAACCACCAGGGCCCAAGCCCTTCATAAAACACAACACACAAACATTGCACCCTCATATCGCCCCGCCGACGGCGGGGCGTCGCAAACAAAGTTATTCGCGATACCGCCATGTCACTGGCCGGTTCTCTCCAGTCCATACAGATAGAAGCGTTGCTGGAGTTTCTTGCGCCACTTCTTCTCCAGCGCCCACGCATTCTGAAGTGGTGGTACAGGTAGTTAATAATAATAGTGATATTAATTAAGATAATCCTCTGTCAGAAGCAACTGACCGAGCCGAGGTTCGGCCCTCTTGGGCACCCTCGAGTCAGACGCTCTCGCGAAACAGGGTAACGGTCAAGCCGAGGCTCCTCGAGCCCTTGCGCTGGTTACCCATATATAGAGGTCTCGACTGAGAGCCATAAGCGCTCGGTCACCTCTCAACCAGTGAAACTGTAAAGCCCTGGGGCTAACAGCGGCCATCAGCCCGAAAAAAAAAAAAAAAAAAAAAAAAAAAAAAAAAAAAAAAAAAAAAAAAAAAAAAAAAAAAAAAAAAAAAAAAAAAAAAAAAAAAAAAAAAAAAAAAAAAAAAAAAAAAAAAAAAAAAAAAAAAAAAAAAAAAAAAAAAAAAAAAAAAAAAAAAAAAAAAAAAAAAAAAAAAAAAAAAAAAAAAAAAAAAAAAAAAAAAAAAAAAAAAAAAAAAAAAAAAAAAAAAAAAAAAAAAAAAAAAAAAAAAAAAAAAAAAAAAAAAAAAAAAAAAAAAAAAAAAAAAAAAAAAAAAAAAAAAAAAAAAAAAAAAAAAAAAAAAAAAAAAAAAAAAAAAAAAAAAAAAAAAAAAAAAAAAAAAAAAAAAAAAAAAAAAAAAAAAAAAAAAAAAAAAAAAAAAAAAAAAAAAAAAAAAAAAAAAAAAAAAAAAAAAAAAAAAAAAAAAAAAAAAAAAAAAAAAAAAAAAAAAAAAAAAAAAAAAAAAAAAAAAAAAAAAAAAAAAAAAAAAAAAAAAAAAAAAAAAAAAAAAAAAAAAAAAAAAAAAAAAAAAAAAAAAAAAAAAAAAAAAAAAAAAAAAAAAAAAAAAAAAAAAAAAAAAAAAAAAAAAAAAAAAAAAAAAAAAAAAAAAAAAAAAAAAAAAAAAAAAAAAAAAAAAAAAAAAAAAAAAAAAAAAAAAAAAAAAAAAAAAAAAAAAAAAAAAAAAAAAAAAAAAAAAAAAAAAAAAAAAAAAAAAAAAAAAAAAAAAAAAAAAAAAAAAAAAAAAAAAAAAAAAAAAAAAAAAAAAAAAAAAAAAAAAAAAAAAAAAAAAAAAAAAAAAAAAAAAAAAAAAAAAAAAAAAAAAAAAAAAAAAAAAAAAAAAAAAAAAAAAAAAAAAAAAAAAAAAAAAAAAAAAAAAAAAAAAAAAAAAAAAAAAAAAAAAAAAAAAAAAAAAACGTAATAATTTACGGGGCGATAACAAACAATTTGTTCTTACAATAATTACAACTATTTTAAGTCCTTTGTCGTTAAATGTTTTGTAGCGAACGTGCCTTTGTATAGCTAGCATATTCCTTATCTTAAGATTATACTGAATGTACTACTACCTTCTGTGGTAAATATCTCTCACATTATGGATACAAATCTAATTATTTGTAAGATTTAAAAAATTAAACTGGGCAACAGTGTGTCGACCACACAACAGCTTTAAACTACCTGTTGCAGGATAGGTCGGCTCAACCGGAGAAGATGCCACTACAATTTAGACACATGTCGTCACAGCGTAGCCAAGTGGCCATCTTATAGACTTAATATCGCTAGTTAGTAACATGGATTAATATAGCCATAATCTGTGTACAACACACTATTTCTTTAAATAAAAATTAATTTTTTAAATGAGCATCAACGTGATTAACATTGCAGTTTGTTTCTAGCTGCAGAATGAATGGGTCAGCTCGACCGGGGTAGGAACCTTGCCCTCACAGAATACCGGCGGAAAATAGCATTATAATATTGCTGTATTTCGTCTGGTGAGTGTCGGGATCCGGAGACCTTTAACTGGTGACGAGGCAATCCATCTCAGCCCTCAAGGGTAACAACTCATCCGCACTATGATTACTTGACAAGGATGAATGTAGATATCATGGGCCGCAGGAATCACTAGCCATCGGGTCGTTTGTTACTCACAAGGAAATTAAAAAAAAATACTTCTATACAGCGCAAACCGCACGTGTCACGTCACACCATTACAATCAAAGTGAGCTTATAATAGAAAAACTAAAACTAAAAAAAACTAAAAATAGAAAAAAAAAAAAAAAGAAATAGTAAGCTACTAAGAAATCAAGAGCAGCAAGGTTAGAGTAAGAGATAATTGTTAGATGGCAATACATAATATAATAGATAGGTATAAACCCAAAGCACTAAAATATAAAATAGAGTTGCATGTACAGTGTAAAACGTATATCATGATCGACAGGTATAAAATGTCCATGTTTCAATAATTTATATATTTAAGGTTATTATTATAATGCTTTAAGTTCATAGACATTAACATAAATATAATCATTTAATACAACAAGTCGGTATGTGGTTGCACGCCGACGCTTGAAACGCATTTATATATACATATATTTAAAATGCAGCAGTTTCCCGAACACTGCCCGATTCGAGCTATATCCAACGTTTGACCTCTGAGTCCAAGTTCAACTTACCGATCAGGAGTATTTGCTCTAGGTAAACATATTCGTCCACTACTTCGAGCGTAATGATCCCAACAACCGTCGGTATTTTTGTGCTCTCCATTTCATCATAAAACCTACGTTTTGGGTGAAACTATTGAAGCCATCGAGTATAGTGCTAAGGTCCACAGCGATTCTTCCGTGATGACTATGTCGTCGGCATATCAAAAGTTTGTCATTAATGTTAATATTGTAGCCTTTCCAGTCCGGCTGCTTGAAAACATCTTCCACCAGCGGCGAAGAGAATAAAAATTACAGTTTGTTAAATTTGATTACCCTACAACCATTAGGTGGGCGAATGGATTTAGTCCCGCACGAAAGACTTTCACGCACTTCGGGTGTTAAGAAAATTTTGTCTCTCGACTTGTTTAAATATTAATTATTTAATTGCCAATACTACACACATACTCACAGACATGAGAAAACCATATAGACAGCCACACAATATTTCACAACAGAATATTTAAAATTTACTGTCACGTTGTGCTTATTATGATCGATTCTAATAATGGATAAACATACAAACAAACAACGTACAGATACACCAACAGTGACGACCAACTCAGAAGAGAAATATAAAAGTACTAATTAAATAATTAATATTAATTTTTAAATATGTTTGTATATTTTCCGGCTCTCAAAGGGAAGCACTTATCACTGTCGACTTTCATTGTGTTACTATTTATTATCACATCTTATATGCCCTTACTATTTTCCTTTTTCAGTAATAATGACGGAGAAAAATTCAAGAAATAAGAGAGATAAACTCATATAGGTTTGCTGTATCAGTATAAAGCTAGCCTTTACTAAACTAATGCGATCTGTATTAGATTCCGTATTAGTTTAGTTAATCTATCTTGGTCCATAGCCTATGAGTATTATAATGTGATCTGCCAAAGAACTAACGCTACGAACCTCATTGTATATGTATATATGGCTGATAATTATCAGCCACATTTCCCCTAACAAATCTTTTTAGTGTAGAGGTGATTCTATACATTAGTGTCCTCCAAAAACCATGGAGGTACATTTATTTTGTTATTAATTGATGCTTTCAATACATAAGTATCTACTCAAATATAGAATCTTTTCACCAGAAACCTCAGCAATTATATATGATCAAATTAATTGTTCGTTCCACCTTACTTATATTAAAAAAAATCGCTAAATAGCTATTTAGTAGTCGCGATTTATTTTTTAATATACACTTTTTATTATCAATATTACCTACTACATTAATATCCTAAACTTATTTAAGATATAAGAAGATTTTTTTTTTCATAGGTATTTTCAGCAGGCAAGAGCAGGATATGAAGAGTTGTTCGTGTATTTATAGCAAACTACAGGCCTATATCCGTAATGTATCAAATTTACTTATTTGCGAATGGATGGAGGTTCTTGTATGTATTATTCTAGCAAACAGCAAAGATAGATTACATTCATATTGAGAAGGAGCGCAGGGCTCCGGCTGTCCGATGCAACATGTTGGCACGTAGGTTCGCGAGTAGTAGTAGGCCCGTAAAAACTACGCTTTTTAAAGCGTTCTATCAGGGCTTCTACACTTGCAGCCTGTGGGTCAGCTACACTAGCAAACGACATACAGCTCCCTGCGTGTACAGTATAATAACGCATTCAGGGTGTTGCTGGGACTGGCGCGCTTCTGCAGTGCCTCCGGTATGTTTGCTGAGGCACGGACTGATGGTTTCCCCGCTGTTATTCGTAAGCGTTGCTCCTCATTACTGCAACGTTTGCGAACCAGCTCCAACAGCATCCTGAATGTGCTAACGGATCGGTGGGACTCCCAGATCCTTAGGCGTTGGTTGCAGTTGCACACATAGTAAACAATGTCTTGAGGGTCCGGGTATTAAGTATTAAGTTTAATTTTGAGTTGATTTATCTTTTTATTTTTCTTTTTGTTTTCTTTTTATGTTACTAACCGTAGTATGTAAGTAATATTGTTACTAACAAGATGGGCACAAGCCTGAAATAAATATATTATTATTATTATTCTTTAATAATGCAATTTATTTTATCACGACCTGCAGTATAAAAAGTCGGATCGTGGCAGATGTCTATTGAGACACTTGCAAGAAGAGAGAAAATGTACAGCCGATTATTGCGATAATCGTGGTAAGTGTATCTTATATTTTGGCCAATTTTAAAATTATTTGTTTATATAGAAATATTTATAAAACTATTTATATCAGGAGATGCTGATTATATATTAGGTGTTTACATATGAAATTAGACTGTTATGTGGAAAGTGTAAAAACAAAATTTTTTAAGAAATTATATATTTAATCAATCAAAGTATGTACCATTACTATCTATGCACTTTCGCCATTTTGTAAGTAGTTCATTGATTCCATTGCTGAAAAAAATTAGGAGCGAGAATCTATGAAAGCGGTTTGGACTGCCTCATCGGAATTGAATTTTTTTCCTTGCAAGAAATTGTCTAAATTCCTAAAAGAGTGGTAATCTGTTGGAGCAAGGTCCGGGAAGTATTTTGGGTGTCGGAGACATTCCAATCGCAGCTCCTCCAAGTGAAGTATGGGGCTAAGCGTTGTCATGAAGTCATGAAGCAGCAGTGGGTTAGAGCAATTGAACAGTCGCGGATGTTTAAAGGCTAGCTCTATTCCATCATGTTTTGCAATTGTTGACACAACAGGTCTGCCATAATCGTCAGAGTATGACATCAGCACTGGTCCACCGGACACTCACCAGTACCTTTTTCTGAGTGAACTTTCGCTTGGGACGGGATTTGGCCGGTTCTCTTGGATTCGACCACTGCGATGAGTAGTAAAGTAATTCGAGTGTCGTACAGTATCCATTTTTCAATACAAGTGTCGATACGATTCAAAATTCTCTCGTTATTCTGACGGTTGAGTAATGTAACGCAACACTCAATGCGTGTTTATTCGTGTGCCTCACTTGCTGCTTCACTCAATTTATGCGGTACCCATTTGCCGAGCTTTTTCGCATTTTCAATTTGTGTGTGTTTCAAAAAAAGTGAATTAAAATTGTTTTGTCCCTCACACCGAAGCGTGTCCTAACTCTGACATGATTTGTGATGTATGTCTTTCACGATCACCTTTAATTTGCAATTGAGAGAGAGAGAGAGAGAGATTGAATTAGAGAATTTTAAAATTACAATAAACAAGTGACATCTTTAGATAAGTTGTTTATTTCAAATCGCTTCGCTTTCTAAACAAACAGTACTTTTATTATATTTAGCAGAAGCTCTATTCTATTAAATCAGATAGTTAATCAAGAATAACTTGAAAAATTTGCATACACTACTTACCATTTCAGGTCTAATTGCAGATTCATAAAATTTCATATATTGGCCTTTACAAAAACATTACATAAATATTACTTACTTTTGAAATAAAGCCCTTATACATTATTCAGCCAAAAGAACTTGCCAAAAGTATGTTTAACTCATTAAAGTAGGTTCTCTTGTAACATGGTACTGCATATTGTTTTATAGTTGTCTCGAATAATTTTAATATCATCATCAGTCTACATTATTTCCATACACTAGTGATGATGTCCACTTGATTGTTTTAAACCATGGTAATATCTTTATGGATATTACCAGATAACATCAAATATATTACAGTGCTGTATTGCAACTCACAAAGGTGTACACTTACTCTGCAAATGTACTGTCCTCCCTTTCCTTAGGCTGACATAATGCATTAGTAATAAGATCAGTAAAACAATTCAGAAGCAGTGTGAGGGACACGGGACAAATATTATTATTGAGCCCGGCTAATGCTAGTTATCAGCTCCAACATGAGTAGGTACTACATGTACTGAATACTAATGTAAAACAACAGCATAGTGCTGCTGAGTATCATATGGTGAGGGTATGGGAGACCTAATTTCTGGTTATATGGCATTTCATGTCAGTCTTAAGGGTGATAATTGCAGTTTGCATCTTGAATATTAGTGGTGGATACATGTTCCTGGTCCGCAAGCATCATTTACCATCAGGTGAAATGTGTGCTTGTTTGTCTATAGATTCATATACTAAAAATAATACCCTGAAAACGAACAATTAGTAAAGTCAAGTTGGGATTAGGGATGACGCCTATCTTAGGCTCTTTGGTTCCACAAACTATCAAGACCCATTCGACTAAGGTTGAAGTAGGCGAGTCTGAATACATATCAGAGGGTGATGGCTGTCGAGGATACCGCACTATCTCCTACGTAGAAGCGTACGATTAGGGCAGGTAGACGGTACGGTCTCGAGGCGGTACGGGTCACTGACCCTGCGGCTGGTGCATTAGGGGCACATATGCTTTGGTGGCCGAAAACGAAAGGTCGTGGATTGCCTATGCAAATAAGTTGTCGCAGAAGGAGGCTTCGGAAAAGGAGAGAGAGAGAGAGAGGTCGACTGATCTCCCAATACGCAGCCAGAGAGTTGGGAGCGGGAGGGTCTATGCCTCCCCCCTAAGCAAGGCATAGGCGTCCGACACGGTGTTCGTCCCGTTCGTACGACGTTATACGACCCTGAAGAGGCTTGAGGTGTTCAAACTACAGGCACTATAGAACACGTGGCATGCTAAGCAAAATGAGGCGTGATTTACGTATAAACATTTAAGCAGTTTTACCCTCAATGTAACAACAACGTGGACGACTCACTTATACATCACCTTTACACGTGTGTGTGTTCGGTGGTCACCGGTGAAACATAAGATGAGGAGCAACGGTGACCTTCCATTGCAGTGACAGTGGCCAAGTCTGCGCTTCACATATGCTTGCGATTTACCCAGCACGGGAAGCCGAATGGTGGATCTAGATCAGGCGAATCGGATGGAATCTGTCCCTGCCCTGTAGATCGTGTAAAACTTCGATGTCTAAAGGAGGCTAATCAACGGAGACGGCGACCATAAATGTGTTTTTCACAAAAATCTGAAGTCCCATGTACCGACCCTGAGGTGTATTGAAGTTCACGCGTGAATAATTCGTGGTAAACGACGCAGGGGTTATGGTCGTGTCCCGATCGGAGATCTTGCAACGGTAATTTTCCACAAAATTAGATTCATCACATCACACTATAATGATACTCTCCCACTTTTGGTTTTCCCTAATATGGACAGGTTGATTTATTTTTCTGGTTAGGCTTTAAAATATTAATAGAAATATATAAAGAATTGATGTATAATATTTACCAGTCTTTCCTTTTCCAAATAGATAATTACTTAGTACATATAATAAGTTATAATAAATATTAAACCTGTGTAGGTGCATGATGGTGTAGATCAGAGTTGTTTTAGAGTATGTGTGATGCTGCCGATCTTGTGTACTCTACAGCTAGGTAAATCGAAACAGACTCGCGAGGGGGGGACCGCTAAGTAGGGAGACTGCAACAATGCTGACATGAAGACTGCTGCTGAACCACGGCTGCGACCTCCGACCCCTGAACTTCGGCTCGGACGCTATCGACAGGGTAGGAGAGGTCGATCGGAGGTGATTGACTACTAAGTAGGTAATGGCTTCGATTCTCGACGATTTCGATTCGGATCATAATCATCACAGATTTAAGGTTTTCTGGATAAGCTATCATGTATACCGAAGGCAAGGATAAGTGTGATTGTACAAATGCTTACATGTGTAAAATAGGGGATTAACGGTTGTATAGAAATCCGTCGTTTTCAAAGTAAGAAACACGAAATTTTATATATCTGCTTCTGTTTAGAAATAAATGTATACACTTGTATTAATACAGGGGACTATGATAGTAAATAACTCATTTAAACAATTAAAAAGTACACGAGTTGCTGTCTATTAAAGTAATTTAGATAACAAAGTATTGTTTTACTTTATGTGTTCAGCATCTGAATACTTAACTATGTGGAGGCGTTTTTTTTTAAAAAAATTGTAAAATTGTTTTATAAAATCTTTTGTTAATAATACAGGGATAAATTAAATGTAGTATTTCATTTCTATTTTGTGTATAATGATTTATCGATGACCTTACCATACAAGTGCTGAACATCATTAGGTATTTCCATTAGACTTGTGAGTGTGAGTGAGTCAGGAAGTCCAGTCGAGTTCTGAGTCGAGCTAAAATACAGCTTATTCTAGCACTATTAAAACCTATATTATATCTTGATAGATATAATCTATAAGTTTAGTCCAATTTAACACTTCTCTTTCACAAATTACTCTTTTACTGTTTTGTGTAACTTTCATGTAAAAATGTTGTGAGACAGATATTTTAAGTCAGTCATTAACTTAGTATATCAGCGACAAAAGCATGTATCCTAATATAATATCAATTTTGTTCTCTGTGAGACATTTTTAAAGGAAACAATTGTAAATATTGTCGAATGTTATATTTATCTTTTGTTTATTTTATCTTTTGTTTCTGCTTGACTCCAATAAAGTAAATAAATAAATTTTACCATATTTATTTTGATTTTTCATCAATTCATATTATGCAGGGTAATGAAACCTGAAGGTGAAGAAGCAAAGGAACTGGAAGAGATATTAGCAAAAAGACAAAAGAAGGGCAAAGTGGATGACGATAAACCATTGGAGGAAAAATCTATATTTCATTGTAAGTATATTATAGAAGTTTGTAATATGATGTGCTCCAGAGCCAGTCTGGACCAGTCCAGGGATCAATTCCCCTTCAAAGTAATATTTCTGTAATAAAAATTATTGATTTTTCTGTTTATGTGGTATTCATTTTTATCCCTATACAAAATGAAAACATGAATTTTGTTATTATTTTCAGTGGATCAAGCTACAGATTACCAAGGTCGATCCTGGCTGGAGGCACCAAGGAGTGAAACACAATTGTGAAGTGACACTCCACCTGAAAAATGCTTCCTGCCAAAGGTAAGTTTTTATTATTTTATTTTGATGTATCTAAAACTACAAACTTTCATATGTCAATCCAACTAATCTAAATAGTTGGATTGACATGTGAAAGTTTCACAAAATAAGGTGATTACTTTGTTATGATCAATAAGGTTGTTTTGACTTTGAAGCGTCAATAGCCTTATAGTTAATGGCACGATTACGTACGTACTAGTAAGTACGGTCTACGGCTTAATTGTAGTTAATGCACGCAATTTTTTTTTGGTTCAGTTATGTCAACTAAAAAAAAATTAATAATTTATACCTATTTTCGAAAAAACTGTAAGGAAAACTAATTGAAATTTCATTTATATCTTAATTTAATATTCCTTATTTTTACGTCTTATACAATGCATGTCTTCATGGTTATAATACTGATAAATAAATAATGTGGGTCCAATTTCGAGTCTAAATTAATATTTTTACGTAACCTAAACTGTTGCAATGGACCCCTGTGACTGACACTATATCATAATATTTCTCAACATCTTAATATTTTTTCCATTGGTTAGGAGAGTATAACATATAAATGTCTTTTTTTGCCTGTACACATGCAGTGGTAGAGCTACACTTTCTAGCTGCGGAATGAATGGGTCAGCTCGACCAGGGTAGCACCACGCCCACACAGAATACCAGCGTAAAAATAGCAGCATAGTGCTGCTGTGTTTCGTCTGATAAGCACAGGTATCTGGATACCTTCATTACTAGCGGGATGAGGCATTCCATCTCAGTCTTCAAGCATCTGTATTATCACTTACCATCAGATGAACAGTGTGCTCATTTACTACACATTAAGAAAATACTTTGGTTCTTTGGATGTCATTTGTATAGTTGATGTCATGCGGTAACAGGCGTATGGCAAGTGCAGTGCGGGTCAGTGCTGAATTTTCATTTATCTTAAGAGTGTATGTGGGTATGTCCGAATTCGTACTAAACTGCTGAAAAGATTTTGTCAGAAATTCATACATTAGTTTGTTGTGATATAAAGAAAGAAAAAATGCACATATACAAGACACAAATATAAATAGTAAACATGCACCCTAGTTCTGATGGTAAGTCGATCATGCAGCCCATGACAACGATAATCCTCAATAAGGAATCATAATGCAGATGCGTTGTTACCCCTTTGGGCTGTGATGGGATGCCTCGGCTTCAATAATAAGAGTCACCGGATGCTGTGTATACTGTGAAGGCCTGTTCCTTCTCTGGTTGAGCCTACTCATTTGTGCTGTAGCTAGAATTAAACTGCAGTCTGACTGCCAATCTATAAAAGGTAACCTTTGAATGGACAGAATTTATCAGGTGAATCAGATCAGATGAAAACAGTGTTGCTGATCTTTTTTTTCTAAAAATTAATCCTAATCTCATTTACATTTACTTACATAGATAATTCTATATTGTATGTAATATCAGATTCACCTTCAATGTTAAAATGGTCCAGTAAAAGAGATAAATGGAAGTAATAATAATCAGATTAAAGGGCATTGCTAGGTACTCTGAGTCAGGTGGTGGCCATGAGTTTTAATACTGTTCATTGCACAGCTTTTGTTTTTCGAATTTAACAAAGAGTCCTTAATATTTTGACTAATTCATTTGTAGTTGAGAAAAATCAAAGTTTGTTTATTTTTTTTTCAGAAGCTAAAACCACCAAGGCCCATACAGTTCTGGATGTCACCAAAACGGAACTTCCGTCAGGAGATTATGCGGGTGGGCCTATTTTGGATATGTGCTGGGACCCAAGAGGCAGATATCTAGCAATTCTGTTTGAAGAGTCGTCTCTGGTTGCCATATACTCTACCACACAGTTGATGATGCAGCTAAAAATAACACCTTGGTATGATATATTATAATACTTTCGATATTAGTCGATATTAGACATAAAGACCATTTACAAGTAAATTTCATTTATTGTTTTGGAAAGACTACTCTTTCTTAGAATACCAGTGCAACACAGTAGTTAAGCATGGACATTTGGCCAAACACAGAGGTACTCGGTCGTCATCCCCTTACCTTTTCCATTGTAGTGCATGAAATAAAGAATTATTAATATAGTAAACTATATATTGCGCGACTTGATATATATATTATTAGTGAAGAGATAAGTTTAAATTTTTAATAGGGATGCGAACAGTGACTTGAATGTTGAAGGAATGAATCTGCAATAGACGGAAAGAAAAGATAAAGGCAAGAATATAGCATGCAGCCCAGATATAAATGTGCCAAATGAGCACATTTCACCTGAATGTAAGTGATAACTGGCAATGAATAAATACCTACACCGTCAACAAACATTTAAGGCGTCTAATCTGACAATTGCGATGCGTGTGCCCGTTTCCTGTTATCGGTTCTCCAGCGTCTGCAGTTATACCATATGAAACACAAGAGCTTTATTTAACTATATCAGATGGTCATCATGGTTGTTTGTTTGGAGACCCATTCATACCGCAACTAAAATCTTGTTGCTGATATAAATATCAAATTAATAAAGATGATTCGAACGTTTTATATACCATACCCAATTTTGGAGTAAATGTAATTTATATATAATGTAATTTAGATCTTCAATTTATCATTTTATGTTCGGATATTTAATATATTTTAATGAAATGTCTTATAATAGTCTCATGCCATAACATTCATCACAAACTTAACAAATAAACGACGACATTTGAAATGTTCCCGGGACAAAATCGACTTCGCAATTCAGTTTAATTAGTAAATGGCGGCATCCTGCTCTTGGATATATATAAACCTTATTTCATGATCAAAGACTTGAAACCTATCCGCGGGACATCGACCGACATTGTGGCTGTATTTGTTATTTTTAAATTGGACTTTTATAATTTAGAAAAAAAATGTGCTTTCGAGTCGTAACGTGAAACAATTCCTTATATGATATTATTTTTTAACTTATGCGTATATTTCTTATAAACCAATAACAATATTCGTTATATTAGCAATGCTATTAACATTACTAATATTCCCGTTAACCACTACAAGTAATCTGTAAATGCACAAGGCTAGGAGATGGTTGACATCAATAGTCGAGTGGTGGATCCGTACCCAAACCATTAGGCTATTGACGCTTTAGATTGTTTGTCAACAGTGAATTATTGGCCCGAGATGATATCACTAATTATCATAAATTGTATAACAGAAATATTATTCGGCATTATTTTCTTTGGCTGTGTTGGAAATGGGAATTACTTGAAAATACACTTCATTGAAAAAAGTCTGATAATTTTGGAGATATCCGACGTATGTCATTTCTCTTGTTCCTTTAAAAAACAAACACGAATGACATGTATACAAATGTCCTTGTTTTTTTTTACTTTTTGTGTAATTATTGCTATATGTATTTTTATACAAACATGTATTGTATTACCTATATTGATCTCGTTAATTAAAAAAATATATTATAATAACTTTATATGTATATATATATATATGTTAAAACAGGAGATTCCTTCTACACTAAAAATTATTTAATAAGTACTATACCATACAACTTTTGTAAAGCTTTTAAAAATTGCAAATAAACAACAGCGTCAAAACATCTTATAATAGATAAGGAAAGATTTTGTTTTTATAAAATACTTATGTATTTGTATTTAGAGAAAGAAGGCCATTGATATGCATTATTGTGGTTGCAAATAAGGCTTGAACGGCCTTTGCTTTTTATCAGTAAACGGAAGAAGACACGCCGCGGAGCAAGCGAATATTTCACCGGATGTTGATCACACAAAATTTTGTGTAATATTTATTAAGTCAGATTTATAAATAGGTCACGAGTAGAATAATGGTTGAATTTAACTTATTTAACTAAACATTTGGCTCTCGTTCATCTGCTAAATTATAATTTAAGTATTTCAACGGCGGTGCAGCCAGACTTAGCTAGTTTCTATAGCATGAATGGGTCGGTTCGACCGGGGTAGGACCACGCCCTCACAGAATACCAGCGTAAAATAGCAGCATAACGCTGCTGTGTTTCGTGTGGTGAGTGTAGGGATCCGGAGACCTTTATTACTGGAAATCTCAGTCCTCAAGGGTAACAACACATCTGCCTTATAATTCCTTGTCAAGGTTGAATGTAGATGTCATGGGCCGCAGGAATCACTTACCATCAGGTGAACTCTGTGCTCGTTTGTTACTGACAATGTAATAAAACAAAAAAAACCACGCCCTCACAGAATAAATAATGAAAATTTTTCGTTATGACTCGACAACACAATTTTTTTTAATATGAGAGTGAAATAGCAGCATAACACTGCAGTTTCGTAATGTAAGAGTGGGGATCCAGAAACCCAGGTAACGAGACTTACCATGCCATTCCTTAGAGGTGAGCATATGAACGTAGATGAATTTTGAATCTTTGTTAAAGATGGATTTTGATTTCATGGGCCGCAGTCATCATTTACTTTCAGGTGATATGTGTGCTCGTCCGCCGTTCCTAATAAAGTAATTTAAAAATTGCATATGTTACTGTACGCAATGTGAAAACACATGTGATATACATTAGTAGAGTGTCACTGAAAAACCCAATTTACATTTTTCGGATTTGGCAGATGAATATTTGTGTTGTTTGTTTTAATAGAATCTGTATACGAAACTAATACAAAAACAATTCAAAATTAAGTAGAGATATTTTCTTTTTTTATTAACAATTTTTTGTACGTGATCTATTATAAAATTTATTCCATGACTACAATTAATCTCTTAGGTATTGATCCTAAAGGAGAGGCGTAATTATTGCATCACAATTACATGAGGGAATATGGACAAAACAATGAAAATCGCAAAAACTTCGGCGCGTGATCTCAAAGCCTTCGTCTCCACTCAAGTGACAGAGCGCGACGAATAAGCTGCCATAACAATAGACAATTAATTCTGTGCGAGGACCTTAGCTCATGTATTTACAGATAAAGCTAAAAACGCGTTCCCGACATACCATACGACAAATTCAATTCGCATCGGCGAGCGGCGACTCAATTTAAACGTTACTTACTTAACAAGTAAAATCTATGTAGATTTATATGCCCTCGTAGCACCGATACAATTGGATGGATTTGAGATATAATTTGATTAGTGATGCTTGTTCAAGTGATAAGGGATCGGTCATAAAAAGGTAAATATATAACTCCGAGATCCCAAATACTATTTCGTAAATGTCTAGGATTAAGAATATTCAAATATGGGGATTATATGAAACAGCTCAGCATACCGAAGGAGAAGAATTCTGAAAATATATGTTTAAGTTTATTATGTAACGAATGGTGACAAACGAGCACACAGTTAATGTGGCTCATAAACATCTACATGAAAGATTCAAGATGCACATTATTTGACCCCAGGCTAAAAGGTCTCGTCTCTTATCATCGGAGAAAACCTAACTACAAATCATAAAAATTAGTTTTTCAAGCAGAAAGAAACTTCTTAAAATAAATCTATTTTATATTTTTTTAAAAGGCTTCATATTTATATTTAAATTCTCACAAGATTTACCAAAGTTCTTTTATATTTGGAAAAAAAAATCATCAAATCAGATCTGTAGATTTTATAGAGATCTATAATATACTAACTGTTATCAGTAAGGTGCATGTTTTATAGTATACATTGTTTCGTCTGTGATCTTTCCTTGTTCCCTTTCTTCAATATACGTATCATAGTTAAAATAAGCATAATGAGGTATTTTTAAATAAAAACAAAAAGCTGAATTTTTCGAAGAAGACACATGAAATTTATTCGATATATGTTTGCATTCGTGCGTCTTCTTTATTTAACTCACCTTTATCTTTACTAACACACTTTTATTAGCAATGAATATCATTTTCTCGTCGGTCTTTGAAGGTGGTATTCCGTAAAATCTAACTTGAATTCAGAGATTGAGTTCTTCAAAAACAGAGACACATATTACGATACTGATCGACCATATTTAAATTATAAGTATAATTTATTAGTACATCTGTCTTTGTCAAAGTTTGAGGACGATGTAATGTTGTAAAGCGTAATCTTTCCCTGGTCTAGACGAAATACTATTACGTAAATGTCTAGGATTAAGAATATTCAAATATGGGGATTATATGAAACAGCTCAGCATACCGAAGGAGAAGAATTCTGAAAATATATGTTTAAGTTTATTATGTAACGAATGGTGACAAACGAGCACACAGTTAATGTGGCTCATAAACATCTACATGAAAGATTCAAGATGCACATGATTTGACCCCAGGCTAAAAGGTCTCGTTTCTTATCATCGGAGAAAACCTAACTACAAATCATAAAAATTAGTTTTTCAAGCGGAAAGAAACTTCTTAAAATAAATCTATTTTATATTTTTTTAAAAGGCTTCATATTTATATTTAAATGCTGACAAGATTTACCAAAGTTCTTTCATATTTGGAAAAAAAAATCATCAAATCAGATCTGTAGATTTTATAGAGATCTATAATATACTAATTGTTATCAGTAAGGTGCATGTTTTATAGTATACATTGTTTCGTCTGTGATCTTTCCTTGTCCCCTTTCTTCAATATACGTATCATAGTTAAAATAAGCATAATGAGGTATTTTTAAATAAAAACAAAAAGCTGAATTTTTCGAAGAAGACACATGAAATTTATTCGATATATGTTTGCATTCGTGCGTCTTCTTTATTTAACTCACCTTTATCTTTACTAACACACTTTTATTAGCAATGAATATCATTTTCTCGTCGGTCTTTGAAGGTGGTATTCCGTAAAATCTAACTTGAATTCAGAGATTGAGTTCTTCAAAAACAGAGACACATATTACGATACTGATCGACCATATTTAAATTATAAGTATAATTTATTAGTACATCTGTCTTTGTCAAAGTTTGAGGACGATGTAATGTTGTAAAGCGTAATCTTTCCCTGGTCTAGACGAAATACTATTACCAGAACGTCGTGTTGTTCGGAGATCTATTGAAATTTAAAAGTTATTTACTGGATTTGAGAGAGCTATATATCGTACATACCACTATAAGAACACATAAAGATTTACAATTCGACCCTATCCACATAAAAAAAAGAAATAAAGATTTTGGCCCTACACAGTATGCTAAAACCTTATTTTTTAAACGTCAGTTAGATAAACTATCACCCCAACTATACAACAAAATAAATAAATTTATACATTTACTCTATGAATTTTGACGAATGTAAAAAATATATGGAATAAAAATTTAACCTATGAAGGGCCAGAAACTTTCTTTTCATTTCTTAATATACAAAAATATCTACATACACTTGCAGAGAGTATAAACCAAATTCAAAGAGCATTGTTCCACCTTCGTCCACGTTTCTCAAATCATTATAATTATTATCTTTGTTACCAAACAATTTTGAATGTTTTAAATCTTGGCTACGAGCGGGTACTTCTGTCACAGGTATTTTTTTTACTTAAAAGAAGGCTTGTGCTATGCGATGTAAAAAAATTGAAAAATAAAAGTTGGAAACTGAATGAAGGTTTATAAATGTTGAAGGCGGAAACCTTGTTACGGTATTTAGGTCTCCAACAACAAAGCTCGGTCTTTCCTCGGTTGAGCCGTGCTACAGTAAGTCTATATCTGTGACGAGGCTTTGTCCCGTAATTTATGGTGGGAAAAGTTATTAACTGGATAGCTTTCAAAGAGTGATTCTGGCAGACTGTGTCATCGAACCGTAACTATCGTAAAATAAAGCCGCTACAAATCCATTAAGGTACATTTTTTGATTAAATATATAAATAAACAAAAGACAAAACTTCATTACTCAAGGAAAGAATTATAAAGAACGGCGCTAAACAACGCACCCGAGGGCAACAGATTTACTAATGAATTAAATTAACTTATTCATTAAGTCGTTTTCGATATTTTGATCGATAAAAATATTAATGTAGCCTGTCACCATGACATGACGATTCACTATCGTAACGTTAAAAGAAAACTCAATATCAGTTGAATGATAAGAAAATTACATTGTCATAGTGATAATTGAAATCGGATTGTTTGTCTCTTTATTTATCTGATAACGCACGGTGTAGTGTGTCCCACAAATTGTTGATTTTCGGTTCTGGCTGGTTTGTATGTGCGTCCCGTGACACTGACACGGCTTCTTAACCTTTTTCCGATCTTAATGCACAAATATTATGCGCAAGGGATCATCGTGATTATTGGGATGGGGAGGGGGACGGCGAGTGAGTGGGTCTTAGTTGGCAAAAATATTTACTACAAAATATTCTGTGCGGTTGACGTCATCTGGCAACAATCAGAATATATCGCAGTGGTCGAAGTTGATAATATTAACTAGTAGTTGATAGTATTAAGAAATATTGATCATATTTTACAGGATAAGTTGTAATAATTTTAATTAATTCACTTATTGTACAAAAAGATTGACTCTTGAAAATTATATGTATTTTTATTTAAATAAAAAATAAAACAACGACGATAGTGAAAAAATTAATGGTTATTTTGATTTTGATTGATATATATGCCAACTAGTGGGAGAAATAAATTATTATCATTAGACAAATATCGTATAGTACCGTAGATATCGTGCAAACTGCAGATTTTTGTGAATAAACCTGGATCAAGATATGTATTATAGCAAGATATTTATAAAAACACCAGAACGATGTAAATAATTGCAATCAATCACCTAGAATTTTTTTGTTACATAGCCAGCCCATTGTCACTTCAGCCAGCCGATTCTTTGAGCTGTCGTCGGTCACTCTTGTTATACTGTTGAAGAAAATAATGTTAATAAAAATACTATCAGGAATTGACTTGTTCCCATTTCAAGGGCTTAGACTTAGGAAACTATTATCACTCCTCCAAAGTAATTTTATCCAACCGTTAAAAATAAAACAACGACGATAGTGAAAAAATTAATGGTTATTCTCTTCTTATATTCCAGGTCCGTACATATGAAATTGGCGTTTTATCGAACTGGCTACTTTGATCTCAATTAATTTGGCGTTTGGTTAGCAATTCCAAATTCATTGTGTATTTGTGCTTCGAATTAAGTGATTCATTTTTATTTGCGCCATTGGTTTTTCTTTGACATTCTTTTAAGTGAAAGTTGACTCGGAAAAAGGTACTGGTGAGTGTTTGGTGGACCAGTGCTGGTGTCATACACTACAGTTTCCTAAGATTTGGCCAGACGATTACAGCTTTTTATTTTTTTTATTATCAACGATTGCAAACTATAATGGAAAAGCTAGCCGTCAAACAACCGAAAACTGGTCAATTGCTTTAGCCCACTGCTGCTTTATGACAACGCTAGACCCCATACTTCACGACAGACGGTCACTAAATGAGAGGAGCCGCGATTGAAGTCTCCGACATCCACCATGATCTTTTTGTTTGTCCCATGTAAGAGAGAATACTTTTTATTGAAGGATATGACACACTTGGCGGACTTGGGACCCTATGATTGATAAATTAAATTCGAAGCCAGACCTACCACTGCAAGATACTGTGAGCTCCTTCTGCATAAATTGAACCAACGATACATAGAATACAATAGCTGACGGTAGTTCGGTTTAACTATGACATCCGGCAATCAATGACTTCAGTCCTCCAATGGCCATACGTACTGTAAAGCACTCAAAATTGGGAATAAAATAAAGTTAAAATAAATGCGATAAAATCCATAAAATAAAAATGAAACACTTTCTAGTATTTGAGTACTTCGTTACAGATCAAGACTGAATTGAATAACATGGGTTTCCTTAATCATGTATAACTACATACTTGACATAAACATTTAGGGTCTTCCTAGAAGTGTGGTTCTTTAATTATTTAGGTTCTATAAAAGTTGTACATTGGTACAGATCAAAGATACGAAGAATGAAAAAGTAAAAATAAAAATGATTGCATTAATATAAAATGTATGATTTATCTTTGTTGATTGGAAAGTATTCTTCCGTGAAGAGATATCATACAAATCAAATACATAAAATCAAAAGAAGCTTTATTAAAGTAGGTTTATACAAAAAAAACTTTTCGTGAATCGTAAAATAGAACCACTGATTTGGAAAGCGGCTGCTAGCGAGAAAAACGGCAAGAAGTTCGACTAGTTATTCTAATATTTTCTTTTTTTTTGAAAAAAAAATTAAGATAAATAAGTTACAAAATGTCCAAGAGTTATCTGCTATTGAACCCAAAACTCAAAGTTTAAATCAAAGCATATTTGTCAGATAAATATTCTGACAAAATATAGTAAGAATATTTTATTGATTGATTTTTAATCAAAAATCTGTTTAATGGCAAATCGATTATTATTTTTTAATTTACTTGCGGATTTTATAAAATATGTTATTGCCCAAGAACTATTTCTGTACCTAAACTTTATTTATTAATAATTTCAACATTCAGTTTTTCCCTTTCCTGAATAAATATAACATTATATGACCTTCACCACAAAATCGCATAAAGCACTGTGACTGTCTGTTCAAAGTTGCCACTCCAGGACCTTTTCCCTCCATCAGTTACCAATCAACTAGCCAGCAGATCATTACGTGACATATTATCTCTAGACCATTAATCAGATAATCAGTAACTAAAATATAGGGTTGTAGATGTAAAGGTTAATATCGTTTGATAACATTAAAATATTTTATAGAAAATATACTTTATTCATATTGTCTTAAAATAACTCTTACTGAGTCGTAATTATGTTACACTACTACCAGTTCAGAACTACTATCAGGTCGGTTTTACCAAAAAATACCGGTAGGGACGTCGAATAACTTCCAAAATAACTAAATCTCTTATTGCTGACACTTCTTCCCAATGTTCATCTAGATTTTCAATCACTTGCTGGTAGAAATCACGTCGGAAAATTCATCCAATGAAGCTGTCATTTCTGCATTAGTATCGAACATAACTCTGCGTATAGCATTTGAAACAGATCAGAAGAGGTGGAAATCTATATTAACTGTAACTTGTAACAAAACATAGATTCCATTTGAACAAAAAATCCTCTTTCGAATAATTTAAAACATAAAAAAAACAACTTAGAATCCAAACAACATAAATTTCAGTGATTCTTATTACTTACGATGAATAATGAAAACGTACCTAATTCACCTCTATTCGCACTAAATACATATGTGCAAACCGGATGTCATTTTAACGACAGATTTGTTTATAGAGGTTTAATAAACCAAATATATAAGGATTTTCTTTTTATATACTAATATTAACGGTTTATATTTTAAAATTTTGGGTATCTTGATGAATATCAATGTTATATTTTGTATTGAATTTATTATGGACTTCTAACTAACAGTAGTAATAATTAATATATAATTTACCTTAAAACTTACGTGCCTTTTAAAAAATAACAAGTGTTTGCCTTATATTTTATAAATTATAATAGCAATATTATTAACGTAAAGTAATTTTATATGATAAGATTTAATGTTTAGTCCGTGCACATAAAGCTTAATTTGTTCAAAATATAAGTGTGAAACTACAAAAACGGTGCCCATAGGCTTAAAATTACATTTTACATATCAATTTATTATTCAACTACTATCTTTATAATATACCAAGTTTGTGTCCCTGCAGTATATGTTCGTGAACGATATAAATTATTTTACAATAACAATGTTTGATGGACAGACGATGGGAGTGACAAATTACTCTTTTCATGTGTCTAATATTGAAGATTGCGTTTTCGCTATTCGTCAGCAAAAAGCTGCACTTATGGTACTGAATAATATTTTAATGATTGAGAAATATGATTTTACAAAAAATCTATCCCATTTATCTTTAAATTTTTTAACACTTAAGTGTAACACCTTGTAATGTGCTAACAAAATATGTAACTATGTGAGCCATACAATGGGTTACAATTAGCTGCCTTACGATAAGTTGGAATATCGTAGTGTCATGTGACAAACTCGACGCGGGGTGCTAATCGCGTACCCACCCGGGCATGTGTTGAGTAAGAAAATAAAACCACTAACCGTTAGTACATATACTGTCAGATATTTTTGAGAAAAAAGTTAAAATAATTACAAAATAAGGTGCCATAGTTCTTATTATAATTATTAAAGTATATTATTGCTACAAAAATAGATTGCACAAGGTATTGTATTTTTTATAAATTGTATTTTTTCTTAATTGAAAAAATCTCATATTGTACTATTATGGACACTAGAAGTCTTATGAAAATATTAGATGGTGCTTTAATAAATTAATAACGCTTTTATTTTATTGTATTTCGTTTTGTTTTCAACATTAACCTATTCACATTTTTGTATCTATCACAATGATTCAATATTTTAGATACAAATATTCTTTTCGTAAATTTCTGTGAAGGAATTTTATTTAAAGTTATAACAGTAAATAGTAATACTCAATTTTCACTCAAAAATAAAATGACAATTTGAAAGGTTAATACAGGTTATATAAAACGTCTCTTTAATATACATGAACAAGAAAAACAACAATAATTCAAATAAAGTAATATATCTCACAAAAAACATATTTTACACTTATGTACATGTAATAACTTATATGTTAATTGTACAGACTGCTTTTAAAATTTACATTATTCTGAGATAGGTTATCTTTACCAAGCAGATTGTAAGATGTCATTAAATTATGAAGCAAATACTACAATACAACTAGACTTGATATTCAAAGTCTTACTAAGAGATAAAATTAGTTATCCTTCTTCACCCTGGTGCTGGTCATGCGGTAGATTATGGAATCTCTGCCAGGATCCATATCCATGATAGCATACACAATAGCAACTAGTGCGAAAGCAAATACCACGCCGAACCATGAAATGATGTTGAAAATTGCTGCGTAGACTAGGCATCGTTCTGTATTGGCGCCTGGAAATTAATAATAATACTGTATAACAAATATTGAAATGGGAATAAAACCTGTACCTCGGTAATCATTCTCTTCCACCATTTTTTTTCAAGTCGTTTTACAATAAATCTTTAACATTATTTTTAAGTAACTAAAACAAAATAGAAAAGCAATCAAAAGCTGCGTTATAAGTATGTGTGTTTTTTCTTGCGTATGTGTTAGCGTAAACGTGCACATGTGTGTGGAAAAGCATGCCTGTGCTCAGTTTATATTATGCTAATTTATGTAAATAATGTTTAATGCAATAACTATATGTATGTAGTCTATGGTTCCTGAAACCAACTTTTAATTTTGACCTGACAATTATAATGAGAAAGGAAATAGATTTTTCTTTTTGAATCTTACTGTCCAGTGATGTGGCAAGATGCTTTCGTTTGGTAATAGAGGTGCGAAGAGTTGTTAGACTTGGATGTATACCAACTGTTATATGTTTCTCTATAAGTAAGTGTTATTTGTAGGTTATAGCGAGATGGTGTCGAAATATTACTTGTAAAATGTACAACTGCCTAACAATACGCATTTGACAGTGTTCGAGTGGGACACTATATGGTTTTAATATCATTGTTTTAAATAGAGATATTTGTGCTCTTTCAAGTTGAAAGGTATAGACTCCAATTCAGTGGCTAATCCCTGACTGGGTGAGCGAAATAAAAGCTGCTAAGTGAAAACATTAGCCAATTATCTCAGTTGTTTAAAGACTAAAATGGTGCTAGTGAGGTCAAAGTAACCACACAATTTCGCCGTGGCTTAGATCGACCAGTAGAATATCATTTTATGTATATATGTTTTATGGAATCAGGGTACACACGCACAGGTCGCCTGGAGGGTACACCTACATCCCGTCCTTAATATGCATTCCAGATGCGCCAGCACCCATCAGGACGCCGTAGTTGAAAATGGATCCGAGTATTGAGTACATTCATTCATTCATACATTACATGTACACAAAATATAACAATGTATGTACAAAGAGACGAACTTAATGCCAAAATGCATTCTCACTTGGCTTACCATTGGATGAAGCAGTTATTATGTTACCCAAATCATCAATATGATCCGCCAATTTGATGACCTTGAATTTAAATGGCAAATATTTGGCTAAGCGAAGGAGATAAATATATTGAATATTATACTTATGATGAAATGTATAAATCGGAAGAAATTGAAACATTTCTCAATAAATCACTAGATTTTGTTTCTAAGACTGTATTTCTAAAATAATTAAGCATTTATGAACTAAATAAACTTATGAATTTAAATTACATATGCTGATACTTGGTATAACTAATGACTTGACTACTAGATTAACTCTTTAATAATCATGATAATTAAACATATAATCACAATTACATGACCGATAATCTAATATCAGGATATTTTATTGTTAAATTACGTCTGTGTTTGGTGGTCCGGCGTTATTACTGACGGTTGGGGCATCGGTTACCGGCTCGGCAGGAGTTTCGGGAATCGCCTAAAAATTTGATTAAAGAAGAAACAAGACATTGAACCTACCTGTGTTTGTTAGCCACCTTTAAAAAAATTATAAAACTCAACTTTTTTATTTGAAAAAGAATGCAGCGCTATAGTTACATAACATACTCGTTAACCTATCCAAATATGGAAGGTTCACGACAATAGACGAATGGCAGATTTGAAGTTACAATATTAAGTTTGGCACCCTACCGTACCCTAAACCCCTTGCAAAACAGTACCTCGTAAAGAAAAGGAGCCAAAAGTGGGATTCAGTTAAGTTCTCGAAGTGCAAACACTATGTATATGTACATGATACTGACATTTCCGTCCAGCCTTAGTTATTTTATTACAAATCCTTAAATATCATAAACCTTAATTTGTCACCTAACCACACTTGGCACCACGCACCTAACAGGGCATGATCATTCAATATGAGAATATGATCTTGAGGATTGATCTGGATTGACCTTGGATCACATTTTTTTTTACCATAATTTATTATCACCCCTATAAGAACAGCTCTTCCCAAGTTTATAAATTACTTTTAATTCTTTATTCTCCGGCCTGATTTTCTTTTTGTACTTCTGTAAACTTTTCTTTCAATGAACGTTTTAAATGATAATAAGTCTTGTTGATCAAGTATTTTTGTGGCAGGCTTATGGTTTTGTAACTTTTTAAGGAATTTTATATTTTTGCGTCGTTAACGAAATTAATTTTCTTACTAGAATAAAAATGTGATATATTTAATTTCTTTGATTGCTGGAGCCGCGATGAAGTCAGTTTCTTGCTGCAGCATGAATGGGTCAGCTTAACTGTCATGTTCAGTGTGGTGAGTATAACGAGTTTTTTTTATTTCATTGAGTCTAACAAACGAGCATACAGTGCACCTGATGGTAAGTGATTCTTGCGGCCCATCGCATCTACATTCCAAAAGAACCATAATGCGTAGTGCATTATGATTCTAAAGGCTTCCAATAATCGCACAAATATTAAATAAGGTGCAAAAATATGTTATTGATTTATAGTCTAATAAGGGACTATGAAGTACTCGTAGGTAGAAATAAGCGTCTATATATATTCATTCTTCATTCATGCATTCTGCTTCTATAACATACACATAGTATCATAGTGTAATACATATCTGGAGTTAAGAACGAAAAGAAATATTTAGGCGTCACCATAGAAGAATTTTTATTAGAATATTCTTTTGTTATTACTTAAATACCATTTTAATTTAGTCTACATAATTATTTAAAGTATATTTAGAGAAAGTAAAATAAATATACATATTTTAAGATCAGATTAAGAAGAAGGTTAGTGATCATTCCAGCCTATGGACTTGATCTATTCATCGAAAGGCAGTATATTTTGCGTAAACAACTTTGGGACCTTTACAAGAAGCTAAATTTGTAAGTAGTTTTAATGGAAATACATTAATAAATAACTGTTTGAGTTGGTTATATATATATATATAAACAGTACTTTGAATGTTATATCACCGCCATTTTCTAATGCGATAATTTTTGTTCTACTCATTTTCATATTCTCGATAATAAATTAAAACAATCATGTATATAAAAACAATTTACAATTTTACATATTTATACCTTGCACAGATTAATTTATAGTGTGGATGTTAGAATCCGATGTACAAAATACATCAATTCATCCTATCCTATTATTATGAGAACCATAAATTTTAAACAGTCCGTTCGGTCATTCATTCATAAAGAATGGTTACGACTCAACGACGACAGTACTCGGAAAGTATAAATTGCATATGGGTACCAGACTGTAGTCGTGATCGGATTTTCTTCCAGTCAGTTTGTATTCCTTTTACTCTATCATAAATGATAATATATTCGCGTTTGGATAATTATATTTATTTCAAATAAATGTTTTACGATTTCTAAAATATTTCATATAAAAAACAAAAAGGTATGAAGGAGGTAGTGGATGTGTAAAAAAATAATACAAACGTCAAAAGTTTAAAATATCACAACTTTCCATTAGTTGAATTTAAAAGATAATTGGAAACTGTTAATTTAATGTAAACAATATGTATGAAAGAATGAATTGTATGATGACGATGTTTTCCTCGACATCTACGACCACGGCGACACCATCTAGTTATTTGGAGATAATATTAATTGTACAGGTTATAATATTATCCCGTAAGTGTATGGACAAACACAGAGGCGCTCAGATGTCATCCCGTTCTCTAATCCAATGCGATGTATGTGCATGTGATATTGGAGGAAGGTTCAGATGCAGAACCAGTGATACAGGACGTGCATGTGTTGTTAACACACCTAGACCCAGATAAATTTAAAATGTCAATCTATAATTTAATAATTAACGGAAGTGGTACGAGAAAACAAACACTCTCAGACCTGTTTTAACAAACAACAAAGTCTTTAAGATGTATTGTGGTAATTATTTCACATCTGTCCAAGTGGTGCTAATAAAAAGGTGCTTATTGAACTTTATATGATAATATCCGAGTAAAAACTAGATTATTATTTCTGTAACGTGTATAATATATAATGATTTCCAGAAAGGTATTATATTTTAATATTTTAAAACAACATGTAGGTGTAAATTATATAATATTTAAAAAAATAATAGTTAGCATAACTATGAAATAACCTTGTAGAAAATATTCCTTTATTTATTTATATAAGAGATAGATGTTAAATAATTATTGACAAATACTGACTAAAAGAATACGACATTTAACAACATGTATTAGGAGTATCATAGTTTCATTTATTATTGCTGTATTATTCAAATTGGAAGCGACACATTTGCTGATATAGAGCTTGTTAGGTACCAATCATGTTAGAGTGAGAGCTCTATCGCTAATTATTTTATACGTTAAAACCCGCAACAAGAATTCTTAATATTTAGCGCCCTAGATACCGAACAGCTATTTTCACCTTGAATTTGAAAAATAAAAATAGCTCCATAAACATAATATTAACTTACATGTTAATATGAATATTTAATACCTTCTTCAATACCTTCCTTTTTACTACGCTAAGTATTGTACATATTATCGGCGCAAATACAGAACTGTACTAATTCAGAGCTTTCCTATAATTCCCATATAATAATACCTATGCCACCAACTCCACTAATGAATTTAACCATCAATAGCCTTATGGTTTACGGTACGGTCTGCAAAACTTAAGATCGTAGGATTGAATCTGCCATTCGTCTATTGTCGTGAACTATCTCCTAGTACAAGAATTTAAGCTTATCGCAATTGTTAATAATGTTTATTAGCACTGCTAGTATTAATTTAAAAAAAAAACTCTATGCATCGTTTGCATCAGGGTACGCGATGTGAGAATGCGACAAATAATTCCCACGAGCACTGACACGTTGAATTTCCTCGATGTAACGTTTATATTAAATGGGCCAGCTTGACCTGGACAGGAGGAATACGCCCTTAAAGAATATCAGCGTAAAATAACAGCATAATGCCGCTGTGTTTTGTCTGGTGAGGGTAGGGCTCCAGGGATACATGTTATACTTGTGACGAGGCATTCCTTCTTAGTGTTCAGGGGTATGTTTGCATGAGTCTTTACTGACGATGAATGCAAAATTTCGGTCATAACATACCATAATTTAACATTTATTATTTACATTACCGTTTTATAGTACCCTTCTACAATAAAACGTGTATGTAGTATCGTATATAATGTAAGAGTAATCAAATCCATTTAGTTTATTGGTTTGAATATTTACATGGTTGTAACACGTAGAAGGTACTCTTGCTTGTTTGCCTTCCGTTTTATATAAGAGAAAATCGTTATATTTCTGATAAACCGTGTAATGTAAAAAACTTTAGTTGAAGAAATTTCTATAGCGCTCTTAACTTTCAGTTCATAAGTGTCTACGGAGATAGCGTAACGTGTTTTTAATTAAATGAAAGCAATTTTCTTTAAGTTTCTCTTCATAACCTTAGGTTTTTAAACAATTTTTTTCATATTTAATTAGGATTATTAATGAGCATGAACGATCTATGGCACCAACAGTCAACATATGCATATATAGATAAGGAAGATATGTTGTCAACCCTGAGGACTAAGATTGAATGTCTAGTATCAGTAATAAGGGTCATCAGATCCCTAGACTCAGCAGCCGAAATAAAGCAGCGTTAAGCTACCCATTTCACGCTGCTATTCAATAAGAAACCAGTTCCAGTGTCTAGAATCATTATCAAACTACATTATACATGCTTTTTTTCGAAACGGTTGTAAATGGATTTTTGTTTTGCCAAGTGACATGCCATTCCATCTCATTCCTCAAGGGTAACGGAGAGACCTATAATACTGGTATATTATAGGTCTTAGGATACCAAAGCTCACCAGGTGAAACGCAGCAGAATTATACTACTATTTTAGGCTGATATTCTGTAAGGGTGTGGTACCCCGGTCGAGCTGACCCATTCATTCTGCAGCTAGAAAAAAAGTGCAGTGTAGTCGAACTTTCATTTTCATTTGGTATATACATAAAGTTATGAAGTGTCAGGGAAATGAGATATACAACAAACTCAAAAATAACAATTTATGATATAAAAGTTTTCTAACTCAGTCTAGGAATTGAAGTCAGGACCGGACAGTATGATGAGCGGTCAGGAACTCTTATTACCACGCCAGGTTGTCATCATATTATGTACTCTTGTATAAACTAACATTGTTACATTGTACACATAACAATATCTCTTATTTGACTTTAGAAGCTGTATCATGTTTACCAGATATAAAAGAGCACTTAACATTCCCTCTTTTAACTGTACGACTGATCCAAATAACTTTTAATTATTAGAGTACAAACGTGTGCGTGTTTTCGTCATAATTGTAATCTTAGTAATAAACTGCACGATTTTTTTCAAATTATTAGTAAATAAGTTCATATAGCCATATGAAATACATTAGCTGCTCTTTTACACCAGCATTCGGTGAAAGCGCGGTCTTCCCTTAGTGTAACTCATCCAATTATATACCTACTACGCCTGATTCACAGTTGCAGCGTGGGATTAGCAGATGAAAAATTTACGGTGTGTTTTTATATACTGTGACCGAATCATTATTAAAGATAGAACCAATATGAAATAGAACCTTAGAATCTTATACGGCATACACATGCCCTGACAGAAGCACCAAAATTGAAAACGATAAATGATCAGATCCAGTGTAGTAGGACAAAGAAATCTACATAATTTGAGTTTAGCATTGATTATAGAAGCCGAGGAGTAGAAAAACTTGTTTTTTAACCTCCCTCCATTGCAAAGCGGGAGGCAAACAAATTTAAATTATGAAATAAGCGAAGTAAACATTGGGAATTTACGCCACTAGATGTATGGCAACTTATTTCAGTCTTGTTTATTGTTTTATGATCTCTACACACTGTAAACATCTATTTAATCCATCTTCGATTACAACTCAAGACGCAAGTACGTTCTCACCTTCAAGAATTATAATCCAAACCTTATTGGCGGTAACTGAAACTTTAATCACCACAGGAGACAGCAATGATAAGTTGCTATTTCATGCTGGTACTATGTAAATGTATTTTACTCTCTTAGATCAGAATTATGACTCTTTATCAAGGATTAATTTGGATTTCATGGGCAGCAGGTATCGTCTATTTGTCACATGTAAAAAGCATTGTAGAGAGAGAGTGTAATATAGAGTATAATAGAAGATATTCTATTATATTTTCTATTACATCTCTCTCATTCACCCGTCTGGTTGTTTGACTTCACATGTCTTTAATATATATATATATATATATATATATATATATATATATATATATATATATATATTTCTTCGTCATCGTGGTAAAACAGAGAATTGCAATTAAAACTTTAATTCGTGCCGACACTGGAGGTCGAACTCGACTAACCACCTTATATTAGGAAATATGAAATAATCGAAATGACTTGAAAATTGTGACTACTTGTGACTATTGAATTTGTTTCTTATTGCAATATCATGGTCTTGCTACTTGCAAAATTTTATTCGGAAACAACAATATGATGTACCAATAGAATTTCTTACAATTCTTAAAATCTTCATAATTTCATTCTCATCTTCGTAAAAAAAATTGTATAATTATTATTTTTACTTTTAAATATCGAGCGTACAAATTCTTAGAGACTTCTAGCTTCTCTTTAGCATCTTAAGATATCCTTTAAGAAATTAACGTAACAATCTTCTTTATTTAAAATAAATAAGTATTTAAATATGACGATATATAATAGGCTCCATATTTATCTTCTTTTTAATTTCAAATGTTTTTTTTATGTGTGTAGCATCTCTAAGGAGCAAGTTAAGTACAGTTACGAGAAAGTTCAGATAGTAATTCATAGTGTTTAACAAATCGGCCACACCAGACATGTATGTTTCCCTTCATAAGTACCGGATCAGTTATGTTCGATTCTACTTTTAACCCTTCACTTATATTATGCCGATGGACCATATTATATAAACCTACCCCGCTCATAAATTTATACGTGTGAGTGGATAATTATAATGTTTCTTCTTTTCTTTTCTGTTTTAAATATTAAAAACCAATACACAGTTTAACCCGTTGACACAAAAATACATTATCCATGAATCAAGCTACAGACGATGACCATTATAGCTTAAGACTGTTGGCTTGCAATTTAGTCCATAACTTCCTCCAATACACTACATAAAACACAATAACGATAGGCTTATTACTTGGTGAATACTAATTTGCTATCCAATCATGGAACTACATAAGGTGATCGATTCCTTTACTTAGGTCCACCACCAAGCAAAATTAGTGGTACTTTAAATAAAAAAAAAAAAAAAATAAAAATAGCCTTTATTTACTTACTACTAACTTACTTTAACAATACTAACTTAATTAAATCCTATATATAAATCTAGAAAATATGTGATTATAGTTATATTTATTGACGTATGCTGGTAGTAGTCGCCTCTCCTAAACCTTTCCAAGTATCTCTTTCCCGAGCCATTTGCATCCAGTTATTACCACACCTGCGGCAGAAAGTATCTCTCCATCGTTTGCCTGGTCTCCCTTTTCTCCTTTTCTTGTCCCTTGGTATCCATTCTATTAGACGTCTCGTCCATCTATTATTCATCCTACAAACATGTCCTGCCCAGTGCCATTTGAGTAATCGAATTCTTTTTCTTACCTCTATTACTTTTGTTTTGCTTCTGATGTCACCGTGTAGTGTGGTGTGTGTGTAGTGGTACTTTACGAATATGTAAATTCCACCAAGAGGTCATTTTACTTTATCATTACGCTCCCGATAGTGACCCGTACTATATGTAGCAAAAGATAAATCTGGTAACGATTTATTTCTAACAGTTTTGATAGTAACCTACTACCCTGATACTGTCTTAAATAGAAGTAGGGTAAATCACAATTACCACTACAGTTTGGTGATCCTTGTGTACGTCATCCTCAATCTACTCGTTATTTGTCACGTAGGGAAAAGATATCTTTATTAGTTTCTTTGTTAAATTTTACGTAAAATCAGCTAGAAGTTCACTGATTATATTATACCTATATATAATTATATTATAAAGAAAGCCGATTTGGATTATAAAATCCAGAGCTGAATGCTTATTTTTATTATCAAACCATATGAAAGCTGAGCTGAGAGGTCTTTAGGGCCAACAGTTATACCTACACAAAATAAAAACACAACAAATACATCCTCGCGAGAGATTCAAGGTGTAACATGTATTGCCCACTCTTAAAAACTGAGCAATATTCGTTTGCAGTATTCAATATTTTTTTAACATCACAACATTGTAGTTGTAGTGATATTAATAATATTTCTTTTCCAACATGAAATAGTCATATGGAAATATATCATTACGTTGTCTGACTATAAAATGTCTTCGGTTCAGAATTTCAGAGTCTATGGTCATAAGGAGTGTGGAGTTAAAGCGGGTCCCTCGCGGTTTACAAAAAGCCCGCCGGACGTGCCTGCCATGGCGGCCGAGTGCCACTGCCCACAAATGGGATGGACAGACTTCCTACTCAATATAGATAAAGTAGAACCGAGGGTATGTTTGTTATTATTTGCTATAGAAGTAAAAAAACTAAAGATCACATTCGAACTGTGTTTCTACTCTTAGTTGCCTTTTTGTTATATTTATTTCTTATCAATTGGTTTGTATTATTTTGAGATTTTAGTTTATTACATAGTATTATACGTGTCGATATATCAATTTAAAATTTATTTTGTGAGACTTGCTTACAAAAAGAAAAATGAAAATCATTTTCCCCTTTTATTTGATATTATGCATATGATAGTATAAAGTATAAGAAATGTTTTGCTGTTAATTGTATTGGCGTTTCTTACATTAAAAATGGTTCACAACAAACGAAGTCACATGCGTCGACTAGTGATGATAAACTTGTTTTATCTGTCCCTCTTTAACAGGTCTACATTTTAATAAGTTAGACAAGGATATAAGATTACCATGTAACATCGATTGAATTCATGGTGGTCTTTACATTTTCACTATCTTTGTAAATGATAATTGTCAGTATTTATTTTATTTATTTATATGATGTAGTCAATATATATTTTACATATTATTAACGTTTTTTTTTTATTACAAGAATGAGAGATCATGTACATTCCGTTAATTGAAATGATAGGTAATGTGATGAAGCAAAGAAATCTAAGTAGTGGGTGGGCTTCAAAAATAAACAAGCTTTAGCTAACTAGGGCGGTCAAAGTTTCTGACGTCTACGTTGCAATTTTAAATTCTTGGAAAAGCCGATGACTCACTCATACATCGTAATAAATTAATACGCAATTGAGTTGCTAATACTCGTATTACATCGGAAGTTTTAACTTTTCGTCTTATCGTATCGTATTCGCTTAGTATGTGAAAGGCGAATTAGTGTCCCTTTTCGTCTTACATAAGTAAATTCAGAGGAGAATATTAATAATTAAAAAAGTTTCCGGAAAAGTACCGTTTTCCCACTATTTATAGGGGTAAATAGCATTTTTAGATGTTTGTATGGTGGCCGTCGGTTATGCACCGGAAGTAAATTCGCGAGCGAGAGAGCTCGCTAGGTGGGAAGTAGATCACACTGCTGGTGCGATGAACCAAAAACGATGACAGCGTTCATTGTTTCGCAGCACCTCCGCATTTCGAATCTCGTCGTCGAATAGACGATAACGCAGCCTTGAGGATGTCCATACGGCTATCAATTAGGGGAGATGGAGAAACAATACCATATTGTGTTTTGTGTGGTAGTTAGAAAACGGGAATATTATTAATAGTATATACAAGATAATGGCTTGTCAATTATTTCCATATTTCTCCTTACAGATGACAATACATTGCACTTTTTATCTTTTATTGAGGATGATGAATTCGATGTGTTTAAGCCGCAGTTGGTCGATGGTAACCTTTTCTTAAACAAACAAGCAAATTAATATCTACCCTTACACCCTGATTTGTTTATTGCGATACATATTAGAATTATGTGATAATTTTCTTATGATCACCTC
The DNA here is from genome assembly GCA_029286865.1 of Teinopalpus imperialis. Lineage (NCBI taxonomy): Eukaryota > Metazoa > Arthropoda > Insecta > Lepidoptera > Papilionidae > Teinopalpus > Teinopalpus imperialis. Next base: position 105,158 of record JAGSMU010000506.1, read on the forward strand.
ACGGGACGCCATTTACACTTTTTTTCTCTTCTTATGCTCGATAGTATTGCAAAAGGTTTTTTATGTTTTGTTACATTTAGAGTGTGGTCTAAGTAGAGAGCGATTCTTATATTTTTATCTAAAATTATATTACTACTATTATATATAATGCAGTATATATACAGTTTTATAATATTACTTAATATTGTAAAACTGGTACTATTATACAATGAACCGGGTTCCACTATTTAGTGATAAATAAATTCAAATCAATAGTTTTTGACTTTTTAGTTACTTAATAATTCCAAAATTACTCTATGAATTTTGAAGCGGTTTTACAAAATGGTCGTCGGTATTATTTATATTATCAATAAGTAAGTGTAATGCTTGGAACATATATGTACCGAAATCTTTTTTTAATACATATGTTTGTTGGCCGGGTCGCCAGCGACGCCTTTAAGAGCATTGACCGCTGTTTTCTCATTCTTGGTGTTGTCTCCTTCTCCAATTCATTTGTCTCCCCACTTCCAGTATCTTAATACAGTCAACAGTAAGAACCTTCGCTCATCGCATAATCGTTTTCTTCCATGTCCTCTTCATCGTACAGAGTTTATGCACTCTTCTTCCATTGTCCATTCTATTCTTCTGCGGAATGAGCTGCCTCTTGGAGTCAGAATGGCTGAGAATCCTTTTGTTAAAAGGAAGGCGCGTGGGTATGTCTTGAATAAACTGTCAACAGATTGATAACAACATCATGTTATAAAGTATGTATTATATATACAATAATATATTTACATATGTGTATTATAGATTATAAAGAATATTAATTTTTGTATCCTATATATTGTATTGTTATTTTTCCCATTTTAATATTATATGTGCACCTACCCTAGCTTCTCAATACCACCCTCAGGTCAACTGGTAGAAAATGCTTATAGCATTAAGTCCGCCTATGTTATTTAATTTGTGCATGAAGTTTGGAATAAATAAATAAATGATAAAAATGAATGGAACGTGTTCAATGCATGAGAGATATAAATAAATATTTTATATCCATCACATCATACTCGTACGTATTATGATAGGTTGGTTACCTTTCCCAAAGGTAATTTATTGAAGATAATTTTTAATCAAATTTATTCGCAGTTACGAAACTAAAAATGACGAACGGTATCTTCACATCAACAAAAAATATTCATTTTGAATATCACACAACAAAATCATGATAAAACTGTTAATCGATGAAGACAGGTGAATAAAGGGGAGTGAAACAGATATTATGTACTAACCTGATGACCACGTCAGTGTTGCCATCTGATGTCCCGTAGTTTAATTCGCAGTCGAGTCAAACATTGTGGGACTCAAAATGCAACAAATTTTATTATTATATTTTGAGTCTAGGTAACTTAACAAAATGTCCCGTCTCTCTGACACTACGCACATGTGAACCTGGCGTAAAGTAGAGGACTTCTGCATTTGATATGGACAAACTGACTTTGACTGAACTTCTATCCGTGCAAAAAAGAGTCAAAGTATTGATAACAAAGCGATAAATTTTATTACCGAACGGACAATCGCGATGTGTTTATTATAGAACGGCGACTAATGTCAATGGTGGTCTAGGTTTGGACTTCACTCAAATTTGAATAAAATGTTTTCGTAAGGTTCCAGACAGGGAAACGCGTGTCCAGCATCCACTACAGATTTATACGTACCAAGACGAAACAATCATGCATAGAAATAAATACTAGCTTCTTTGGATAACAGCTAGTATGACTACCCAAAAACAGTATGGCGGGGTGTTTAAACTTTATTCGTTCAACACAAGTTGAAATAAGATAGAAATATCAATTTAATGATGAGTTTTTTCTTCACAGACGGTGAGGTTTGTAACGACTAACCTTTGATATGAAGTTCGGGTTTCGGAACACTGCATATTTATTGGTAATATGCTTACGATACATTGCAGTGAAGGTCTACAAGTCAATTTTTGAGTATTTTAATAGTAGGTTTTTTACACCAGCAATATTTGACATCTTAATTTTAATATGAGAAACCGATACAGATGTTTTTATTTCTTTTATAAAGAGCCACAAACGAGCACACCGTTCACCTAATGGTAAGTTGTTCCTGCGGGTCTAGATAACTACATTCATCCTCGACATATGGACGCCATATTTTCCCTGAGGACTAAGATGGAATGTCTCGTCACTCTGACACTACGCACATGTGAACCTGGCGTAAAGTAGAGGACTTCTGCATTTGATATGGACAAACTGACTTTGACTGAACTTCTATCCGTGCAAAAAAGAGTCAAAGTATTGATAACAAAGCGATAAATTTTATTACCGAACGGACAATCGCGATGTGTTTATTATAGAACGGCGACTAATGTCAATGGTGGTCTAGGTTTGGACTTCACTCAAATTTGAATAAAATGTTTTCGTAAGGTTCCAGACAGGGAAACGCGTGTCCAGCATCCACTACAGATTTATACGTACCAAGACGAAACAATCATGCATAGAAATAAATACTAGCTTCTTTGGATAACAGCTAGTATGACTACCCAAAACAGTATGGCGGGGTGTTTAAACTTTATAATAACGGGAAACTTTAAGCAATGTTTAGCAATTTTATAGTTTTCAAAGATGTGTGAAATGGAACAGTTACTTAGTCAATTATTTATTTATTCGCGATAAATGCTCAGAGAAATCATCTATCGTGCTGTTTTGGTATTTTACACATTTAACACCTTGTTTAGTTGAAATATTTTACGTGTTTTAAATTATTTTTTACTCGTTTGATAGTATCGTTAAATAACCATTACCCATCATCATCTCTGCTTTATTTGCAGTGCAGTTATATTACAATTTATATTACACTATTATTGTTATATGAATATTACAATAATAGTGTAATATAAATCGTAAAATTACTCAACAAACAAAAATCGGATGGGTCCAATAATCACAGTTTGTTTCTATTCACATAATTAAACTATATGGAAAAGCTTATATAAAAGCTCCTCTATCTGGTGGTACTAGATTTATTATTTAATTTTACATTAATGAAAGATGTTAATAAAACATTAAAGGAATATATCAGTAATATTAAAATATTTTATACAAACTGGACTAATTTCGATATTCATATAAAAAAAAGATGGCTGTCGCTTAAATTGTTCGGCTTGACCAGGGATGAATTGTTCTCTGAATGCCAGTACGCTCCTCAATTACTGAAAATCTAACACTAACTTATTAATTTATAAGATTTTAGTGAGCTTTTTTTTACTATAACGGTGGAAACAAACGAGAACGCTGTTTATCGGGTTAGTAATGATTGTAGCCCAAGATACTAACTTTACAACTATAATTATGCCCCAGTTATAATCTCCAAAGTAAATCATGCTTGTGTTCCGTGAGGACGAGTTCATACTCCAATCGAGCCGTCTCATTCTAAATGCTAGAAACTAAGTGCAATATGGCTCTACCAATCTAAATGTCGTCACGTTATCATTGCCGAAATCTTTGTAGTTCGAGTGGTGGGAACATACTGTGCCTTGCTATTAGTTGAGCTGTTAGTATGTGTCTTTATAGATTAACAAAGACAAGACGAAAATATCGCTCGTTGTTAGGAACCCTTTATTTTTTAGCGTGGAGAAATACCTACGCATACGGGGGCAAGGACGGGTTATGTCGGACTCGTACCGACTAAAACCGCACGGTGGTCGCCACCAACGCTCGCGAGGGATCACTGGATTTCCGTAAGGAACGCAACCGCAACCCTTCTGCGCTTCGCTGGGATAGCGCGGCCCAGAAGCGTGCGTGATGATGCACCCCAGTACCATCAGTCATATCAGGATAACTACATGCAAAATATTACTGTTGTATTGAATACTAATTACTAATCAGATTATGATAACTTTTATGTTTCAACTTTTGGCGATTATACCTATATTAATAAGTCATACTGAGCAAAAATTTTTAAAAAATTGTCTGATCTATGACCACAGATATATATATATATATATATATATATATATATATATATATATATATATATATATATATATATATATATATATATATATATATATATATATATATATATATATATATATATATATATATATATATATATATATATATATATATATATATATATATATATATATATATATATATATATATATATATATATATATATATATATATATATATATATATATACTGGACTAATTTCGATATTCATATAAAAAGATGGCTGTCGCTTAAATTGTTCGGCTTGACCAGGGATGAATTGTTCTCTGAATGCCAGTACGCTCCTCAATTACTGAAAATCTAACACTAACTTATTAATTTATAAGATTTTAGTGAGCTTTTTTTTATTATAACGCTGTTTATCGGGTTAGTAATGATTGTAGCCCAAGATACTAACTTTACAACTATAATTATGCCCCAGTTATAATCTCCAAAGTAAATCATGCTTGTGTTCCGTGAGGACGAGTTCATACTCCAATCGAGCCGTCTCATTCTAAATGCTAGAAACTAAGTGCAATATGGCTCTACCAATCTAAATGACGTCACGTTATCATTGCCGAAATCTTTGTAGTTCAAGTGGTGGGAACATACTGTGCCTTGCTATTAGTTGAGCTGTTAGTATGTGTCTTTATAGATTAACAAAGACAAGACGACAATATCGCTTGTTGTTGGGAACCCTTTATTTTTTAGCGTGGAGAAATACCTACGCATACGGGGGCAAGGACGGGTTATGTCGGACTCGTACCGACTAAAACCGCACGGTGGTCGCCACCAACGCTCGCGAGGGATCACTGGATTTCCGTAAGGAACGCAACCGCAACCCATCTGCGCTTCGCTGGGATAGCGCGGCCCAGAAGCGTGCGTGATGATGCACCCCCAGTACCATCAGTCATATCAGGATAACTACATGCAAAATATTACTGTTGTATTGAATACTAATTACTAATCAGATTATGATAACTTTTATGTTTCAACTTTTGGCGATTATACCTATATTAATAAGTCATACTGAGCAAAAATTTTTAAAAAATTGTCTGATCTATGACCACAGATATATATATATATATCTATATATATATGTAAACTATATAAAGATATATTTTTGATTTAAATTTAATAAACTTAGCGGTAATGGAAAATATCGTTAGGAAAATCTTCACTTCACCAGGCTACAGTGAGACGTACATATAGGGTAGCATTAAAAAAATATATAAACATTTTCTTCATAACAATAAAAAAAACACTTTCTTTGAATAATATTTGAAATTTGAAATTTTAACTATTTTTTTCATTTACACATATTAAATAATATCAATACGGCCAAACCAACTTGCAGTTCCGCTAATATGAAAGTGGCTCTAAAGGAAAGTAGCCAACGTAATTCCGCCTAACCTACTATGTTCATAAGTTGCGTTATGTAGATCTAGAACATTTTGTACAAAAGGCTATTAAGCCAGCAAATAGCATTTCTTGAAAGATTTGCCTGTACTTACGGGAGCATTCGTAAGTACTAAAATATCGCTACACATCAATAATAAGTCAGATTTTGGTTAAGCATATTGTATATTGTATGGAATTTCCGCTATCGCTACCAGAGCAACTTCGTTATGTGTACAGATCTTACCGCATTCGGTTGTGGTTGCTATTTAAAAAACCATTAGCAATAATATTTCGCATTTTATTCCATTGAAATAATAAACGAATATTTCACGATTATCAATAATATTATAAACCAGTTTCATAACACTTTAAAATAGTATATACAATGAGTTCCGATTTCGCTTCAATGAACGTTTAATTAGTTTATCTTTCTAGAAATATGTTGTATGGTTATGCTATGTATAAAATTTTAAAGGAGTAGAGTTGTCAGCATATTGAGGAAATGAACGTCAAAACGAAAGCAATGATAACTACCGACCAATTACTTACGTCGCGTCATATTCGTGCCTCGATACGATTCATAAGTACGTTAAATTCTTTAAGCCTGTTTATCATTAATTTTACTACATTTTAGTTCTAACATTACAATTTACTGACTTCAAGAAGGAGGTTCTTAATTTCATTCATTAATAAAAACTATAATGTCATCGTGTTAAAGGTGTGCACGATTTTATAACATTATTTTTAAAGAACGTATCTGAGGTACGTAATAGAGTATTGCCATGTTTGCTGGCACGTAGTAAATGAAAAAAGGCGTAAAGCATATCTAAGCAGTTTATCTGAGATTTTCTTATCTTTAAGCTAGAACATACCTCACGATTCGCTCCCAAATAGTCGTGTAATATGATTCCAAATAAATATCGTAAATACTAGATATTTTTCGTAATAATTTTTTAATTTTTAATAAAAATAAATTTTATCTAAAAAATTTACATTTGCATATTTCAGTTGTCAAAAATAGAATCTTGATGATAGGTCTCAACCATTGATTAAATCGTTTGGATGCATAAGACGATTAGCAAACCCTTCTGTTATTTAACTATTTATTTAACTCCCCCTCTCAAATACTTAGTATACTAAGGTGATATAAATTAAGACGAAGATATAGAATACGCTTTGCAGTTACCAAGTAAGTTACGCCCAATAAAAACATAAATATATTAACGCGTTTAGCAATGGCTGGTAATGTGACAAATGATTTATTTGCAAATTCATTTTCATATAATATTAGAGCTGACAAGCGAACAATTTACCTGTAAACTATGACTCCGACCCATCTACATCGACGTCTACATACATCCATTCGCAATGAAGATTCAAGATGCACATGCATGTCACTATTGAGGAAGGAGATTGATCAGCTGTATTAGGGTTTACAATATGAAACACAACAGCGTCACGCCACAATTGTACACTAGTTTTTTCTGTGAGGGCGTAGTCCTTTCCCGGAGCCGACCCACACCTGCTGGAGTTAGAACTTTTACTGACACAACTATTCTTGAGTCACAAAAACCAGATCAAAATGAATAAAACTTAATTATATTACATTGAAATAATAAACGAATATTTCACGATTATCAATAATATTATAAACCAGTTTCATAACACTTTAAAATAGTATATACAATGAGTTCCGATTTCGCTTCAATGAACGTTTAATTAGTTTATCTTTCTAGAAATATGTTGTATGGTTATGCTATGTATAAAATTTTAAAGGAGTAGAGTTGTCAGCATATTGAGGAAATGAACGTCAAAACGAAAGCAATGATAACTACCGACCAATTACTTACGTCGCGTCATATTCGTGCCTCGATACGATTCATAAGTACGTTAAATTCTTTAAGCCTGTTTATCATTAATTTTACTACATTTTAGTTCTAACATTACAATTTACTGACTTCAAGAAGGAGGTTCTTAATTTCATTCATTAATAAAAACTATAATGTCATCGTGTTAAAGGTGTGCACGATTTTATAACATTATTTTTAAAGAACGTATCTGAGGTACGTAATAGAGTATTGCCATGTTTGCTGGCACGTAGTAAATGAAAAAAGGCGTAAAGCATATCTAAGCAGTTTATCTGAGATTTTCTTATCTTTAAGCTAGAACATACCTCACGATTCGCTCCCAAATAGTCGTGTAATATGATTCCAAATAAATATCGTAAATACTAGATATTTTTCGTAATAATTTTTTAATTTTTAATAAAAATAAATTTTATCTAAAAAATTTACATTTGCATATTTCAGTTGTCAAAAATTGAATCTTGATGATAGGTCTCAACCATTGATTAAATCGTTTGGATGCATAAGACGATTAGCAAACCCTTCTGTTATTTAACTATTTATTTAACTCCCCCTCTCAAATACTTAGTATACTAAGGTGATATAAATTAAGACGAAGATATAGAATACGCTTTGCAGTTACCAAGTAAGTTACGCCCAATAAAAACATAAATATATTAACGCGTTTAGCAATGGCTGGTAATGTGACAAATGATTTATTTGCAAATTCATTTTAATATAATATTAGAGCTGACAAGCGAACAATTTACCTGTAAACTATGACTCCGACCCATCTACATCGACGTCTACATACATCCATTCGCAATGATGATTCAAGATGCACATGCATGTCACTATTGAGGAAGGTGATTGATCAGCTGTATTAGGGTTTACAATATGAAACACAACAGCGTCACGCCACAATTGTACACTAGTTTTTTCTGTGAGGGCGTAGTCCTTTCCCGGAGCCGACCCACACCTGCTGGAGTTAGAACTTTTACTGATACACAACTATTCTTGAGTCACAAAAACCAGATCCAAAAATGAATAAAACTTAATTATATTACATAAATATTGGTCTTAGACTGTAAATCAAACCAGTATTTTATTTCAGACTACAGTCATCAACTATTGATACAATAAAGATTTGCAACTATTCAATAAATAAGAAATTGAATGAAATAAATAGGTTAGTATATAATTAAGCACATAGTTTTAATTATTAACAGCATTTTAAACCAAAAACATTTGTTTATCTTTTAATAATGGTATATCATGTTAGTGATAGTGTACCGTACGTAAATATCATTCGTAGAACCGGAACTTATGCATACTAAAGACTTCAACGTCGTCTCGACGTGCCCAAGTGCATCTTTCGATCTAGATTGCCTCGAAGTCCGTATATAATTTTAACTTGATATTGGCATTCGTCTACATAATTTAAATGTGTAATTAATAATTCCAGTGTTTTCGATGAATCCCTTCGAAATGTCGATATATGTTTTGATTCTTAAATACTGTTAATTCAATTTTTTTAAAAAGGTTTTGCATTTCGTCGTTTTTATTTACAGATTCCTAGATACAGAAAACCACTTGAGACATGTTCCTAGTTTACACCAATAAATTCACCACTAATCACATTTATAAGCTTCCGGTTACATGTGATTTATAAGTTCATGTTGTATAATTCAAGTTACGAAGTATTTATTTAAAAAATGCTAATCATAGTAAGGTAATCATGGTAGCATAGAGTTATAAGGCTCGCAGCTAATCTCGAAATAGTTTGAGTATTTTTAGTTGAAAAGACATTCCTTCGAATAATTGAGCTATTATTGATCGCTTGATTTTGACTCTACACTCAAAGTACTAAATGGAAATTAGCAAGAATCATATTCAATACAACATATTTTTTATCTTCTGAAATAGTTGCTTGATATAGTACTATTTGTTAAGCATATGGTTCAATGATTACATTACCAGTTGTGAATTCGGGGCTCAAATCTCATTTAAAATTGATTGTATATATATATTTATATATATTTGTCTGTGTTTTGTCTAGTGAGTGTAGGGATCCGGAGACCTTTATTACTGGTGACGAGGCATTCCATCTCAGTCCTCAAGGGACAACGTGTCTACATTATGATTACTTGTCAAGGATGAATGTAAATGTCGTGGTCCGCAGGAATTACTTGCCATCGGGTGGACTGTGTACTCGTTTGTTACTCTCAAAGTAATAAAAAATAAATTTTATCTAAAAATTTACATTTGCATATTTCAGTTGTCAAAATAGAATCTTGATGATAGGTCTCAACCATTGATTAAATCGTTTGGATGCATAAGACGATTAGCAAACCCTTCTGTTATTTAACTATTTATTTAACTCCCCTCTCAAATACTTAGTATACTAAGGTGATATAAATTAAGACGAAGATATAGAATACGCTTTGCAGTTACCAAGTAAGTTACGCCCAATAAAACATAAATATATTAACGCGTTTAGCAATGGCTGGTAATGTGACAAATGATTTATTTGCAAATTCATTTTCATATAATATTAGAGCTGACAAGCGAACAATTTACCTGTAAACTATGACTCCGACCCATCTACATCGACGTCTACATACATCCATTCGCAATGAAGATTCAAGATGCACATGCATGTCACTATTGAGGAAGGTGATTGATCAGCTGTATTAGGGTTTACAATATGAAACACAACAGCGTCACGCCACAATTGTACACTAGTTTTTTCTGTGAGGGCGTAGTCCTTTCCCGGAGCCGACCCACACCTGCTGGAGTTAGAACTTTTACTGACACAACTATTCTTGAGTCACAAAAACCAGATCCAAAAATGAATAAAACTTAATTATATTACATAAATATTGGTCTTAGACTGTAAATCAAACCAGTATTTTATTTCAGACTACAGTCATCAACTATTGATACAATAAAGATTTGCAACTATTCAATAAATAAGAAATTGAATGAAATAAATAGGTTAGTATATAATTAAGCACATAGTTTTAATTATTAACAGCATTTTAAACCAAAAACATTTGTTTATCTTTTAATAATGGTATATCATGTTAGTGATAGTGTACCGTACGTAAATATCATTCGTAGAACCGGAACTTATGCATACTAAAGACTTCAACGTCGTCTCGACGTGCCCAAGTGCATCTTTCGATCTAGATTGCCTCGAAGTCCGTATATAATTTTAACTTGATATTGGCATTCGTCTACATAATTTAAATGTGTAATTAATAATTCCAGTGTTTTCGATGAATCCCTTCGAAATGTCGATATATGTTTTGATTCTTAAATACTGTTAATTCAATTTTTTTAAAAAGGTTTTGCATTTCGTCGTTTTTATTTACAGATTCCTAGATACAGAAAACCACTTGAGACATGTTCCTAGTTTACACCAATAAATTCACCACTAATCACATTTATAAGCTTCCGGTTACATGTGATTTATAAGTTCATGTTGTATAATTCAAGTTACGAAGTATTTATTTAAAAAATGCTAATCATAGTAAGGTAATCATGGTAGCATAGAGTTATAAGGCTCGCAGCTAATCTCGAAATAGTTTGAGTATTTTTAGTTGAAAAGACATTCCTTCGAATAATTGAGCTATTATTGATCGCTTGATTTTGACTCTACACTCAAAGTACTAAATGGAAATTAGCAAGAATCATATTCAATACAACATATTTTTTATCTTCTGAAATAGTTGCTTGATATAGTACTATTTGTTAAGCATATGGTTCAATGATTACATTACCAGTTGTGAATTCGGGGCTCAAATCTCATTTAAAATTGATTGTATATATATATTTATATATATTTGTCTGTGTTTTGTCTAGTGAGTGTAGGGATCCGGAGACCTTTATTACTGGTGACGAGGCATTCCATCTCAGTCCTCAAGGGACAACGTGTCTACATTATGATTACTTGTCAAGGATGAATGTAAATGTCGTGGTCCGCAGGAATTACTTGCCATCGGGTGGACTGTGTACTCGTTTGTTACTCTCAAAGTAATAAAAAAAGAAACAACATTAGTAGACCAATGCTGAACATAGACTGCACCAAAGCACTATCTTGAGCCACCGGCATCCATCGACTTCATGCATAGGTCGTCACTCCATCAGCGAAGCAAAATAAGGATAATTAATTATCAATGATTTTATCTACCCCAAATTACCGTTTGTAGAACCTTATCTATACCTTATACCTTTTTTATAGTTCATTACTTGTACCTTTAACTTTCGCAGCATTTTTTTCTGTAAAAGAAATCATAATATGCTCTCTACTTTTCTATTTGTTTTCAGTGAAGTGCCTCATTCACATCAAATAGGTCTCCGGTTCCTTTTACTCTGCACACGAAACAGCATTGCTATGCTAAAATTGTCGCTGGCAAAAGAGTGAGGGGGCAAATTGTTCCAACACTTTGTAGCATTATAATTAAAATTACTTTTAAAAGCCATCGTTTTAAAGGGCGCGAGAACTAAAGTAAGTCGAGAATTTCTAACATCATGTGTAGTAAAGTCCCTAAGCCACCTAACTTTGTTGAAGAAGATATAATTTAGTGTAGTAAGAATTAGAAGAAGCGTAGCCCGAAAGGACTCAATTCTCTTCTCTATTAAAGCGTGTAGCACCGTAACACTAAATCTAATCGTAAACTTGTGTGTCGCATAAATGATATTGACTTGGGATGAAACCCAGGTTTCGTGCCTGTAGATTGAAGTAGGTATCGATACTCTAGCCAGATGCCCACACACAGTGTCGTATCTATTCATACACCTCTGTTTGCTATGTGTCTCTCTTAAGCTAATTAATTTATCGTAATCATTGGGCCTGTGGGGTCTTTAATTTTACGCTTGGCTTCAGATAATATCTTTAGAATAAAAACAAACAAACAATAGTACATTGTTAAGGAAGTAAAATGATAAAGACCTAAACTTGAAATAACTGCATTTGCAACTGCTCTGGTGTTGCGGATGTTCACGGGCGGCAAGTAAACAAGTATTCATATAATATGTTCCTGTGTTTATAGGTAATTAAGTTCTATTTAATGATATTAATAATATTTCTTTTCCAACATGAAATAGTCATATGGAAATATATCATTACGTTGTCTGACTATAAAATGTCTTCGGTTCAGAATTTCAGAGTCTATGGTCATAAGGAATTACTTGCCATCGGGTGGACTGTGTACTCGTTTGTTACTCTCAAAGTAATAAAAAGAAACAACATTAGTAGACCAATGCTGAACATAGACTGCACCAAAGCACTATCTTGAGCCACCGGCATCCATCGACTTCATGCATAGGTCGTCACTCCATCAGCGAAGCAAAATAAGGATAATTAATTATCAATGATTTTATCCACCCCAAATTACCGTTTGTAGAACCTTATCTATACCTTATACCTTTTTTATAGTTCATTACTTGTACCTTTAACTTTCGCAGCATTTTTTTCTGTAAAATATATAAAAAATATAAATAATATGCTCTCTACTTTTCTATTTGTTTTCAGTGAAGTGCCTCATTCACATCAAATAGGTCTCCGGTTCCTTTTACTCTGCACACGAAACAGCATTGCTATGCTAAAATTGTCGCTGGCAAAAGAGTGAGGGGGCAAATTGTTCCAACACTTTGTAGCATTATAATTAAAATTACTTTTAAAAGCCACCGTTTTAAAGGGCGCGAGAACTAAAGTAAGTCGAGAATTTCTAACATCATGTGTAGTAAAGTCCCTAAGCCACCTAACTTTGTTGAAGAAGATATAATTTAGTGTAGTAAGAATTAGAAGAAGCGTTGCCCGAAAGGACTCAATTCTCTTCTCTATTAAAGCGTGTAGCACCGTAACACTAAATCTAATCGTAAACTTGTGTGTCGCATAAATGATATTGACTTGGGATGAAACCCAGGTTTCGTGCCTGTAGATTGAAGTAGGTATCGATACTCTAGCCAGATGCCCACACACAGTGTCGTATCTATTCATACACCTCTGTTTGCTATGTGTCTCTCTTAAGCTAATTAATTTATCGTAATCATTGGGCCTGTGGGGTCTTTAATTTTACGCTTGGCTTCAGATAATATCTTTAGAATAAAAACAAACAAACAATAGTACATTGTTAAGGAAGTAAAATGATAAAGACCTAAACTTGAAATAACTGCATTTGCAACTGCTCTGGTGTTGCGGATGTTCATGAGCGGCAAGTAAACAAGTATTCATATAATATGTTCCTGTGTTTATAGGTAATTAAGTTCTATTTAATGATATTAATACGGGCAATCAATTTGTTAATGGTGTCTTGTAATATATTGTTCCAAATTTCGCATAAAGCATTCCACATTTCTACTCGCGAGGATGGGCCACTATTACGGACGTTCCTATCAAGCTCTACTCACAAAAGTTCTCACAAAATGGGATTGAGGTCCGGGCTCTGAGGAGGCCAAACCATGTTTTTTAACACCCCTTGTTCCTATCTCTTCTAAATATTCTCTACATAATTTTGAGCTATGCTTTGGATCATTATATTGTTGGAAAATGAATCCATTTCCAATTAATCGCAACCCGGAAGAAACGGCATTTTGTTCTAAAATGTTTTTGTACTGTTCCTCTCTCAAAATTCCTTCAATTGTAATCCAATCGCCAGTTCCTTGGCTAGGGAAGCAACCCCAAACCATAATTGAGCCACCACACCATGCTTGATTGTTGGGACTACACAACCTGACATCATCTTTTCTTGGACACTGCGTTTAACGTAAATTCTACGTTTGAACCAAATAGTTCAAACTTGGATTCATCGGTCCAAAGAATTTTTTTTTAAGTCTTCTTCAATCCAATTTCGATGGGCAAGAGCCCACTGCATCCGTTTTTTCTTGTTTTGCGACCTTAGCAGAGGTTTTCGAACGGCAACGCGTCCATACAACTTCGCATCTCTCAGTCGCCGTTTTACTGTAGTCATTAATAAAGGTTTAACTCGGGTTTTGTTTACTTCAGTGCGGATTTCTGTTGCTGTTAAGCATCTATTTCACTTGCTGGTAACAACAATGAAATTATCTTCACGACACGTGGTAGCTCTCGGTCTTGCCGCGCGTGGACGATCTTGATAACTGCCAGTCTCCCTGTATCGAAATATTGTGCCATGAACACGAGTCTTCGATAACTTCAGTAGTGAAGCAATCTCACATTCGGATTTTCCTTCATTATATAAAACAACGATGGCAGAACACTCCGTATCCGCGGTGATACTGACACGTCTGCGGAGCATATCGTCGGTGAGCCGTCGGTAAAACGACGGTTCAATATCAAAATCCTATCGCGGTGCTCTTCGTTTTTACTTTGAACAAATTAGAGTGCTCAAAGCGGGCTGAAAATGCTGCTCGAATATTTCGTGCATGGAATAATAGAATATGATATCGGTTCTATTTTGTTGGTTTTCAGAACTCCGAGGTAACGATTAATAGGGATAACTGGGGGCATTCTTAGTGCGACGTTAGAGGTGAAATTCTTGGATCGTCGCAAGACGAACATCAGCGAAAGCATTCGGTGAGTGAAGGGATCGGAAGACCCACTTACTGGCAATCCATCTTAGTCCTTGGTGGTGATAATGCATCTACATTTACATGTTAAAGATGAATTTAGATGTTTATGAACTGCACTCATCACTAGACATTGTGTAAAATGTGTCATATTTTTATAAGAAAAACAAATTAAGGAGCAAGTTATTTGTAACTCAATACCATCTAATGCCGAACTGTTTTATAAATGTATTAGAACAATAATTTGTGTCAACTCCATGAAAGCATTTATAAATTTCTCCGTTTTTTATGTTGAAACTAGGGACCATTAAACATAGAAGTAGTACATTATCAAATACGGAGGCATGGGGAGGATGTATTTTTCTCTATTGAGGAGCATACGATAGTTCGTGGATTGGACACCTTAATCCAACATTAGCGGGAGATTCCAATGTAACAAGACGCACGCTTGTCAGTTGTTTGTATAGGGCAACCTCCACCGCATGAATCGCGAACATAAGGAACAACAAATTTGTTGCATCGGTGACTTTGTTATACATATTTTTTGTGTCAGTGTATTAACTACTACATGTATTGGACCGAAGATAGGCCATAGTGATATGAGTACCTGCTGAGTGGGTCCCGGACTTCGCCCTCCGCAGGGCCAATTCTTAAGTAATGTGTAGTATCCACAATAAGCTACGAATTAAGTCAATTTGCTTTCTATTTATAAGTATGGGTATATTGTCTTGGTTAGTCATTATTTTTCTTTTTCCCTGTTCATAATAAATTCCACTTTCTTGTTTTGCGACCTTAGCAGAGGTTTTCGAACGGCAACGCGTCCATACAACTTCGCATCTCTCAGTCGCCGTTTTACTGTAGTCATTAATAAAGGTTTAACTCGGGTTTTGTTTACTTCAGTGCGGATTTCTGTTGCTGTTAAGCATCTATTTCACTTGCTGGTAACAACAATGAAATTATCTTCACGACACGTGGTAGCTCTCGGTCTTGCCGCGCGTGGACGATCTTGATAACTGCCAGTCTCCCTGTATCGAGGTATTGTGCCATGAACACGAGTCTTCGATAACTTCAGTAGTGAAGCAATCTCACATTCGGATTTTCCTTCATTATATAAAACAACGATGGCAGAACACTCCGCATCCGCGGTGATACTGACACGTCTGCGGAGCATATCGTCGGTGAGCCGTCGGTAAAACGACGGTTCACTATCAAAATCCTATCGCGGTGCTCTTCGTTTTTACTTTGAACAAATTAGAGTGCTCAAAGCGGGCTGAAAATGCTGCTTGAATATTTCGTGCATGGAATAATAGAATATGATATCGGTTCTATTTTGTTGGTTTTCAGAACTCCGAGGTAATGATTAACAGGGATAACTGGGGGCATTCGTAGTGCGACGTTAGAGGTGAAATTCTTGGATCGTCGCAAGACGAACATCAGCGAAAGCATTCGGTGAGTGAAGGGATCGGAAGACCCACTTACTGGCAATCCATCTTAGTCCTTGGTGGTGATAATGCATCTACATTTACATGTTAAAGATGAATTTAGATGTTTATGAACTGCACTCATCACTAGACATTGTGTAAAATGTGTCATATTTTTATAAGAAAAACAAATTAAGGAGCAAGTTATTTGTAACTCAATACCATCTAATGCCGAACTGTTTTATAAATGTATTAGAGCAATAATTTGTGTCAACTCCATGAGAGCATTTATAAATTTCTCCGTTTTTTATGTTGAAACTAGGGACCATTAAACATAGAAGTAGTACATTATCAAATACGGAGGCATGGGGAGGATGTATTTTTCTCTATTGAGGAGCATACGATAGTTCGTGGATTGGACACCTTAATCCAACATTAGCGGGAGATTCCAATGTAACAAGACGCACGCTTGTCGGTTGTTTGTAAAGGGCAACCTCCACCGCATGAATCGCGAACATAAGGAACAACAAATTTGTTGCATCGGTGACTTTGTTATACATATTTTTTGTGTCGGTGTATTAACTACTACATGTATTGGACCGAAGATAGGCCATAGTGATATGAGTACCTGCTGAGTGGGTCCCGGACTTCGCCCTCCGCAGGGCCAATTCTTAAGTAATGTGTAGTATCGACAATAAGCTACGAATTAAGCCAATTTGCTTTCTATTTATAAGTATGGGTATATTGTCTTGGTTAGTCATTATTTTTCTTTTTTCCCTGTTCATAATAAATTCCACTTTCTTCTGCTAGTTTTTAGAGTATTATTTGTGGGCATTTTGAATTGCCAGTATTAACTATACGATGTCCTGTAATCTTGAGTTATTTAATTGTGTACCTTCATTAAATCCAGGTTTCAGAAAACCATTTTCAGTGTTGTTGAGTTTACAGCTTTGGCAACAGAGGGTTACCGAGACTCTTCATTTTAGTTTGAAAACTATCTCTTTTTCAGTTTGTATAATGGGCTGTCATATTTATTAACTAACTAACTAGCCCGCCTGATAAGCATTGTTTTGGCATTGATCTTTTCTTCATTGAATTTTAAATTATTTAGATATAATATACACAAATATTTATTTTACCATATGAAGCTGTTGTTGACAAGTCAAGCTCATGCGATTGGAGTATTCTATTATATTTCTATGAGATTAGAGTATATATTAATTAAATTACTGCTGTAATATTTTGCTAAATTAGCAATATATTTTTCATATTTTAAGGCCTCTAAAAATGTTTTGTACTGTTCCTCTCTCAAAATTCCTTCAATTGTAATCCAATCGCCAGTTCCTTGGCTAGGGAAGCAACCCCAAACCATAATTGAGCCACCACACCATGCTTGATTGTTGGGACTACACAACCTGACATCATCTTTTCTTGGACACTGCGTTTAACGTAAATTCTACGTTTGAACCAAATAGTTCAAACTTGGATTCATCGGTCCAAAGAATTTTTTTTTAAGTCTTCTTCAATCCAATTTCGATGGGCAAGAGCCCACTGCATCCGTTTTTTCTTGTTTTGCGACCTTAGCAGAGGTTTTCGAACGGCAACGCGTCCATACAACTTCGCATCTCTCAGTCGCCGTTTTACTGTAGTCATTAATAAAGGTTTAACTCGGGTTTTGTTTACTTCAGTGCGGATTTCTGTTGCTGTTAAGCATCTATTTCACTTGCTGGTAACAACAATGAAATTATCTTCACGACACGTGGTAGCTCTCGGTCTTGCCGCGCGTGGACGATCTTGATAACTGCCTGTCTCCCTGTATCGAGTTATTGTGCCATGAACACGAGTCTTCGATAACTTCAGTAGTGAAGCAATCTCACATTCGGATTTTCCTTCATTATATAAAACAACGATGGCAGATACTGACACGTCTGCGGAGCATATCGTCGGTGAGCCGTCGGTAAAACGACGGTTCAATATCAAAATCCTATCGCGGTGCTCTTCGTTTTTACTTTGAACAAATTAGAGTGCTCAAAGCGGGCTGAAAATGCTGCTCGAATATTTCGTGCATGGAATAATAGAATATGATATCGGTTCTATTTTGTTGGTTTTCAGAACTCCGAGGTAATGATTAATAGGGATAACTGGGGGCATTCGTAGTGCGACGTTAGAGGTGAAATTCTTGGATCGTCGCAAGACGAACATCAGCGAAAGCATTCGGTGAGTGAAGGGATCGGAAGACCCACTTACTGGCAATCCATCTTAGTCCTTGGTGGTGATAATGCATCTACATTTACATGTTAAAGATGAATTTAGATGTTTATGAAGTGCACTCATCACTAGACATTGTGTAAAATGTGTCATATTTTTATAAGAAAAACAAATTAAGGAGCAAGTTATTTGTAACTCAATACCATCTAATGGACCGAAGATAGGCCATAGTGATATGAGTACCTGCTGAGTGGGTCCCGGACTTCGCCCTCCGCAGGGCCAATTCTTAAGTAATGTGTAGTATCCACAATAAGCTACGAATTAAGTCAATTTGCTTTCTATTTATAAGTATGGGTATATTGTCTTGGTTAGTCATTATTTTTCTTTTTTCCCTGTTCATGATAAATTCCACTTTCTTGTGCTAGTTTTTAGAGTATTATTTGTGGGCATTTTGAATTGCCAGTATTAACTATACGATGTCCTGTTCATTAAATCCAGGTTTCAGAAAACCATTTTCAGTGTTGTTGAGTTTACAGCTTTGGCAACAGAGGGTTACCGAGACTCTTCATTTGATAAGCATTGTTTTGGCATTGATCTTTTCTTCATTGAATTTTAATACTTTTTTTTGTGAACTCTGAATTTGTGTAAATTATTAAATGTTCAAGTTGTGAGTGTTCTTGAGTTCATGGAAATATTTTCAGTTTTTTCTGGATTTGAAAATTTTTTGGCAACTTCAATAACTTTTACAATTTATATTTAATAAAAACAAGAATATTGGATTAGCATGTGTCTCTCAAGTGATTAAAGTAAGAAGTAGCTTATCAACAAACAGCATTGAATTTTAATACTTTTTTTTGTGAACTCTGAATTTGTGTAAATTATTAAATGTTCAAATTGTGAGTGTTCTTGAGTTCATGGAAATATTTTCAGTTTTTTCTGGATTTGAAAATTTTTTGGCAACTTCAATAACTTTTACAATTTATATTTAATAAAAACAAGAATATTGGTTTAGCATGTGTCTCTCAAGTGATTAAAGTAAGAAGTAGCTTATCAACAAACAGCATTGAATTTTAAATTATTTAGATATAATATACACAAATATTTATTTTACCATATGAAGCTGTTGTTGACAAGTCAAGCTCATGCGATTGGAGTATTCTATTATATTTCTATGAGATTAGAGTATATATTAATTAAATTACTGCTGTAATATTTTGCTAAATTAGCAATATATTTTTCATATTTTAAGGCCTCTAAAAATGTTTTAATATTATATAACCAGAACTCATTTTTATATTGTTTTTAAATTACACATCTTTCGCATTGTTAGAGCAGTTGTCAATAGAGGCTATATTAACTGAAGTAGGAAGTTCTATTAAGAGAAGTGTCGTATAAATTGTCCCTAATTTTTCTTTAGTTATCGTCACACAAATTGAATCAAGCATGCAGTATATATAGTTGCATAGATTTTTAATAACAACAAAAAGTTATATCATATTTATTCTTTATCTGCCCCAGGTGATAATGCATCTACATTTACATGTTAAAGATGAATTTAGATGTTTATGAACTGCACTCATCACTAGACATTGTGTAAAATGTGTCATATTTTTATAAGAAAAACAAATTAAGGAGCAAGTTATTTGTAACTCAATACCATCTAATGCCGAACTGTTTTATAAATGTATTAGAGCAATAATTTGTGTCAACTCCATGAGAGCATTTATAAATTTCTCCGTTTTTTATGTTGAAACTAGGGACCATTAAACATAGAAGTAGTACATTATCAAATACGGAGGCATGGGGAGGATGTATTTTTCTCTATTGAGGAGCATACGATAGTTCGTGGATTGGACACCTTAATCCAACATTAGCGGGGAGATTCCAATGTAACAAGACGCACGCTTGTCGGTTGTTTGTATAGGGCAACCTCCACCGCATGAATCGCGAACATAAGGAACAACAAATTTGTTGCATCGGTGACTTTGTTATACATATTTTTTGTGTCAGTGTATTAACTACTACATGTATTGGACCGAAGATAGGCCATAGTGATATGAGTACCTGCTGAGTGGGTCCCGGACTTCGCCCTCCGCAGGGCCAATTCTTAAGTAATGTGTAGTATCCACAATAAGCTACGAATTAAGTCAATTTGCTTTCTATTTATAAGTATGGGTATATTGTCTTGGTTAGTCATTATTTTTCTTTTTTCCCTGTTCATAATAAATTCCACTTTCTTCTGCTAGTTTTTAGAGTATTATTTGTGGGCATTTTGAATTGCCAGTATTAACTATACGATGTCCTGTAATCTTGAGTTATTTAATTGTGTACCTTCATTAAATCCAGGTTTCTGAAAACCATTTTCAGTGTTGTTGAGTTTACAGCTTTGGCAACAGAGGGTTACCGAGACTCTTCATTTGATAAGCATTGTTTTGGCATTGATCTTTTCTTCATTGAATTTTAAATTATTTAGATATAATATACACAAATATTTATTTTACCATATGAAGCTGTTGTTGACAAGTCAAGCTCATGCGATTGGAGTATTCTATTATATTTCTATGAGATTAGAGTATATATTAATTAAATTACTGCTGTAATATTTTGCTAAATTAGCAATATATTTTTCATATTTTAAGGCCTCTAAAAATGTTTTAATATTATATAACCAGAACTCATTTTTATATTGTTTTTAAATTACACATCTTTCGCATTGTTAGAGCAGTTGTCAATAGAGGCTATATTAACTGAAGTAGGAAGTTCTATTAAGAGAAGTGTCGTATAAATTGTCCCTAATTTTTCTTTAGTTATCGTCACACAAATTGAATCAAGCATGCAGTATATATAGTTGCATAGATTTTTAATAACAACAAAAAGTTATATCATATTTATTTTTTATCTGCCCCAGGTGATAATGCATCCGATTCATTTATCTTGAACCTTTTTTGAAGATGGATGTGGGCGTTTATGTTTTACAGTCATCAGGTGCCATGAGAGGAAATGTGCGCACATTTGTCCGCCTTACTTTAACAAAATAAATCCACAAAAGAATCTGTGCGAACATAGCACTCTCCTTCACCTCTGATAGGCTGTGGGATTTTGAAGTTGTCTCTCCGTTATTGACTACAGCATGGTGTTGCTGATAGCTCGGGTCCGGGGAATCTCCTGTAAATTTCATATAATGAGAAAGCTTATTTCAACGATGAGTGGACACATGTTGAATTATTGTTGATTGTAATTTTGAATTGATATTTGATACAGTCTCAGAACTCACAAATGGATACAAAAAATATTGTTAAGTATTATCCCCTTTTTTATTATTATCTTTTTTCATTAAGATTTGATCAAAAGATCAACTCTCCCACCTCCTTACTTCTTGCTTATTAATGGACTGGACAAAAAATATAATATTGACTAATAAAATATGAAATTAAAGAATAATAACCTGGGCAAAGCGAAGCTATTGTTTTGTATATACTCTAAACAAAGTCTCTTTGATAACAAGCCTATCAACTTATTTATGAAAATTCCTTAGGAAAAGTACTGGCCACGAAAATTTATACTTGTAGGTTAAAATTGCATTGAATACATGTTTAAATTAAAACAAAGCAAAACCTCAAAATGAAGATGAAATCTTAACTTAGTCGAAGAGTTTAGAGATTTTTTTAATATATAATGCTGCAAAGCCTAAGTTAGTAGTAACGACAAAACTGTCAGGAGAAGATTACATGACTAGAGACTTAGACTTTGTTGTGTTGTATTTTTAAACTCACTATGATATAAACACTTCTCAGGCTGTATAAAAAAAAAGACAAGGCCAAATACAAGTGACATTCAAATAAAAAAAAAACGTTTCCAGAAAGTTTTAGTGGGTAGGCATTACGTGCGCACAGGTTATTGCCCTTGATTTTCACTCGCCTTGCAGTTTACATAAATGTGCTATAAACACTGACAAGTTTATTGATGATTTTCCTGTTCATGCACTTGCCGTGTGTGTTGTGTGTAGGGCATACTCACATCCAACATTCATAAGAGATAATGTCAGCAGTATTTTTATAATACAAAAACGATTGCGGAGAATTACGTTGCAATGAATATTAATTAATACTACTTAGTCTAATGAATGAAGTTTTAAAATTAAGTGTAGCATATATTGTAGATTAACTTTATGTTAGTTGATTGCATTTCCTATCTTTCGATTTTTGCTAGACCTACCAAATTTGAAGACGCAACTGACTAACAGGGTCAGAATCCGAGCCAAGAAAAAATATATATATTTTTGATTGTTTATGGAACGTCACGTTATACTGAACTTTCTTCCAATTTTCCAAAACATTATATATATATATATATATATATATATATATATATATATATATATATATATATATATATATATATATATATATATATATATATATATATATATATATATATATATATATATATATATATATATATATATATATATATATATATATATATATATATATATATATATATATATATATATATATATATATATATATATATATATATATATATATATATATATATATATATATATATATATATATATATATATATATATATATATATATATATATATATATATATATATATATATATATATATATATATATATATATATATATATATATATATATATATATATATATATATATATATATATATATATATATATATATATATATATATATATATATATATATATATATATATATATATATATATATATATATATATATATATATATATATATATATATATATATATATATATATATATATATATATATATATATATATATATATATATATATATATATATATATATATATATATATATATATATATATATATATATATATATATATATATATATATATATATATATATATATATATATATATATATATATATATATATATATATATATATATATATATATATATATATATATATATATATATATATATATATATATATATATATATATATATATATATATATATATATATATATATATATATATATATATAAAACAAAGCAAAACCTCAAAATGAAGATGAAATCTTAACTTAGTCGAAGAGTTTAGAGAGATTTTTTTTTAATATATAATGCTGCAAAGCCTAAGTTAGTAGTAACGACAAAACTGTCAGGAGAAGATTACATGACTAGAGACTTAGACTTTGTTGTGTTGTATTTTTAAACTCACTATGATATAAACACTTCTCAGGATGTATAAAAAAAAAGACAAGGCCAAATACAAGTGACATTCAAATAAAAAAAAACGTTTCCAGAAAGTTTTAGTGGGTAGGCATTACGCGCGCACAGGTTATTGCCCTTTTTTTTTTTTTTTTTTCGGGCTGAAGGCCACTGTTAGCCCGAGGGCTTTTACAGTTTCACCGGGTTGAGAGGTGACCGAGCGCTAATGGCACTCAGTCGAGACCTCTATATATAGGTAACCAGCACAAGGGCTCCCGAGAGGTAGCCTCGGCTTGGACCGTTACCTTGTTTCGCGAGAGCGTCTGACTCGAGGGTGCCCGAGAGGGCCGAACCTCGGCTCGGTCAGTTGCTTCTGACAGAGGATTCTTTAAGTTCGCTATGATTATTAGCTATCTGTACCACCACTTCGGAATGCGTGGGCGCTGGAGAAGAAGTGGCGCAAGAAACTCCAGCGACGCTTCTATCTGTATTGACTGGAGAGAACCGACCAGTGACATGGCGGTATCGCGAATATCCTTGTTTGTGACGCCCTCGAAGGTTTTTGCCCTTGATTTTCACTCGCCTTGCAGTTTACATAAATGTGCTATAAACACTGACAAGTTTATTGATGATTTTCCTGTTCATGCACTTGCCGTGTGTGTTGTGTGTAGGGCATACTCACATCCAACATTCATAAGAGATAATGTCAGCAGTATTTTTATAATACAAAAACGGTTACGGAGAATTACGTTGCAATGAATATTAATTAATACTACTTAGTCTAATGAATGAAGTTTTAAAATTAAGTGTAGCATATATTGTAGATTAACTTTATGTTAGTTGATTGCATTTCCTATCTTTCGATTTTTGCTAGACCTACCAAATTTGAAGACACAACTGACTAACAGGGTCAGAATGCCAGCCAAGAAAAAATATATATATTTTTGATTGTTTATGGAACGTCACGTTATACTGAACTTTCTTCCAATTTTCCAAAACATTATATATATATCGTTGAGTATATAAGGGATTAGGTAGGGGTGAAGCGACGAGTGATGTTCCTGTTAGTGAATGTGTGAAAGATATCGTGAGGACACCTGTATTTCTAAGAAATAAAAATAACATTTCATATAATTTCACAGAAGACTACGTCTTGAATTCCACGCACCGCAGTGGAACGAACGAACTATGTTCCAATAACCATCTAATATAAGCCCTAAGGGATCCATATATAGGCTATCTCTTTATTTTTTTTACACTTAGCTATGTCAATTAAGTAGTTTTCAATACATAATCTACTACTGCGAGCGCTTCAATTTTACGCTTGAAGTTGCCGGCCGTAGACTTAAAATTGGTATATGTCAGAAAGAGGAATATTTAAATCATTATTATTCTAATTTAATCTATTTTTCTAAAGACAGTTTAAATATAACAGTGTTTGCTGTAGGTATCCATTAAAAGATTAAAATATTTTAATCCATTGGGTTAATTGTTTATTGCCCAACAAGGAGGTAATTATACTAATCATATTCATGCTAGGTTTATTGTTAATGTATTGGACATAAGGGTCGTAACATACGGGACTATATGGAGCATAGTTAATATAAGGATTATTTTCATAAAGTATATTTATATTAAAGAAACAGTGTTTATATATCTGTGTGGGTAATATATTTATTTATTTAACTTTCAATAGTAATCACCTTATTTTTTAAAAAAAAAAAAGGTTACAAGGTTACAAAAAAAAAGGTGGGCGGACTTTTGGCATTCTATAGCGGTCAACCATTGATGGAGAAACATTGACTACAAACAATATATATATAACATACTTAACATATATATAGGGTTTTAGGAGACCGCTTCCGAAAACGAAGACAGACGATAGTACTAATGACACCTTTGATGATGGGAAGGAAAAAAAAACATATTTTTAAAACGTATTATTAGCATTATTTACGCTCCATCATGTTAGTACAGCTAAATGAAACGATAGTTTCATAAAAAATGCATTACTAAAAAATCCTGCAATGAAACACAAAATCAAAAACAGCTGATGCTCGGATCAATGAACGCACGGGCGAAACTGTCTCAAAAATTAAAAACACTAGACGTAATAATCAATCCCGCCAAAACAAACCGCTCCTTTTGCGGTGGGCCGAAGCGGTCTCCTAATACCCAGTACATATATGGTAATTTTCTATCAGTTGTATTTATGTGTAAATCTATCTCTGTCAGAAGGTAATAATACCATATTGAGTTCAAAATAACTTAATAATAAGTGGCCCCCACTCCAGCTGCAGCTCCAGCTCCAGCCCCCAAACCCGCTGCCCCGTTGCAAGCCCCTAAGGCCCCTGCAAAATCAGCCTGGGCAATGCCTCCGGCTATGGCGCGCAAACAAGTCGCGCCTATCTCTAGGCCGAACCCCTCCCCGTGCAGCCTGCCACCTCAGCGCAGGTCACACCTCAACCTCTGGGTATGCAAAACCCAATTACCTATTCGCTGAACTTCATCAGCTCCCTAGACTTTAACGCCCTGGAGGACCTCACCAAAATGGGGATCTGCCTCCAGCAGGCCAAAACCCCCTTCGAAATGCTGCAAATCACTGCAGAACACATGGGCACCATACACTCCTTCTGGGCACTCCAAAACGGTCCCATGCCCAGTAGGGCAACCCCTTAACTCTGTCTCAAATGGCTAATGCACCGTTACGTCAAACCCCGCTCTCTGACTGTCTCGTATTTCAAAGCGGACGGTCTCAGGTCTCATAAAGACGAAGTAGCGATCCATTTAAAGAAACACAACGTCGACGTTATACTAGTGCAAGAAACCTTCTTAAAACCTAGACACAGCGATCCCAAGATCGCAAACTACAGAACCATCCGTGGAGACAGGCTGACCGCCCCCAAAGGCGGCACCCTGATCTACTATTAAAGGTGCTTGCACTGCGTACCGCTCGAGGTTCCGCGATTAACAAACATAGAAGCCACCGCGTGTAGGGTGGCTATGACCGGTCATAGCCCAATAGTTATCGCCTCGGTTTATCTATCACCGAAGAAAACAGTTCTAGAATCGGACATCAGGACCCTAATCAACCTAGGTCCCTCGGTCGTCATAGCAGGCGACCTAAACAGCAAACATGCCTCCTGGCACTCGATAAGGGAAAATAGGAACGGTAAGGCGCTTCACGCCCTCATGGGCTCTCATAACTTCGATGTTATAGCCCCCGCCTCCCAGCACGTTACGCTCTAAACTTTACACGTCAAACACCCGACGTTTTAGATATTGCGTTAATTAAAAATATCACCCTAGCAGTCGACTCCATAGAACCGCTACACGAATTATCATCGGATCATAGGCCGGTGCTCCTCAAGCTGGGCCAATCGACAGGCGAGGTCCCTCAGACCAAAACCATAGTCAACTGACGTGCTCTCGAAGGTAAACTCAGAGCCACGACCACCCAGCAGCTAGACATTTCAATTAACGAGATCGACTCACCCGACAAGGCGTTTCGGGCGATCGACTCTTTAACTTCTCACCCTAGCTCGGCCGTCGAAGACTCGAAAAGGACGGTCCCCGCGTCGACCGATCAATTCGGGGTCCTTCCCTCGAGTCTCCGTCGACTGATAAGATCAAAAAATCACGCGGCAAAGCTTCACGATAGATACCCGACAGACGTTAATCGCGTTAGACTGCGTCACCTCCAAAGAGAGGTCAAAGAGCGCGTTCAATCATTTAACAATGAAAAATGGGACAACCTGCCAGCAGACCTAGAGCCTTCGAATACCGCCTACTGGTAGGTGGCGCGGGGTCTCAAAGTAGACACCATCTCACCAATGCCCCCTCTAATTTTATCGGATAACGCTACTCTCGCATTCGATGACACGGAGAAAGCCGAATATTTCGCGGACAATCCAGAGAGCCAATGCTCCCCGTCGAACTCCCCCGCGGACCAAGACCACCTCCGAAAGGTGAACGCCGACGTGGCACTCAGGGCGTCGCTACCACCAGCGGGCGAACCGTTAGAACCCGTGACCACCGACGAGGTCACAAACATCATAAAAAACCTCAAAAAGAGGTCAGCTCCCGGTCCCGACGGGATCAACAATAAAATAATTAAAGCGCTTCCCGCTAATATTATGTGCCTCCTAGTGGCAATATTCAACACGCTCCTCTCCAGCTGCTCCTTCCCGGATCGTCATCGGGATCCCTAAACCGCACAAACCGCGGAAGCTCCCCAGTAGCTATCGCCCAATCAGACTCCTGAACTCCGTGGGCAAGGTATACGAAAGGATTATTCTTAGGCGACTAAAAGAACACGTCCTAGCTAACAGATTACTTCCCGACGAACAGTTCGGGTTTAGGAATACGCACTCCTGCGTTCAACAGGCCTTCCTCTTAACGGAACACATTCTTGCAGGGCTAACCCTGAAAAACCCCATCGGTACTGCACTATTTTTCGATGTCGCAAAGGCATTCAACAAAGTCTGGCACAATGGTTTAATTTACAAACTTCACTCTATAAACATACCAGACAGGCTCGTGCACAGCATACGTGCCTTCTTGTCCACGCGCTCCTCAAGCCGGCGGCTCCTCAAGCTGGGCCAATCGACAGGCGAGGTCCCTCAGACCAAAACCATAGTCAACTGACGTGCTCTCGAAGGTAAACTCAGAGCCACGACCACCCAGCAGCTAGACATTTCAATTAACGAGATCGACTCACCCGACAAGGCGTTTCGGGCGATCGACTCTTTAACTTCTCACCCTAGCTCGGCCGTCGAAGACTCGAAAAGGACGGTCCCCGCGTCGACCGATCAATTCGGGGTCCTTCCCTCGAGTCTCCGTCGACTGATAAGATCAAAAAATCGCGCGGCAAAGCTTCACGATAGATACCCGACAGACGTTAATCGCGTTAGACTGCGTCACCTCCAAAGAGAGGTCAAAGAGCGCGTTCAATCATTTAACAATGAAAAATGGGACAACCTGCCAGCAGACCTAGAGCCTTCGAATACCGCCTACTGGTAGGTGGCGCGGGGTCTCAAAGTAGACACCATCTCACCAATGCCCCCTCTAATTTTATCGGATAACGCTACTCTCGCATTCGATGACACGGAGAAAGCCGAATATTTCGCGGACAATCTAGAGAGCCAATGCTCCCCGTCGAACTCCCCCGCGGACCAAGACCACCTCCGAAAGGTGAACGCCGACGTGGCACTCAGGGCGTCGCTACCACCAGCGGGCGAACCGTTAGAACCCGTGACCACCGACGAGGTCACAAACATCATAAAAAACCACAAAAAGAGGTCAGCTCCCGGTCCCGACGGGATCAACAATAAAATAATTAAAGCGCTTCCCGCTAATATTATGTGCCTCCTAGTGGCAATATTCAACACGCTCCTCTCCAGCTGCTCCTTCCCGGATCGTCATCGGGATCCCTAAACCGCACAAACCACGGAAGCTCCCCAGTAGCTATCGCCCAATCAGACTCCTGAACTCCGTGGGCAAGGTATACGAAAGGATTATTCTTAGGCGACTAAAAGAACACGTCCTAGCTAACAGATTACTTCCCGACGAACAGTTCGGGTTTAGGAATACGCACTCCTGCGTTCAACAGGCCTTCCTCTTAACGGAACACATTCTTGCAGGGCTAACCCTGAAAAACCCCATCGGTACTGCACTATTTTTCGATGTCGCAAAGGCATTCAACAAAGTCTGGCACAATGGTTTAATTTACAAACTTCACTCTATAAACATACCAGACAGGCTCGTGCACATCATACGTGCCTTCTTGTCCACGCGCTCCTCAAGCCGGCGGCTCCTAGCGGGTGTCCCCCAGGGCTCCGTTCTTTGCCCCCTCTTATTCTCACTTTACACAAGTGATGTTCCGAAAGATCCACAGGTCAGTCTTGCGCTTTTCGCAGACGATACCGCCCTATACTATTCAAACTAACACAAGGGCCGTATCACCATTCGACTCCAAGCCGCAGCCAACCGAGCCAGCCTTGCCGAGTGGTTTCGGTTATGGAGAATCGAAATTAACCCGGACAAAAGTACAGCAGTCTTCTCCTGGAGAGGGTCAGCCGACCCATTCTGCACCGCATCAGTACCTAGTCGTAGAAAGCTAGGACATATTACGATCCACGACCGACCCATTCCCTGGGTAGGAACGGTCAAATACCTAGGGGTCACCTTTGACCGCAAACTCAGCTTCCGCCCGCATATTAAAAATGCGAGAAATAAGGCCGCGTTTGTCATGGGCCGGCTTCACCCGCTCATCTGCGGCATTAAGCTGCCATTTTACGCTGGTATTCTGTCAGCTGTCAGTGTGTCCTACACCGGTCTATTGCCTTACCCATTCATTCTGCAGCTAAAAACAACCTGCAGGGTAGCTGTACCGCTTTCAAAATGCGTTACCTGTAATAGGGAAGGGGACAACGTGTGAGTACCTTTGTTTGCACAAATGCTTGTTGGATTATTATACTCAAATATATAATTATGTTGGCTGTTAAAATAGATATTGTATAATATTTATTTATTATATAGGCATTATTGTGTATTCACGTGGTAAGGCTTGCAATATCAATCAACTCGGTGACACCGGAGACCATTTAGATTGAGTTTATCGATCATCAGCAATGTAGTATGGTATTGGTAGATTGTAGTTTGTAGACCATAATCTTTAAGAGTGCGCCCTGCCTTTCTTCACTGTGATGGTAAAACAGAGAC
Organism: Teinopalpus imperialis; assembly: GCA_029286865.1. Taxonomy (NCBI): domain Eukaryota; kingdom Metazoa; phylum Arthropoda; class Insecta; order Lepidoptera; family Papilionidae; genus Teinopalpus; species Teinopalpus imperialis. The sequence goes on from JAGSMU010000506.1 coordinate 135,535, forward strand.
GCTGACAGTAAGTTCTAGATGCAACAGACTAGTAATTCCATTTAACACTTTCTTTGATGCTGACCCACCCGGACAGTATTCGAAATTTGAATTAATTAAGGATGTGACAGAACGTATGTACCGACTGGGTATATAAATCACACTGCTAGCTATAGTCGTGGAGTAGTAGGGTGTATAGTCCCTCAATCAATTCCACTGTGCATTAGCGAACTTCACATGTCCTCGAATTTTTTTTTAACTTTTTTTAAAATTCCTCAAGTTTCCCTGGTGTATTCCTTCACCGTCGGGCACGTCAGCATTTAAAATTGGCATTAACAATGGGGAACGAATTCTGTTAGCTCGCGAAGCGTGAATTAAAACTGAGCGACCGCGGCTCAATAATACCCTACTAAAAACAATACACTAATATATAACACTATACATTATATCTTCATTCCACTTGCAAAGCCCTTATGATTCAATGAGAGCTACTCCAAGAGTTCTTCGTCGCAAGAGTGCGGGGTCATCAAACCAAGCGTGAGTCACGATACTAAAAGTAACGCGCCTCATGCCCTGGAATGCGAACTAAACACAACGTACTAATTATACCATCCTAGTACACTTTTTTTTTGTATAACAAATATTCTGTTATATATATATATATATTCTACAATCTATTACTGTACGTGGATATATGAATAGCCAACAAAGCTAAATGCCGCGTAACGAAACCATAGTGCGATACAGTGCTTCTTCTTTCAATAGTGGCGAACTTCCCATATAAACTTTCAGTCTCTAATTCACCTCTTAGGGATAAAATTTTGAAAAACACCGATATACGTATACAATTATTTCTGAACAGAACTTCCATCAACATCCTTAAATCATCCCCTAGTGGATGCTTACTACATCAAATATTTAAACAGAACTTCCATCAACATCCTTAAATCATCCCCTAGTGGATGCTTACTACATCAAATATTTAAACAGAACTTCCATCAACATCCTTAAATCATCCCCTAGTGGATGCTTACTACATCAAATATTTAAACAGAACTTCCATCAACATCCTTAAATCATCCCCTAGTGGATGCTCACTACATCAAATATTTAAACAGAACTTCCATCAACATCCTTAAATCATCCCCTAGTGGATGCTCACTACATCAAATATTTAAACAGAACTTCCATCAACATCCTTAAATCATCCTAGTGGATGCTCACTACATCAAATATTTAAACAGAACTTCCATCAACATCCTTAAATCATCCTAGTGGATGCTTACTACATCAAATATTTAAACAGAACTTCCATCAACATCCTTAAATCATCCTAGTGGATGCTTACTACATCAAATATTTAAACAGAACTTCCATCAACATCCTTAAATCATCCTAGTGGATGCTCACTACATCAAATATTTAAACAGAACTTCCATCAACATCCTTAAATCATCCCCTAGTGGATGCTCACTACATCAAATATTTAAACAGAACTTCCATCAACATCCTTAAATCATCCCCTAGTGGATGCTTACTACATCAAATATTTAAACAGAACTTCCATCAACATCCTTAAATCATCCTAGTGGATGCTTACTACATCAAATATTTAAACAGAACTTCCATCAACATCCTTAAATCATCCTAGTGGATGCTTACTACATCAAATATTTAAACAGAACTTCCATCAACATCCTTAAATCATCCCCTAGTGGATGCTTACTACATCAAATATTTAAACAGAACTTCCATCAACATCCTTAAATCATCCCCTAGTGGATGCTTACTACATCAAATATTTAAACAGAACTTCCATCAACATCCTTAAATCATCCCCTAGTGGATGCTCACTACATCAAATATTTAAACAGAACTTCCATCAACATCCTTAAATCATCCCCTAGTGGATGCTCACTACATCAAATATTTAAACAGAACTTCCATCAACATCCTTAAATCATCCCCTAGTGGATGCTCACTACATCAAATATTTAAACAGAACTTCCATCAACATCCTTAAATCATCCCCAGTGGATGCTTACTGCATCAAATATTTAAACAGAACTGCATCAACATCCTTAAATCATCCTAGTGGATGCTACTACATCAAATATTTAAACAGAACTTCCATCAACATCCTTAAATCATCCCTAGTGGATGCTTACTACATCAAATATTTAAACAGAACTTCCATCAATATCCTTAAATCATCCCTAGTGGATGCTACTACATCAAATATTTCAACAGAACTTCCATCAACATCCTTAAATCATCCCTAGTGGATGCTCACTACATCAAATATTTAAACAGAACTTCATCAACATCCTTAAATCATCCCTAGTGGATGCTTACTACATCAAATATTTAAACAGAACTTCCATCAACATCCTTAAATCATCCCCTAGTGGATGCTCACTACATCAAATATTTAAACAGAACTTCCATCAACATCCTTAAATCATCCCCTAGTGGATGCTTACTACATCAAATATTTAAACAGAACTTCCATCAACATCCTAAATCATCCCTAGTGGATGCTTACTACATCAAATATTTAAACAGAACTTCCATCAACATCCTTAAATCATCCCTAGTGGATGCTTACTACATCAAATATTTAAACAGAACTGCATCAACATCCTTAAATCATCCCTAGTGGATGCTTACTACATCAAATATTTAAACAGAACTTCCATCAACATCCTTAAATCATCCCTAGTGGATGCTACTACATCAAATATTTCAACAGAACTTCCATCAACATCCTAAATCATCCCTAGTGGATGCTTACTGCATCAAATATTTAAACAGAACTTCATCAACATCCTTAAATCATCCTAGTGGATGCTTACTGCATCAAATATTTAAACAGAACTTCCATCAACATCCTAAATCATCCCTAGTGGATGCTTACTGCATCAAATATTTAAACAGAACTGCATCAACATCCTTAAATCATCCTAGTGGATGCTACTACATCAAATATTTAAACAGAACTTCCATCAACATCCTTAAATCATCCCTAGTGGATGCTTACTACATCAAATATTTAAACAGAACTTCCATCAATATCCTTAAATCATCCCTAATTGGATGCTTACTACATCAAATATTTAAACAGAACTTCCATCAATATCCTTAAATCATCCCTAGTGGATGCTTACTACATCAAATATTTAAACAGAACTTCCATCAACATCCTTAAATCATCCCTAGTGGATGCTTACTACATCAAATATTTAAACAGAACTTCCATCAACATCCTTAAATCATCCCTAGTGGATGCTTACTGCATCAAATATTTAAACAGAACTGCATCAACATCCTTAAATCATCCTAGTGGATGCTACTACATCAAATATTTCAACAGAACTTCCATCAACATCCTTAAATCATCCCTAGTGGATGCTCACTACATCAAATATTTCAACAGAACTTCCATCAACATCCTTAAATCATCCCTAGTGGATGCTCACTACATCAAATATTTAAACAGAACTTCCATCAATATCCTTAAATCATCCTAGTGGATGCTTACTGCATCAAATATTTAAACAGAACTTCCATCAACATCCTTAAATCATCCCTAGTGGATGCTCACTACATCAAATATTTCAACAGAACTTCCATCAACATCCTTAAATCATCCCTAGTGGATGCTCACTACATCAAATATTTAAACAGAACTTCCATCAATATCCTTAAATCATCCCTAGTGGATGCTTACTACATCAAATATTTAAACAGAACTTCCATCAACATCCTTAAATCATCCCCTAGTGGATGCTTACTACATCAAATATTTAAACAGAACTTCCATCAACATCCTTAAATCATCCCTAGTGGATGCTACTACATCAAATATTTAAACAGAACTTCCATCAACATCCTTAAATCATCCCCTAGTGGATGCTTACTACATCAAATATTTAAACAGAACTTCCATCAACATCCTTAAATCATCCCTAGTGGATGCTACTACATCAAATATTTAAACAGAACTTCCATCAACATCCTTAAATCATCCCCTAGTGGATGCTCACTACATCAAATATTTAAACAGAACTTCCATCAACATCCTTAAATCATCCCCTAGTGGATGCTCACTACATCAAATATTTAAACAGAACTTCCATCAACATCCTTAAATCATCCCCTAGTGGATGCTTACTACATCAAATATTTAAACAGAACTTCCATCAACATCCTTAAATCATCCTAGTGGATGCTTACTACATCAAATATTTAAACAGAACTTCCATCAACATCCTTAAATCATCCCTAGTGGATGCTTACTACATCAAATATTTAAACAGAACTTCCATCAACATCCTTAAATCATCCTAGTGGATGCTTACTACATCAAATATTTAAACAGAACTTCCATCAACATCCTTAAATCATCCTAGTGGATGCTTACTACATCAAATATTTAAACAGAACTTCCATCAACATCCTTAAATCATCCTAGTGGATGCTTACTACATCAAATATTTAAACAGAACTTCCATCAACATCCTTAAATCATCCCTAGTGGATGCTTACTACATCAAATATTTAAACAGAACTTCCATCAACATCCTTAAATCATCCTAGTGGATGCTTACTACATCAAATATTTAAACAGAACTTCCATCAACATCCTTAAATCATCCTAGTGGATGCTTACTACATCAAATATTTAAACAGAACTTCCATCAACATCCTTAAATCATCCTAGTGGATGCTTACTACATCAAATATTTAAACAGAACTTCCATCAACATCCTTAAATCATCCCCTAGTGGATGCTTACTACATCAAATATTTAAACAGAACTTCCATCAACATCCTTAAATCATCCCCTAGTGGATGCTCACTACATCAAATATTTAAACAGAACTTCCATCAACATCCTTAAATCATCCCCTAGTGGATGCTCACTACATCAAATATTTAAACAGAACTTCCATCAACATCCTTAAATCATCCCCTAGTGGATGCTTACTACATCAAATATTTAAACAGAACTTCCATCAACATCCTTAAATCATCCCCTAGTGGATGCTTACTACATCAAATATTTAAACAGAACTTCCATCAACATCCTTAAATCATCCCCTAGTGGATGCTTACTACATCAAATATTTAAACAGAACTTCCATCAACATCCTTAAATCATCCCCTAGTGGATGCTCACTACATCAAATATTTAAACAGAACTTCCATCAACATCCTTAAATCATCCCCTAGTGGATGCTTACTACATCAAATATTTAAACAGAACTTCCATCAACATCCTTAAATCATCCCCTAGTGGATGCTTACTACATCAAATATTTAAACAGAACTTCCATCAACATCCTTAAATCATCCTAGTGGATGCTTACTACATCAAATATTTAAACAGAACTTCCATCAACATCCTTAAATCATCCTAGTGGATGCTTACTACATCAAATATTTAAACAGAACTTCCATCAACATCCTTAAATCATCCTAGTGGATGCTTACTACATCAAATATTTAAACAGAACTTCCATCAACATCCTTAAATCATCCTAGTGGATGCTCACTACATCAAATATTTAAACAGAACTTCCATCAACATCCTTAAATCATCCCTAGTGGATGCTCACTACATCAAATATTTAAACAGAACTTCCATCAACATCCTTAAATCATCCTAGTGGATGCTTACTACATCAAATATTTAAACAGAACTTCCATCAACATCCTTAAATCATCCTAGTGGATGCTTACTACATCAAATATTTAAACAGAACTTCCATCAACATCCTTAAATCATCCTAGTGGATGCTCACTACATCAAATATTTAAACAGAACTTCCATCAACATCCTTAAATCATCCTAGTGGATGCTTACTACATCAAATATTTAAACATTCAACTGCCCAATTATAAACATAATATATCGTGTGTGAATATACTTTTCTATTAAGTGAACTTCATTGAAAGCTCTTGTATCGTATATCGTACTAAACGTAAATTATTGTAGAAAGCAACATGCATTATCATGCCAGAATATTATGCATACCAGAGAATTGAAATAGAATGCCTTTTTAGTAGTAACTAGGTCTCCGGTCGCTATGCATATTACACGCTGTTTTGAAGTTTATAATTCAAATTTAACTTAATCATACAAAAATGCGCTGTAATTTAAAAAAAAAATAAGGAAATTATTTCCCACAACACATTACGCAGGGTAAAACAACGAGTGACTGCAATTTTTTATAATCGAGAAAACTGCAGTGTAGCTTTACCGCCGTCATTTCTTTGCTATGAAGATAAATTACCTACATATTTGCAGTCAGACAGGTCGTTATCGATACGAAAATAACAATGGACACGCCCATAGCTAAGCTAGCGCCCTCTTTTCGTATACTGTTTGGTATTAAGTTAAGTAGTGAACATACTACTGCTAAGATGGTTCGGGACCACCTAAATCGTAGACCAGCAAAATGTTTTTATTTCCCAGTATTAATTATTTTTTATAATAGAGTTTATTGCAGATAATAAACAAACATATAAAAACAATTACATAATTCTTTTTCCGTTTCCAGTCTTTTTTTAGATCGGATTATGGATACCATGTTCTTGCTCTGTCCATCTCTTTTATTTTTATAATAGAGTTTATTGCAGATAATAAACAAACATATAAAAACAATTACATAATTCTTTTTCCGTTTCCAGTCTTTTTTTAGATCGGATTATGGATACCATGTTCTTGCTCTGTCCATCTCTTTATTTGCATACTCTACTTCTTTTGCCTGCAGAATGATAAGGTCAGTTCGACCGGGAAGGACGCCCACGCCCTCACAGAATACCAGCGTGAAATAACAGCATAACACTGCTGCGTTTCGTCTGGTGAGTGAAGGGATGCAGAGACCTTTACTAATATATATGTATATACATACATATATATAATATCAAAATACAATTCAATAACGAAGCTACTAATCAATTCCACAGAGGATGGAATTATCCGACTACATGTAGCTCGAGTAGTAATTTTTTTTTTTTTTCGGGCTGATGGCCGCTGTTAGCCCCAGGGCTTTTACAGTTTCACCGGGTTGAGAGGTGACCGAGCGCTTATGGCTCTCAGTCGAGACCTCTATATATGGGTAACCAGCGCAAGGGCTCCCGAGAGGGAGCCTCGGCTTGGACCGTTACCCTCTCGAGTAGTAAGGAAGCAAACGTTTAAAGCGCTTTACTTTTGTAAGTCAGTAGTATACAATTATTAATGTCGGGAATACGTAGATCGACCTCACGGAGTCAAGCTGTAGCCAGTTGCCAGATTCAACGTGCATGGATCGACCAGGAGAGGATTATACACATGCATGCGCAGAATACCAAATAATACGCAAAAACGCTTACGTGTTTCGTATGGGGGCGTCGGGAACCCATATCCTTTATGTCATTGGTGTGCTCGTATGTCACCCTCGATGTTGAAAAAAAAAATAACAATGTTTTTTCTCGTTGAGTACTTTATACCATCTTTCGTGAAGGTGGATGTAGAATCTATTGGCCAAAGTCTCGACATACCGATAGTGAAAAGTGTGCTAATTAATCACTCTTAATATAAAAAAAAAACTCCATGCAAAAAAGACAACGCCAACGAACCGTCGTTAGCACATTCGATATAAATTAATTATAAATCATTACTTGGAAGCTCGTCACCTTTGTAGAAGCTAATTGTTTCCAATAAACGAAAAGTTACAATGAAATTTACCTTTCATTGGTTCGTTATTTACACGTGAAATAATTGCAGTTCACAATTTATCAATTAATTAATATACCGTGCTATTGCTCTGTTCATCTCTTTATTTGCATACCCTACTTCTTTTGCCTGCGGAATGATAAGGTCAGTTCGACCGGGAAGGACGCCCACGCCCTCACAGAATACCAGCGTGAAATAACAGCATAACACTGCTGCGTTTCGTCTGGTGAGTGAAGGGATGCACAGACCTTTACTAATATATATGTATATACATACATATATATAATATCAAAATACAATTCAATAACGAAGCTACTAATCAATTCCACAGAGGATGGAATTATCCGACTACATGTAGCTCGAGTAGTAATTTTTTTTTTTTTTTTTTTTTTTTTTTTTTTTTTTTTTTTTTTTTTTTTTTTTTTTTTTTTTTTTTTTTTTTTTTTTTTTTTTTTTTTTTTTTTTTTTTTTTTTTTTTTTTTTTTTTTTTTTTTTTTTTTTTTTTTTTTTTTTTTTTTTTTTTTTTTTTTTTTTTTTTTTTTTTTTTTTTTTTTTTTTTTTTTTTTTTTTTTTTTTTTTTTTTTTTTTTTTTTTTTTTTTTTTTTTTTTTTTTTTTTTTTTTTTTTTTTTTTTTTTTTTTTTTTTTTTTTTTTTTTTTTTTTTTTTTTTTTTTTTTTTTTTTTTTTTTTTTTTTTTTTTTTTTTTTTTTTTTTTTTTTTTTTTTTTTTTTTTTTTTTTTTTTTTTTTTTTTTTTTTTTTTTTTTTTTTTTTTTTTTTTTTTTTTTTTTTTTTTTTTTTTTTTTTTTTTTTTTTTTTTTTTTTTTTTTTTTTTTTTTTTTTTTTTTTTTTTTTTTTTTTTTTTTTTTTTTTTTTTTTTTTTTTTTTTTTTTTTTTTTTTTTTTTTTTTTTTTTTTTTTTTTTTTTTTTTTTTTTTTTTTTTTTTTTTTTTTTTTTTTTTTTTTTTTTTTTTTTTTTTTTTTTTTTTTTTTTTTTTTTTTTTTTTTTTTTTTTTTTTTTTTTTTTTTTTTTTTTTTTTTTTTTTTTTTTTTTTTTTTTTTTTTTTTTTTTTTTTTTTTTTTTTTTTTTTTTTTTTTTTTTTTTTTTTTTTTTTTTTTTTTTTTTTTTTTTTTTTTTTTTTTTTTTTTTTTTTTTTTTTTTTTTTTTTTTTTTTTTTTTTTTTTTTTTTTTTTTTTTTTTTTTTTTTTTTTTTTTTTTTTTTTTTTTTTTTTTTTTTTTTTTTTTTTTTTTTTTTTTTTTTTTTTTTTTTTTTTTTTTTTTTTTTTTTTTTTTTTTTTTTTTTTTTTTTTTTTTTTTTTTTTTTTTTTTTTTTTTTTTTTTTTTTTTTTTTTTTTTTTTTTTTTTTTTTTTTTTTTTTTTTTTTTTTTTTTTTTTTTTTTTTTTTTTTTTTTTTTTTTTTTTTTTTTTTTTTTTTTTTTTTTTTTTTTTTTTTTTTTTTTTTTTTTTTTTTTTTTTTTTTTTTTTTTTTTTTTTTTTTTTTTTTTTTTTTTTTTTTTTTTTTTTTTTTTTTTTTTTTTTTTTTTTTTTTTTTTTTTTTTTTTTTTTTTTTTTTTTTTTTTTTTTTTTTTTTTTTTTTTTTTTTTTTTTTTTTTTTTTTTTTTTTTTTTTTTTTTTTTTTTTTTTTTTTTTTTTTTTTTTTTTTTTTTTTTTTTTTTTTTTTTTTTTTTTTTTTTTTTTTTTTTTTTTTTTTTTTTTTTTTTTTTTTTTTTTTTTTTTTTTTTTTTTTTTTTTTTTTTTTTTTTTTTTTTTTTTTTTTTTTTTTTTTTTTTTTTTTTTTTTTTTTTTTTTTTTTTTTTTTTTTTTTTTTTTTTTTTTTTTTTTTTTTTTTTTTTTTTTTTTTTTTTTTTTTTTTTTTTTTTTTTTTTTTTTTTTTTTTTTTTTTTTTTTTTTTTTTTTTTTTTTTTTTTTTTTTTTTTTTTTTTTTTTTTTTTTTTTTTTTTTTTTTTTTTTTTTTTTTTTTTTTTTTTTTTTTTTTTTTTTTTTTTTTTTTTTTTTTTTTTTTTTTTTTTTTTTTTTTTTTTTTTTTTTTTTTTTTTTTTTACACGTGAAATAATTGCAATTCACAATTTATCAATTAATTAATATACCGTGCTATTAGTTGTGCAACTGCAAAGGTTCGTCAATTTGTGCATGTGTACTTTGTATTATGGGAATACGTGTATATTATTTTATCATCATTTAACCAAAACGCACAACCCTGATTCACTTGCATCCATCAACCTCCCACAACCCGTACAGGGTTGTGGCAAGGAATCATGAAAAAAAACTTGCCTGAAGATATGCGACAGTTGTGGTACAATGATAATGGATATCCCATTAACAAACTAAAACAATATTATTTTATACACGGCCTTTGTGACTGTGATGATTTTGATGCAGAAAGTCCAGACTGAACGTCCAGTCACCTGGAGATTAAATCTGGGTTCATTTCATTCTTTTATTGGGTGAAGTTCAGAACATATGTAACGTACACATCAAAACGGGCGTAATGAACAGCTGCTAAGATAAATGACCACTCTTCCTCTGCTGGACATCCTGTCGTGCTGCCAACCTTCAGGTATAACAGCATAGGACGATGCATAAGATAATATTGTTGTTGTTTTTTTTAAATTGGTTTTAGCATAAAACGTTTTTTTTTTGTAGCTTTTATGTAAGTATAGGTTCGACATAAATGCTCGTTGCAGCTCTTTCAGCCCTATCAGCATTGTAGTCACCAAAAAGTCTTTTTATGAAAGCAAGAATGTCAAACGGGAATTGATATTTATCCTGAATATTGTTTTTTTTTATTTTTATCATTTAGATTTACAAACAAGCAAACAATACTTGCCCTTATGGTAAGTGACTCTTGTGCTCTATGACATTTGCGTTCATCCTCGACAAGGAGTCCCAATGCAAATGCGTGAATGGAATGCCTCGTCACCAGTCACCGAATCCCTACACTTCACACTGGTATTCCGCGAGGGCATAGTCCGTCCCCGGTCCCTATATATATATATGTATGTGTGTAACAGCTATCATAGCTATAAAAAATATTTAATCAAGTGAGGTCATACATTATTTTTAAATTTAAAATAATCTCAATACAAATAGATAGACAAAATATAGTAAAATCATGTATTCAATAAATTCAAATATACAAAAGTGTATAACTAAAGTTTAAATACCTTTTAAATTAATTTGAGAAAAGAGGAGACAATTCACCTAAATTAGTCCACTCAATAAGCCTCGTCCAAGGTGCGTTTTCGTCGCTAACTACGCACTAAGATGAAAGAATGTTTCTTGACCAGCCCTTAGATCTAAGCGTTCGCTCATTCATCGAGGAAATCACGTAGCAGGCTAATGATAGTGTGTTTACATCAATATTCCGTAAACCGGTGAGGTCGTGTGGCCAAATTCAGAAATGAAATGCCTTGTTACCTATTCAAAGCAAAGATCAGTTGGGCCTTAGGTTTTCGTCGCTCACCACACGAGACACTGCTAAGCTCCTATATCACGCTGGTATTTTCCTAAGGCGTGGCCGTACGGTCGTCAAGGCAAACATGAACATGGAACAGCTAGGTTTCGCTGCATATTGGTTCTACTACTCCATTTAGTAAAGTTTTTTCATTTAGGTCTATACTTCTATTATCTTATTTAATTTACACAGTATTATGAACTTCACAGGTAAGCTGTAAGAACATCAATATGAATTTAATAGCTAAGTTCTGGTACATAGCTTCCATTTTCAAACCAACGTTCCATTTTTCGATCGTTAGCAATATTTTCCCAAAATCTGGTTGACATTACTTGCAACTTTTGTAGCACTGTTTCCATGATAATACTCATATAAAAAAATACTCGAATATCGGAGAGAATATCGAAATTGAGAAAATCCGTACAGATAGTATGACTATCAACAAGGCTTTGTCAAAAACAAAAACATAACAAGTTGCATTTACTTTCCGTAGACCTTTAGTACTCAGTGTCCGTTTTTCCTGAGTAATAAAAACAAATATTTGAGAAAACTAACTAATATTTCATGCAGAACAAGACTAGTCGATATTGAACTTGGCCACGTTATCTAAACTCAAATTATATTTATTTTCTATCAAATTAAATATTGCTTTTTCACTATCTTAACAAGATTTATATTACCTATAGTAGTTTCGACACAACAAAATGTTTACGGATCACACATTAACATTGCTAGCGAATTAAGCATGTTGTCTAATTGGTATCTATTTAATTAGATCCTAGGAATGAAATAGCAACAATAAGTTGGGGTTTAAAACATCTCCAAGTCATCTGATCTCACATGCAAGTAATAAGCTTTTTTGAATACATAAATTGTTGACATTATTAAAAGAAAATTATTATTCCTTACGAAAACCAACGGAATCAAAAATAATCTAATGAAAAACTATTTTCGCGTTGCGGCGTAGCTGTGATTGAAATGATTCAATGAAAATATTAGTTTGGTAAAATACAGAAATATAGTTTCTATATTTTCTGATTCAAATACAATTTCATTCAAAACAAAGATCAGTTGGGCCTTAGGTTTTCGTCGCTCACCACACGAGACACTGCTAAGCTCCTATATCACGCTGGTATTTTCCTAAGGCGTGGCCGTACCGTCGTCAAGGCAAACATGAACATGGAACAGCTAGGTTTCGCTGCATATTGGTTCTACTACTCCATTTAGTAAAGTTTTTTCATTTAGGTCTATACTTCTATTATCTTATTTAATTTACACAGTATTATGAACTTCACAGGTAAGCTGTAAGAACATCAATTTAATAGCTAAGCTCTGGTACATAGCTTCCATTTTCAAACCAACGCTCCATTTCTCGATCGTTAGCAATATTTTCCCAAAATCTGGTTGACATTACTTGCAACTTTTGTAGCACTGTTTCCATGATAATACTCATATAAAAAAATACTCGAATATCGGAGAGAATATCGAAATTGAGAAAATCCGTACAGATAGTATGACTATCAACAAGGCTTTGTCAAAAACAAAAACATAACAAGTTGCATATACTTTCCGTAGACCTTTATTACTCAGTGTCCGTTTTTCCTGAGTAATAAAAACAAATATTTGAGAAAACCAACTAATATTTCATGCAGAACAAGACTAGTCGATATTGAACTTGGCCACGTTATCTAAACTCAAATTATATTTATTTTCTATCAAATTAAATATTGCTTTTTCACTATCTTAACAAGATTTATATTACCTATAGTAGTTTCGACACAACAAAATGTTTACGGATCACACATTAACATTGCTAGCGAATTAAGCATGTTGTCTAATTGGTATCTATTTAATTAGATCCTAGGACTGAAATAGCAACAATAAATTGGGGTTTAAAACATCTCCAAGTCATCTGATCTCACATGCAAGTAATAAGCTTTTTTGAATACATAAATTGTTGACATTATTAAAAGAAAATTATTATTCCTTACGAAAACCAACGGAATCAAAAATAATCTAATGAAAAACTATTTTCGCGTTGCGGCGTAGTTGTGATTGAAATGATTCAATGAAAATATTAGTTTGGTAAAATACAGAAATATAGTTTCTATATTTTCTGATTCAAATACAATTTCATTCAAAAACAAACGAGCTAGTTTCGGCAAATAACATTTATAGTTGGCACGTAACGAAGGCCTAGTGAAAAGTAGACAAGGTACTAGGACAGAAAATGCGAAACATTATTAGCAAATTAGGCGAGATAAAAGTAGACTTACGTTCACTAGGATAAAACGGCCTCGTTACTAAGTTGTGTTACAATTACTTTTTTAAATTAATGTAACAGAGCTTTTATGTTTTTAAAAGTAATCTGTTTTATATGTTAAGTTATACCAGTGAAATGAAATAAAATTATTATATATTTTTTTTATGGTTTTGTAATACGCTTTGCAATGCAGTATTACGTTGCCGTTGGTTCCAATGGCACCGATGTATTGTTATTTATCCTTTGCTATAACATCGTAGTAAAAGAAGTTATGGTATTTATTTATATAACAAACATTGATGACTCAAAATATTTTTTACTCACATGTAAAGTGAGTATCAAAAAAAATTTTCATCGAGTAAATAGTCCATTAAATAAACAATTTGTTCTCGGCTTTCAAATGTAAAACAAATGTCCTAGAAATAAGCTAATTAAATTACTAAATGTGAGAAGACGTCTACTAAAACATGTAAATTCATGCTATTGTTCAATCCTGGGCAAGCCACTCACTGCAGAGCTGCCATTAGGGCTATTTAAAAAGATTGTCTTATATTTTATTTATACTTTAAGGAAATGCAATAAAATCATTTTACTAGATACTCCTCGACAAGGAATGAAGATGCGTTATCGCCCTTGAGGACTGAGATAGAATGCCTCGTCAACAGTCATCAAAGTTCTCCGGATCCCTATACCTGATACCAGACGAAGCACAGCAACATTTTGCTGCAATTTACGCTGGTATTCTGTGAGGGCATGGTCTTAACTTGATCGAGCTGACCCATTCATTCTGCAGATAGAAACAAACTGCAGCGTAGCTCTAACACTGTCGAACGTGGTATTCTGGTCACACTGGTACTCTGGTCATACAGGGCTATTACGCCAATAAAAGCAATTTATCTCTTGACCCTCTAAGCTTTGTTAAAAGTAGAATTGAATGGATTTATAGGATAGGTTAGGTTAGGTAGGTTTATGGTTTTAAAAATGTGCTGAATAATCTAAATGAGACTGTCTATGTAAAATGCGACATTTTTTTATTATAAATTATAGGAAAACGAGTGCTATTCTTTACATTTTAGGGTCAAATTTGCCATCCAGATATTTTGGTGTTCCATAAGCAGTCAAGTTTAATGGGAATGGTAGACGAGAGTATTGGAAACGTTAAAGGCATTATAGACAAACATTTTAAGAAATTATGCCTTTTCACGCAAAGATCATTTTCTGATAGATGACAATTATCGGCAACATACTTATGTCTGTTTTATCATAAGAATTTAAACAATCTATGAGTACATTGACACCTTTCTATTTATTAATGTAGGGTTCAGCTATAATGTAACAGGTTAGATGTTACCACCAATATGTTCGCATTAAACCTACAGGGTCATGACGAAATGTTAAAGGTGTGAGCCGATCCGATTTAATGTTAATGAGTTTCCCGCAAACGGTATGAATCTTAAATTACAAAAGCCACCATGGCACTAAACATAGACATTTGATAACAAAATAGTACTTACCCTAAATTTTTTTCATATAATCAATCAAATTACTCTTCAATTTGTTGGCATTATCATTAAAAAGTATACATATAATATAAACTTAGATTTTACCTCATTATATTATATTGTATGTTATATTTTAATTTAATTAAAGACCATACAAAAATATATACAAAACTTAAATACTTAAAAATAATATATAATTACTTTAATCCTATCTGGTCTGAACATTCACGATAATATTTCCATGTATTTTGATGAATTAACTGCAAATTGTGTTTTGATAAAATAAAGATATTCTCTGGGCATTCAAAAGACTGAATCTTTTAAGTTTTATTCTTTTTACGCAAACATCATTTTCTGATAGATGACAATTATCGGCAACATACTTATGTCTGTTTTATCATAAGAATTTAAACAATCTATGAGTACATTGACACCTTTCTATTTATTAATGTAGGGTTCAGCTATAATGTAACAGGTTAGATGTTACCACCAATATGTTCGCATTAAACCTACAGGGTCATGACGAAATGTTAAAGGTGTGAGCCAATCCGATTTAATGTTAATGAGTTTCCCGCAAACGGTATGAATCTTAAATTACAAAAGCCACCATGGCACTAAACATAGACATTTGATAACAAAATAGTACTTACCCTAAATTTTTTTCATATAATCAATCAAATTACTCTTCAATTTGTTGGCATTATCATTAAAAAGTATACATATAATATAAACTTAGATTTTACCTCATTATATTATATTGTATGTTATATTTTAATTTAATTAAAGACCATACAAAAATATATACAAAACTTAAATACTTAAAAATAATATATAATTACTTTAATCCTATCTGGTCTGAACATTCACGATAATATTTCCATGTATTTTGATGAATTAACTGCAAATTGTGTTTTGATAAAATAAAGATATTCTCTGGGCATTCAAAAGACTGAATCTTTTAAGTTTTATTCTTTTTTACGCAAACATATTTGTCCAATATTAATATTACCTACTACAATAATCTATGATAAGAATAGAGGAGGCAATTTATCACAACTATATAATTTTTTTTGTTTCACATCGTGATAGAATACGCGACGTAAATATTTGCAGTACAACGAAGGTAAGCGACATAGCAATTGAAGAATGATTCTTGATCGACAGGCTTGGGCGAGCCCCCACTAGAGCGACGACCTATGCAAGTTTCCGGTAATGGATGCTGGGGGTTCAGGGTCAGGCCTTGTGGTGATCAATGAGCAGAGCCTATGCTCAGCAGTGGACTCGGCTGTGATGATGATGATGATATTTTTTTTTGCTTTTGTCATCAAATCACGATAATTTACTATAATATAGTATGTAATACTAGTAATATAGTATGTAATACTAGTAATATAGTATGTAATACTAGTAATATAGTATGTAATACTAGTAATATAGTATGTAATACTAGTAATATAGTATGTAATACTAGTAATATAGTATGTAATACTAGTAATATAGTATGTAATACTAGTAATATAGTATGTAATACTAGTAATATAGTATGTAATACTAGTAATATAGTATGTAATACTAGTAATATAGTATGTAATACTAGTAATATAGTATGTAATACTAGTAATATAGTATGTAATACTAGTAATATAGTATGTAATACTAGTAATATAGTATGTAATACTAGTAATATAGTATGTAATACTAGTAATATAGTATGTAATACTAGTAATATAGTATGTAATACTAGTAATATAGTATGTAATACTAGTAATATAGTATGTAATATTTTAATTTAATTAAAGACCATACAAAAATATATACAAAACTTAAATACTTAAAAATAATATATAATTACTTTAATCCTATCTGGTCTGAACATTCACGATAATATTTCCATGTATTTTGATGAATTAACTGCAAATTGTGTTTTGATAAAATAAAGATATTCTCTGGG
Organism: Teinopalpus imperialis; assembly: GCA_029286865.1. Taxonomy (NCBI): domain Eukaryota; kingdom Metazoa; phylum Arthropoda; class Insecta; order Lepidoptera; family Papilionidae; genus Teinopalpus; species Teinopalpus imperialis. The sequence goes on from JAGSMU010000506.1 coordinate 152,425, forward strand.
CATTCAAAAGACTGAATCTTTTAAGTTTTATTCTTTTTTACGCAAACATATTTGTCCAATATTAATATTACCTACTACAATAATCTATGATAAGAATAGAGGAGGCAATTTATCACAACTATATAATTTTTTTTGTTTCACATCGTGATAGAATACGCGACGTAAATATTTGCAGTACAACGAAGGTAAGCGACATAGCAATTGAAGAATGATTCTTGATCGACAGGCTTGGGCGAGCCCCCACTAGAGCGACGACCTATGCAAGTTTCCGGTAATGGATGCTGGGGGTTCAGGGTCAGGCCTTGTGGTGATCAATGAGCAGAGCCTATGCTCAGCAGTGGACTCGGCTGTGATGATGATGATGATGATGATGATGATGATGATGATGATGATGATGATGATGATGATGATGATGATGATGATGATGATGATGATGATGATGATGATGATGATGATGATGATGATGATGATGATGATGATGATGATGATGATGATGATGATGATGATGATGATGATGATGATGATGATGATGATGATGATGATGATGATGATATTTTTTTTTGCTTTTGTCATCAAATCACGATAATTTACTATAATATAGTATGTAATACTAGTAATATAGTATGTAATGCTGCTTCATGACAACGCTAAACCTTCACAGATGGTCGCCAAATTTGAGGAGCTGTGATTGGAATGTCTCCTGACTCCTCCAACAAATCACCAATCACCACTCCAACCAATCCAAATTCCGAAAGAAGTTTTCGGAATTTGGACAATTTCTTGCACGGAAAATAAAAACAATTACGACGAGGCAGTCCAAACCGCTTTCAAAATTTTTTCAGCAATGGAATCAATGAACTAATTATAAAATGACAAAAGTGCATTGATAATAATCGTACATACATCGATTGATTTATTATATCGTGTCAAGAAAAATTACGTATTTTACTTTTTCCATATAAGACGCTAATTTCATATTTGTTTAAGACCAGCATTGTAGTAACTTGTTTGTATTTGTATAGTAATAGTGTTTTATTTAGTAACAGCAAAAAAAAATAAACAAATGAACAAACAATATCAAATAAGGGCCCATTTTTAATTTGAAAATATGTCATAAGGCTGGTCAACCTTTGAAATGGAATGTCAATGAATACATCATTAAACCTTATTTTGATAAATAACTTGTTTCCACATTAAAGAAAAAAATATAAAATATTTTGTAGTGTACAACCCTCTTATAAACAAACATAAGGAAAAAGGACTTCGATTCAATTTGATCAAATTCGATAAAAATTCTAATGTATATGAAAGACAACACTGAGGTAGATACCTCATTTTTTTTAAATCCGCTCACATCATTTTATTTGGATTAGTTTTTCGTTTTAGACATTATTTTTATTTTAATCTTTCACCTGATTTTTCTTATTATAAAATATATATTATTAATTCATATTAATGATATTGATTCTCTATTGTTGAAAATTAAAATGTTTTGGCCACCTAGAATTAGTTTTTATTGCTTTGGGTTCTTAAAGATCTATTTAGTCATTTTGCTAATTTGTACAGGGATATTTTAGGATCTACTCGATGTAGTGATCCCTTAAAAAGATATATTCTTTTAAGGGTTCACTATAAAGATTCAAAATATTTTATTTTCTTACTAATGAATTCTCATTGTTCCTTATTATTTCGTTAATTTATGAGTATTTATTTATATTCAATACTTGTGTTTCAGGAAATGTAATGCCCGTAGGGGCTATGCCTGAAGGTACAATTGTTTGCAACTTGGAAGAGAAGACGGGTGACAGAGGTCGGCTTGCACGTGCTTCAGGAAACTTTGCTACTGTTATTGGTCACAATCCTGATGCCAAACGTACCAGAGTAAAACTTCCTTCTGGAGCAAAAAAAGTCTTACCCTCAAGCAATAGGGGCATGGTTGGTAAGTAAATCTTCATTAAGAGGTTAAGGTCACTTCAGTTCAGTTACTTATTCATCTTATAAATACAATGTGGCAACAAAGTTCTCCCTTTAAATGATAAAACATTTAGTTAATATTAGTTGATATGACTGTTGAAATAAAAAAATAAACTATTATATCAACCAAAAATATTGTACTTTCATCTTTTGATCAAATTAATAAGTTTAAATAGTATAAAATATCATTTTCATCCCATTAATCACATATCCCATATGTAATTAATAAATTGTTTATTTAAACATATGGTATTATTTATTGGAATAACTGCCCTGTCGCCTCATTGTATATAAAAATATAATAGCACAATAGTGATGACTTTTCGTGCGTTTTTTTTAAATAACATCTGTTTTTCTTGTTTAAAAATATTATTTTACATAAATTAAACTCGCGAGTCTTCAGTTCGATTCTCAGCCAGGACATAACTTTTAACACACATAATTTCAAAATACCAATGGTCTATATTTGTGTACGATGATTCATGTTGTACCCTGGCTGTATCTCTATCGATAATCAGTCTAGGGATAGACCACCTATGTATGTACGAAAGCTTTTTAGTAGAAAATAATTTATTAACAATGAAAAAATGTCGCCCTGGTTAATATCGACCATCATCTAACATCTATTTTCATTAAATAAAAGCAGCCCAATAGAGTCACTTTAGTCAAACCTTGAAGCGCGATTGTTTCGGTACTAAAGTCCAGTTCAATACTCTTTGTCAATATTTGAACAAGTCGGAAAATTGACTGGGGAAATCTGAGCAATTTTTCTAGAACAGAGTAACCATGAAATAAGAAATGAATTCTTTGATATTTCAAACGCTGTTTTAGATTGTTTCCTTTTTATGTCGGTGTGGTAAAATATTGCATACGGATTGTTATATCTTTATAAAAAAAAATAGGATTTAGATATAAATATGCCTAAAAATAGGACATCACGCTTATACTAAGTTCAAGATTGTGCAGCAATAATGTTGTTATTGGAAGTTCAGGGAATTAATGCTGAATCTGTCCCAATATGAAAAAATATATGATTTATTTTACTTAACATTATATAAAAATAAAATATATTTCTGCACCTACACTGAGGTATAACATTGCGTTAGCTAATTTATAGTTTCATTATTATTGAATGTTGACAAGCATAGAGTCTCTATCAGCTATTAAAAATGTCTTCAGAAAAGAAGGTGCTCGTTAACGTCAGTCTTCTTTTACGCATATCAAACTCATTTGAATTCGTTTTAATTCGAATTTTAGACAACACTATAAGATCAATTATGGACATTTATTTTTCGTTTTCATATATTTTTTATTTATATATTAATTGCATTAGCCTTTACAACATTCGAGGTTCACAATGGGTGGGCTAACCCTACCCATCTTGTTGAGTGTAGTAGGGACTTCGAAGAAATTTAAGGACTAAAGATAGAAAAAACGATTGTAATGGAAACCCACATTTACTCATTTAACAAAAATACTCAACTTTGAACAGTAATAAAATATATGTTGTTCGTATATCCTCTCTGTTGACGTCGACGTTCTTCGTCCACAGGGGCACCAGTCCACGTCACCTTCGCAGCATCGTCGTTGTCTCCCCTCCCGCTCGCGAGTCTCATTAGATAAAGGTGTAGAGGTCTCTCGACCAACAGCAATACATACACAAAAAGAAGTTAATTTTATATTACAAAGATAAAGTAAAAACACTGCTCAATTGTTTTCGAAAATTATTTCACAAACATATTAATGAATGGTGCAAGTTAAAGACCTTATTTTTCCTTAAAAGATATGTACTTAGTTTCATTTTATTAAAAAAAACATATTACTAACAGTATTAAGTGAAACACGACCACATGATGATAAGATGACGGTAAGAGATGACCGCAGCCTATGACATCTGCAACAAAGATTAAAGAGAAAGATATTATATCTATTATTTTTTTAATTATATTATATATATTGAGTCCATATATAAATCTTATTTTATATATAGACTCAATTAGTGTCAAATGACAGTAAGATATACTTCTATAGAACATACTTATTTGGTAATAAATTCATTCTATGAAGCGCTGATACTGATATATCGAGGAAGGCTATTTCCATTATGAACTCGTTCAGCAATGATATTTTTATTTATATATTAATTGCATTAGCCTTTACAACATTCGAGGTTCACAATGGGTGGGCTAACCCTACCCATCTTGTTGAGTGTAGTAGGGACTTCGAAGAAATTTAAGGACTAAAGATAGAAAAACGATTGTAATGGAAACCCACATTTACTCATTTAACAAAATACTCAACTTTGAACAGTAATAAAATATATGTTGTTCGTATATCCTCTCTGTTGACGTCGACGTTCTTCGTCCACAGGGGCACCAGTCCACGTCACCTTCGCAGCATCGTCGTTGTCTCCCTCCCGCTCGCGAGTCTCATTAGATAAAGGTGTAGAGGTCTCTCGACCAACAGCAATACATACACAAAAAGAAGTTAATTTTATATTATTCTTATATATATGTCAAGTTGTTCATGTTAATGTACCAGGGAACCAATTGATTGTATTCAGTAGTTGACACTACATTCGGACCTACTTTCTATTCAGATTGAATACACGGTTAATGTACCAGGAACCAATTGATTGTATTCCCATGTCACGATACTGAATTTAAAATGTCGTCTAATTTTATATTACAAAGATAAAGTAAAAACACTGCTCAATTGTTTTCGAAAATTATTTCACAAACATATTAATGAATGGTGCAAGTTAAATACCTTATTTTTCCTTAAAAGATATGTACTTAGTTTCATTTTATTAAAAAAAACATATTACTAACAGTATTAAGTGAAACACGACCACATGATGATAAGATGATGGTAAGAGATGACCGCAGCCTATGACACCTGCAACAAAGATTAAAGAGAAAGATATTATATCTATTATTTTTTTAATTATATTATATATATTGAGTCCATATATAAATCTTATTTTATATATAGACTCAATTAGTGTCAAATGACAGTAAGATATACTTCTATAGAACATACTTATTTGGTAATAAATTCATTCTATGAAGCGCATCCCGATACTGATATATCGAGGAAGGTTATTTCCATTATGAACTCGTTCATCAATGATATTTTTATTTATATATTAATTGCATTAGCCTTTACAACATTCGAGGTTCACAATGGGTGGGCTAACCCTACCCATCTTGTTGAGTGTAGTAGGGACTTCGAAGAAATTTAAGGACTAAAGATAGAAAAACGATTGTAATGGAAACCCACATTTACTCATTTAACAAAATACTCAACTTTGAACAGTAATAAAATATATGTTGTTCGTATATCCTCTCTGTTGACGTCGACGTTCTTCGTCCACAGGGGCACCAGTCCACGTCACCTTCGCAGCATCGTCGTTGTCTCCCTCCCGCTCGCGAGTCTCATTAGATAAAGGTGTAGAGGTCTCTCGACCAACAGCAATACATACACAAAAAGAAGTTAATTTTATATTATTCTTATATATATGTCAAGTTGTTCATGTTAATGTACCAGGGAACCAATTGATTGTATTCAGTAGTTGACACTACATTCGGACCTACTTTCTATTCAGATTGAATACACGAGTTAATGTACCAGGGAACCAATTGATTGTATTCCCATGTCACGATACTGAATTTAAAATGTCGTCTAATTTTATATTATTTTTATATATATGTCAAGTTGTTCATAATATGGGTGAACATAGTGGATCTACGAACTTTTTCGTGCTGCGCGACGTAAAAATGTTTGAGGGTCAATGTTGTATGGGGTGGTAACGTGTACATTGCGCTTCCAAACCTCTGAACGTGCCGGCCCTGAGGGAGGAGGGGGTTTCAATAAGTTACTCCATCGATAGAGGAGATTCGGGTATGTTATAGTAATTAGTTTTGAAACAATTTTTGCTAAGATATAACATGAAGATATAAAACTAAGATATACTAATAAACAGGTCTCCACTTATCCTGTTTCTTCATAGCATTGAATACCCACATGCATATTATACGTTATAATTTTTCATTGAAAATAGTTGTGTCCTTTAGTCAAATTGACCATTTACCATATTGACCTATTTTATTGAAAAAAAAATATAATAAACGTTTTGATTTACTCGTAGTGTTTTTAAGTCGTAACAATTCAACTGCGTGTCTTGTCTATTATAACATTCGTTATTATTAATATTTAAATGATTACTTATTATTCGCGCTAACTTTGTAACTCGGCCACTAATTGTGTAGTGGTAGTTTAGGAATCGGAGTATACTAGTTTTGTTAAAGTTAAGGTGATGTCACATGCGAAATCTAGATATGTTAAGAAAAGTATATTTTATGTAAACATATGTGCATCGTTTTCCTTGACTCCACAAATATAATCGTTTCACGTTTAAGGTCAATCTTTAAAAAAAAATATCAATTTAAATCCCTTTTTTTCTTCTGATTTATTTTAATATTAAAACAACAACTATCGGTCCATATTTAAAAACGCGAGTCGAAAACGATATTATTTCTTAAATTTTTTCCAATCAACAGAAAGGAAGCAGCCGGAAATTCGCATTCGATCTAAACTTAAATTCGCTGTTTGAATATCTTGCAAATAGATAATTAATATATTTCTTTTCACAAAATTAGGGATGATACGACGAGCAGGAAGTTCACCTGATGGTAAGAGATGATCTCCCCACCCCCCCGAGGACCGCGATGGACACCTCGTTACCTGTAAACAGGTGCCAGGATACGTTATAGCAGCATAACAATTCTGTGGTATCTTTATAAATTTAAGTTTTTAAGGCGATGATTATGACGGCGACGCATCTTTATAATCTGATCTGTCATAGTTTTTTTTTCTTATAGGAATGCTAACAGTGCTATAATTATATTATACAATGGTCCAATGAAACTCAAGTTTGGCAGACGGTACCCTAAAACCATTAGGCCGTTGACGCTTAACGGTTAATACGTGGATCTATGTTATTGCTTGTTTCCATCCTAAGTTTTTCGTGTAGGTTTATGTGCACCAAAGTTTTCTGCGTTCCTACATCCCGGCGGATGAGTCGCGCTGAACGCGAGACTAGTGAAGCGAATGACAACGTTGTACCTTGCGCTTCCAAACCTCTGAACGTGCCGGCCCTGAGGGAGGAGGGGGGTTTCAATAAGTTACTCCATCGATAGAGGAGATTCGGGTATGTTATAGTAATTAGTTTTGAAACAATTTTCGCTAAGATATATAACATGAAGGTATAAAACTAAGATATACTAATAAACAGGTCTCCACTTATCCTGTTTCTTCATAGCATTGAATACCCACATGCATATTATACGTTATAATTTTTCATTGAAAATAGTTGTGTCCTTTAGTCAAATTGACCATTTACCATATTGACCTATTTTATTGAAAAAAAAATATAATAAACGTTTTGATTTACTCGTAGTGTTTTTAAGTCGTAACAATTCAACTGCGTGTCTTGTCTATTATAACATTCGTTATTATTAATATTTAAATGATTACTTATTATTCGCGTTAACTTTGTAACTCGGCCACTAATTGTGTAGTGGTAGTTTAGGAATCCGGAGTATACTAGTTTTTGTTAAAGTTAAGGTGATGTCACATGCGAAATCTAGATATGTTAAGAAAAGTATATTTTATGTAAACATATGTGCATCGTTTTCCTTGACTCCACAAATATAATCGTTTCACGTTTAAGGTCAATCTTTAAAAAAAAAATAAGATCGCATTTAAGTAATTTTTCGCTTCTATTATGTCACACAAAACAATACATTCAGTAGTCAGTAATTAAAATTATATTTCTTTTTAAATTTAGCCATTCTTTATCATACATTACAAATACATATTATACAAAGGATCGTTACTTCGTGGTTTTTCGTTTGGTGCTTAATTCTTGTTTATAATTTTATTTGATTTTCCATATTCAGTTGTGACGCTTCTTGCAGGATTCTATGGGGAACAGTCATCTAACAGCAGCTTTGGGTCCACCTTTGATTGTTATTCCATGTTCGACGCTGGGGATAGGAGTAACACTCAAGATGAACTAAGTTTTCAATGTCAATAAGTATCTTTCATTATAATTCAGCCGTTACACTGATGGCTTTAAAAACAACGAAACTACAAAATGTGGAATATTCCCACTTTATTATTATTTATTGATGTATATTAAGAAAAAAATTAAAACTAACAACACGGTTATCGTTATTTTATGGTTGTATTTGTTTGGTTAAATTTTCACACTGTTCCATTGTCTTAACGCCTTAACTCTATATTATTTGAAATTGGCCATTCTAAAGAGGCTAAAGAACAAAAGTTTAAAAAAAATATATAGAGTGTTTATAACGTTATTCTTTATAACGATAAACTCTCTATTACGTAGAAATTATTATTGTTAAAAATGATTGTGAATTTGGTTTTCTTTCTTCACTCGATGGAACGGTAGGTAGCTCTCTAACGATAAAAATGCTCGGTCCCTTGAGTTTCGTTATAAAGAGTTTAGACTGTATTTAAAAATCAACGTAGGCCCAACGCACTTTCACTAATTTTTAATTAAAATTATTAGTATTTTTTGTGTCTAAATATATTACAAATGGCGTATTGGCGCCAGCTGACACAATGGTTTTTATTTATAATTCTAAATGCCTATACGATGTACGCGTACCGCTTTTGTCTAATTTACGAGATTGCGATGTTCAATTGTTGGATTAAGATCGACTCTTAGACAAAGGCATGCCGATTTCATTGACGGTTCAATTAGTGACGTTCGTTACGTTTATAAATACCCGTGTACGTTACGTAGGCGTATTGTCATTATAATTTAATTTATATTGTTTTTACGTACGTGTGTGTAATATGTTGTCTTTGTGTATTGTATTTTGTCATTGAATGTAATTAATATTGTATTATTGAAAATATAATAGATTATGTCAATTGTTTAGTTGCGGTTTTCGGTCAGTTTTCGACATTTGGTATTAGGATTCGGTTCACATCCGGTAGCAATTATGTTAAAACACAAACTATTATAATCCAATTGCATATTTGGAGGTATTATTATGACCTTACGCCTCTGATATTGCATTTATAACATAGTTCTATTTATATAACAGTTTTGTATGTTATATCTCCAAAATGCGCATTACATTTTCGCTTGTAGATGATATCACAAATGCCGAAACTTCGTTGCTCAGACTTTATAAAATGGCAGTAATAAAGGTTATTGGTCAAGGACCTTATACGACGAGATTTCGATCATAATTTATATTCATAGATATAATGCTTTTGTTGAGTTTTGTTTTCAACGCTGCATTGAATCACGTAAATCAAATAAAATCGACGACCGCGATAATTATAATGGCGAGGTGTTTATTTTTAAATCATGATCAAACTTAATTTATCATAAAATCATTATAATTATAATAATTCTTTATACTCAGGCTTTATGTCTAGTATAGTGTATTAAAATATGATCATTGAAGTCCCTGATATTTGTGCGAAGTGGTAGTGTATGTTGTCTTTGTGTATTGTATTTTGTCATTGAATGTAATTAATATTGTATTATTGAAAATATAATAGATTATGTCAATTGTTTAGTTGCGGTTTTCGGTCAGTTTTCGACATTTGGTATTAGGATTCGGTTCACATCCGGTAGCAATTATGTTAAAACACAAACTATTATAATCCAATTGCATATTTGGAGGTATTATTATGACCTTACGCCTCTGATATTGCATTTATAACATAGTTCTATTTATATAACAGTTTTGTATGTTATATCTCCAAAATGCGCATTACATTTTCGCTTGTAGATGATATCACAAATGCCGAAACTTCGTTGCTCAGACTTTATAAAATGGCAGTAATAAAGGTTATTGGTCAAGGACCTTATACGACGAGATTTCGATCATAATTTATATTCATAGATATAATGCTTTTGTTGAGTTTTGTTTTCAACGCTGCATTGAATCACGTAAATCAAATAAAATCGACGACCGCGATAATTATAATGGCGAGGTGTTTATTTTTAAATCATGATCAAACTTAATTTATCATAAAATCATTATAATTATAATAATTCTTTATACTCAGGCTTTATGTCTAGTATAGTGTATTAAAATATGATCATTGAAGTCCCTGATATTTGTGCGAAGTGGTAGTGTATGTTGTCTTTGTGTATTGTATTTTGTCATTGAATGTAATTAATATTGTATTATTGAAAATATAATAGATTATGTCAATTGTTTAGTTGCGGTTTTCGGTCAGTTTTCGACATTTGGTATTAGGATTCGGTTCACATCCGGTAGCAATTATGTTAAAACACAAACTATTATAATCCAATTGCATATTTGGAGGTATTATTATGACCTTACGCCTCTGATATTGCATTTATAACATAGTTCTATTTATATAACAGTTTTGTATGTTATATCTCCAAAATGCGCATTACATTTTCGCTTGTAGATGATATCACAAATGCCGAAACTTCGTTGCTCAGACTTTATAAAATGGCAGTAATAAAGGTTATTGGTCAAGGACCTTATACGACGAGATTTCGATCATAATTTATATTCATAGATATAATGCTTTTGTTGAGTTTTGTTTTCAACGCTGCATTGAATCACGTAAATCAAATAAAATCGACGACCGCGATAATTATAATGGCGAGGTGTTTATTTTTAAATCATGATCAAACTTAATTTATCATAAAATCATTATAATTATAATAATTCTTTATACTCAGGCTTTATGTCTAGTATAGTGTATTAAAATATGATCATTGAAGTCCCTGATATTTGTGCGAAGTGGTAGTGTATGTTGTCTTGGGTCCGTTTTTTCTGCAATTTATCTGTCTCTGACACTGAACTTTTTATTAAATTAATTAAATTGAGTAACAAATCAGCACACAGCTCAACTGATGGTGATTCCTGCAGCACATGACATCTACATTCACCCTTGATAAGGAATCATAATGCAGATGCTTTGTCACCCTTGAAGACTGAGATGGAATGCCTCGTCACCAGTAATAAATGTCTCCTAATCCCTGTCGGTCTCCGTGTCTATTCTGGTCGAGCTGACCCAATAATTCTGCAGCTAGAAACAAACGGCAGCGTAGCTCCACCACTATTAACTCACTGCTATTAGGAGAGATAATCTAAGATAGGTAGGGTCTTGAGCCTTGATACCAATGTCGATAATGATTAGAGGATCAAGAGATGAGTTATATAGGCTTGGAGGGCAGCCTATTTTCTCCAAAAACACAAATACTCAATTTTCTCTGAAAAAAATATTCCAAAAATAAATTACGGAACCCCTTTCGTGACTTCCCACTTCAGAGACTGTCAATTGCTGGTTACGGTATTTTTTTTAGTTATTATAATAATCTTTATTTGTAACATTACATAAGTACAAGTCGCACATTTCCTTTAATTGTCTATTATTCAAGTGATCCGATTTGTTGCCACAATTCATGCTTTAATCTTATTCGAGTTTAAACTATACTATAAAAATATATTTTTTTACAATTCTTCTTAATAGTTTGCGTATGTGCATTATCTTATTTACTGAATAGATTTTGATCATCGGGTTGAAAAACAATGGCTTAGCGCTTTAGAGCATAAGAAAAAACATAAATGACATTAAATAATAAATTAACATTATAAGACATACACTTACTAAATATTGCGTTATTACAATACAACAATATTCCAATTGTAAAATGCAATCATGCTGGTAATAGAATTGTATGACTATGGGATCTAGCAGGGTACTAATGCATGTGTTATCTTGAATCCTTCATCATTTAACATCACTTACTATGCCCCATTGTCATCCCTTATGTTTTATTAAAATGGTAAAATTACAATTGACAGCATCATTTGTGCGCGCGTCCCGGGATTGTACTCAGTTCGCTCGTATACAGTGTAATGAATAGAGCCCGGACCCTGAACATTTACGCATAGAGTAGTAAATATGTCGTGTTACCCACAAATTTAAATTGTGTAATATGTTGTCTTTGTGTATTGTATTTTGTCATTGAATGTAATTAATATTGTATTATTGAAAATATAATAGATTATGTCAATTGTTTAGTTGCGGTTTTCGGTCAGTTTTCGACATTTGGTATTAGGATTCGGTTCACATCCGGTAGCAATTATGTTAAAACACAAACTATTATAATCAATTGCATATTTGGAGGTATTATTATGACCTTACGCCTCTGATATTGCATTTATAACATAGTTCTATTTATATAACAGTTTTGTATGTTATATCTCCAAAATGCGCATTACATTTTCGCTTGTAGATGATATCACAAATGCCGAAACTTCGTTGCTCAGACTTTATAAAATGGCAGTAATAAAGGTTATTGGTCAAGGACCTTATACGACGAGATTTCGATCATAATTAATATTCATAGATATAATGCTTTTGTTGAGTTTTGTTTTCAACGCTGCATTGAATCACGTAAATCAAATAAAATCGACGACCGTGATAATTATAATGGCGAGGTGTTTATTTTTAAATCATGATCAAACTTAATTTATCATAAAATCATTATAATTATAATAATTCTTTATACTCAGGCTTTATGTCTAGTATAGTGTATTAAAATATGATCATTGAAGTCCCTGATATTTGTGCGAAGTGGTAGTGTATGTTGTCTTGGGTCCGTTTTTTCTGTAATTTATCTGTCTCTGACACTGAACTTTTTTATTAAATTAATTAAATTGAGTAACAAATCAGCACACAGCTCAACTGATGGTGATTCCTGCGGCACATGACATCTACATTCACCCTTGATAAGGAATCATAATGCAGATGCTTTGTCACCCTTGAAGACTGAGATGGAATGCCTCGTCACCAGTAATAAATGTCTCCTAATCCCTGTCGGTCTCCGTGTCTATTCTGGTCGAGCTGACCCAATAATTCTGCAGCTAGAAACAAACGGCAGCGTAGCTCCACCACTATTAACTCACTGCTATTAGGAGAGATAATCTAAGATAGGTAGGGTCTTGAGCCTTGATACCAATGTCGATAATGATTAGAGGATCAAGAGATGAGTTATATAGGCTTGGAGGGCAGCCTATTTTCTCCAAAAAACACAAATACTCAATTTTCTCTGAAAAAAAAAATATTCCAAAAAATAAATTACGGAACCCCTTTCGTGACTTCCCACTTCAGAGACTGTCAATTGCTGGTTACGGTATTTTTTTTAGTTATTATAATAATCTTTATTTGTAACATTACATAAGTACAAGTCGCACATTTCCTTTAATTGTCTATTATTCAAGTGATCCGATTTGTTGCCACAATTCATGCTTTAATCTTATTCGAGTTTAAACTATACTATAAAAATATATTTTTTTACAATTCTTCTTAATAGTTTGCGTATGTGCATTATCTTATTTACTGAATAGATTTTGATCATCGGGTTGAAAAACAATGGCTTAGCGCTTTAGAGCATAAGAAAAAACATAAATGACATTAAATAATAAATTAACATTATAAGACATACACTTACTAAATATTGCGTTATTACAATACAACAATATTCCAATTGTAAAATGCAATCATGCTGGTAATAGAATTGTATGACTATGGGATCTAGCAGGGTACTAATGCATGTGTTATCTTGAATCCTTCATCATTTAACATCACTTACTATGCCCCATTGTCATCCCTTATGTTTTATTAAAATGGTAAAATTACAATTGACAGCATCATTTGTGCGCGCGTCCCGGGATTGTACTCAGTTCGCTCGTATACAGTGTAATGAATAGAGCCCGGACCCTGAACATTTACGCATAGAGTAGTAAATATGTCGTGTTACCCACAAATTTAAATTGTGTAATATAAACAAAGGCAGATTAAAAACGTAACTATAAATAATAGAATTAATTATGATATGACATATATAGATATCTGTTTGGATAGATATTTTGAAATTAATCTAGAATTGCTGCCCGATATCATCATTATTAGGATTTCTACAGGCACTGGGGTTGGGGTCTGGGCCCATGTACTTTCATTCAAAACGCTGCATGCATAGTAAATCTGTATAAAAATAACATATTTTAACAAAATACATACTTTTTAATGTAAGTATTACCCGTCAGAACTGTTTCTACTCCTTCATTTTAATGGTATTTAATTAACTGTTTGTCAAACTCCACTGTTCTTCTTGGTTTTTTTAATTTCTGTTAACTTTAAGATACGAAACTAAATAGCAAGAAAATAGCGATGGTTAGCTAATGTTGATTTTTTTTCCTTTTTTAGTAGTGCTACGGCCCGCCGTTGATTTTTTCTTGGCAACACTGGGTGTGTCATTGTCAAAAATTTACATACAATTTAAACTGACAGTGGAATCAGGTAATAGAAAAAACCATGCCTTTTGAAGTATATATTCAATATTCAAATTTTAAATCAAAGCATATATAGAATTAATTTGAAGCTTTTTGAAAAATAATTTTCTACTTATTTTATATGTAAACTTTTTACACTTAGGCCATAAGTTGTTTTTTTAGGGATTCCTGGCCGCTGTTAGGCCGATGGCTTTTACAGTTTCACCGGGTTGAGAAGTTAGTGGGTAAACAGCGCAAGGGCTCCCAAGAGCCTCGGCTTGGACGGCGGTATGAGGGTGCAATGTACGTGTGTAGTGTTTTTTTATGAAGGGCTTGGCTTTTTTACTTCGCTTACAACAAACATTATGGTACAGTTACAATAAAATTACATGTCGTCGGCATTTGTCTGCAACCAATCTTGCTTTATTGAGATAAACAATAACTATCAATACCTGAATGATGACCTTGTTGCTAATAACTGATGATAATAAATTTGTGATATGATAAATAATGAAGAGTGATAAAATGCTTATTAGTTTTATTTTTTACTTATTACTCAGCTACGATGAAAATTGAAGACTTGTATTTCGTTCTATATTCTGATAGAAAAAAAAATCGACTCTAACTCAATATTAATACACTGTTCAGTTCTAGGATCTCCAAAGTGTTGTATTAATAAGCTCTTTAGATCTGACCAGGAGGAAATATCCTCGCGCTCTGATAACAAGGCGGCAGCTTCATCTTTTAAACGACTTGTTATTGAGTGATACACGCATAAATTTTGGTTCTCGTGACCTCTATATCTAGAAAAGTTTGAGTTAACGTTAAGTGTTTGTTTCATTTTAATCGGTTGATAAATAAAAAAAGATATGTTAATTTTAAAGCGGGTGAGACCCGCACGCATACGACATCGCTCTAGTATTATACAATAAGGTGAAAAAGATAAAAGCAAACCAATTGGAGAAAAAACTAAACCATCGTACAAATAAAACTTTAACAACAAATGTATTTGTATAAAGTTTGTCATTTTCCTAAAAACAATTTGTAAGTCATATTTTTTATGAACTATTTGCATTCAAGTTTCTTGTCTTTTAGTGGTTCTATTAGGTTTTAGCTATAAGATATTTTTTTGTTAATTATGCGATATTTTTGACATGATATATTGTTTACAATAATTAAATGAGCTCTCTATATTTTTTGTCTATGATATCTATATCATATGATAAAATTCAATTATGGAATATATTCCATTAGTAAAAAAGCAAAATAATAATGTATGTAAAATATATATATATTTTATAAAATTTGCCATATGTAATCCCAACATATTCTTTGCAACAGGAATTGTCTTTACCTATTATAATGTAGGCGTAAATGTGTTGATGTAAAATTAGAAGTAGAAATCTTATAGTGTTTTGGAATTTAATATTTTCTCAGCTAGGGAATTGTAAAGATAATAAATCTCAATTAAAGGTATAATTTATGGAATCTCAATAAATTACAAAAAAAATTAAAGTTTGTTGCAGTCTTGGTGTTAATAATTATGATTGATATTTTATCATGGCCAATAGATATCTCATATTTTGGGAAACAAAGTAAAGAAGCAGAATGTTAAAAAATGAAGCTTCTGGTAGAATTTTGTCTATATGTTAAAATAACAATCAATCTAGAAAGTAAGATAAATGTTGAGTACATAAATATTTCTGTAATGCCCAGTGGTTCTATATAATTTTCTAAAAGATACATATATAATCTTGTCATGAATGTTAACTTTGTTAATGGATCCAGGTATAGTTTTGTAGAGGTTTTTGGGAACTAAATAAAAATTTACAATCATTAATTTTTTTATTCATATCATTGTGAGTCACTCCTAGAGATCTATCCACACAAATATGTTCAAAGTTTTTTTTAATTTAATCAGCCAACTACAGAACCTAAGATACAGTTTTAATACCTAAAATGTCTAGACATTTTTCCATAATCCTAGCTGTAACTTCTAATAGCATGAGCCTACCATAAAAAATGTTGATAATTTTTCCATCTTTATCCTTTTCAACACAATAACTTTTGTCATAGAATTCAGTGAAACTTGAAGAAATTTCATATAAATACTCACATAGACTATGCAAATATAAATCATTTGCAACCTTCAGTATGACTTCGGGAAACCGTAAAAGCACTTTACCCAATTTCCATTAAGATTCATGTGCAAGATTGAAACCTGAGTTTTGTGCTTCCTCTAATAATTTGTCTTCTGAAACC
Organism: Teinopalpus imperialis; assembly: GCA_029286865.1. Classification (NCBI taxonomy): domain Eukaryota; kingdom Metazoa; phylum Arthropoda; class Insecta; order Lepidoptera; family Papilionidae; genus Teinopalpus; species Teinopalpus imperialis. The sequence continues at coordinate 169,035 of JAGSMU010000506.1, forward strand.
TGAGCAGTTCTAGCAATAGATCTGATGCGAGTCAGTGCATATAGTAAATAAACTGCAGTATTACCTTTATCATCCAACATTTTGTCAAAAGAAAATACATAATCATTGATCCTGTTGTGTGAAAGATCAGCATACTTGATGCATCCATAAGCAACTGCTTTTTGAGCATTTTTCAATTCTTCTTCAGTTAAGACTTTGTCTCTATTCTTCTCTACTAGTTTATCAAGATCTCTTTTTAGTCCTTCGTCAAGTAAATCAATAAGCTTGATGGTATCACCTGATCTTGTCTTGAATTTTTTCTTATCTTCTCCAAGAACAACTCCAAATCCAACATGCTCTATTTTCTGCAACTTAGTATTCCAGCCCGTCTTGCACATGCATCAATTGTCATGAAGTGGGTATATTGACCAGCATCTGTCACGTAAATAAACCTATCTCCTTTTTCCTCTTTAACTCTTTGTTTTATTGCCGTTAAATCTGAAGTATCATACGTATATCCTCCATCAGATTTAACAATTGTCAAAGGAATACCTTCATGGGTTTCAGGATTTCCCCACATAATAAGCGTTCCTTCATCTACTTCAAGAAATCCATTTTCTTTTAGTTCCTTCACTACTGCATCCATTCTGCTCTGATAGAATGATTCCCCTCTATCTATTATATTAATATTAAGGCGATCACAGATCATTTGAAACTCATTGCGCAACACTTCACAGATAAGCTTTCAAGCAGCTATATAATCAGGTTGGCCTGCCTGCAATTGCACTACACAGGAATAAGCACGCCTTTTAAAATCCTCATCTTGATCAAATCTTTTCTTATATATTAGCAACCTCCCTTGGATTTGTCTTTTACATTCTTAGCTTTAAGCAGGTGAGAGATATGCCTATCTATATAGAGAGAGATATAGGCAGAGTTACATCTAGTTAATCATACCATCTTCAGCGAGACCTGTGCTGATATCCATTTCCGTCTTTTATAATCCGTATATACGAAAAATATTTCGTGTTGGACCATTGATCGTTAATCCTCAAATACGACAGATACGTAAACTAGAATTATTATTTAAATTTTACTTTAGTTAAATTATTTTAATAAAATTATATCTAGAAAAGTTTGAGTTAACGTTAAGTGTTTGTTTCATTTTAATCGGTTGATAAATAAAAAAAGATATGTTAATTTTAAAGCGGGTGAGACCCGCACGCATACGACATCGCTCTAGTATTATACAAAAAGGTGAAAAAGATAAAAGCAAACCAATTGGAGAAAAAACTAAACCATCGTACAAATAAAACTTTAACAACAAATGTATTTGTATAAAGTTTGTCATTTTCCTAAAAACAATTTGTAAGTCATATTTTTTATGAACTATTTGCATTCAAGTTTCTTGTCTTTTAGTGGTTCTATTAGGTTTTAGCTATAGATCTGATGCGAGTCAGTGCATATAGTAAATAAACTGCAGTATTACCTTTATCATCCAACATTTTGTCAAAGAAAATACATAATCGTTGATCCTGTTGTGTGAAAGATCAGCATACTTGATGCATCCATAAGCAACTGCTTTTTGAGCATTTTTCAATTCTTCTTCAGTTAAGACTTTGTCTCTATTCTTCTCTACTAGTTTATCAAGATCTCTTTTTAGTCCTTCGTCAAGTAAATCAATAAGCTTGATGGTATCACCTGATCTTGTCTTGAATTTTTTCTTATCTTCTCCAAGAACAACTCCAAATCCAACATGCTCTATTTTCTGCAACTTAGTATTCCAGCCCGTCTTGCACATCTATCCACACCTATCTCCTTTTTCCTCTTTAACTCTTTGTTTTATTGCCGTTAAATCTGAAGTATCATACGTATATCCTCCATCAGATTTAACAATTGTCAAAGGAATACCTTCATGGGTTTCAGGATTTCCCCACATAATAAGCGTTCCTTCATCTACTTCAAGAAATCCATTTTCTTTTAGTTCCTTCACTACTGCATCCATTCTGCTCTGATAGAATGATTCCCCTCTATCTATTATATTAATATTAAGGCGATCACAGATCATTTGAAACTCATTGCGCAACACTTCACAGATAAGCTTTCAAGCAGCTATATAATCAGGTTGGCCTGCCTGCAATTGCACTACACAGGAATAAGCACGCCTTTTAAAATCCTCATCTTGATCAAATCTTTTCTTATATATTAGCAACCTCCCTTGGATTTGTCTTTTACATTCTTAGCTTTAAGCAGGTGAGAGATATGCCTATCTATATAGAGAGAGATATAGGCAGAGTTACATCTAGTTAATCATACCATCTTCAGCGAGACCTGTGCTGATATCCATTTCCGTCTTTTATAATCCGTATATACGAAAAATATTTCGTGTTGGACCATTGATCGTTAATCCTCAAATACGACAGATACGTAAACTAGAATTATTATTTAAATTTTACTTTAGTTAAATTATTTTAATAAAATTATATCTAGGAAACCAATAGATTATTTAGGATACCATTAAATATATTGCTTTACTTTAAAACAAGGCATTGCTACAACTTTTGGTGAGTCTTCTTGTTCGTTTCTTCTGATTTAAAAAGGGACAGGGAAGCTTTGTAGGTGAGGCAAAGACAAGTTGAAAAAGTTATTAGTGAAAATCATCGAATTATTTACATATGTAGATTTTGAGCGCGGACTGGGTATTGTATCATCAGCATTGCTAACTATTATAATCATATATATAAACTTACTTAACGATGAGGAGAAATAACGTCGCGTGGATTGGACAAATTGTACGCCCGCATAACATCATGCGTATGATATACAGATAGGCGACGGAATATAACTATAGTCCTGAAACAAAGCGAACGTCGACGGTATTGTGTTACGACGATCAGCCTGCTCCAACGAATTTTTTTTCCAAATATTTAAGGACAAGCGAAGAAGAAGGAAAGGAAGATTCGACTGGTCTAAAGGTCGCGGTCACTGGTATCTTTCAAATGTTTTAGTCGAACGGAAAAATGAATACGTGTCCAAGTTGAATATTTTGCAAAGACCAATAGTTATTATAAAAAACTTAAATAAGACGTAATTGTCAATTATGCAAACCAAAGTGACAATTATGATCAGTTTATTAAAACTACTAATAGAAAAGACCAATGAAAAAATTAATTTTGTGTGAACATTTTTTTTGCCTCATGCTTTGGATTGAGGAATTCTATCGTGTTTTTTTGCTTAGCGAAAATTATTTTAATAAAATTATATCTAGGAAACCAATAGATTATTTAGGATACCATTAAATATATTGCTTTACTTTAAAACAAGGCATTGCTACAACTTTTGGTGAGTCTTCTTGTTCGTTTCTTCTGATTTAAAAAGGGACAGGGAAGCTTTGTAGGTGAGGCAAAGACAAGTTGAAAAAGTTATTAGTGAAAATCATCGAATTATTTACATATGTAGATTTTGAGCGCGGACTGGGTATTGTATCATCAGCATTGCTAACTATTATAATCATATATATAAACTTACTTAACGATGAGGAGAAATAACGTCGCGTGGATTGGACAAATTGTACGCCCGCATAACATCATGCGTATGATATACAGATAGGCGACGGAATATAACTATAGTCCTGAAACAAAGCGAACGTCGACGGTATTGTGTTACGACGATCAGCCTGCTCCAACGAATTTTTTTTCCAAATATTTAAGGACAAGCGAAGAAGAAGGAAAGGAAGATTCGACTGGTCTAAAGGTCGCGGTCACTGGTATTTTCAAATGTTTTAGTCGAACGGAAAAATGAATACGTGTCCAAGTTGAATATTTTGCAAAGACCAATAGTTATTATAAAAAACTTAAATAAGACGTAATTGTCAATTATGCAAACCAAAGTGACAATTATGATCAGTTTATTAAAACTACTAATAGAAAAGACCAATGAAAAAATTAATTTTGTGTGAACATTTTTTTTGCCTCATGCTTTGGATTGAGGAATTCTATCGTGTTTTTTTGCTTAGCGAAAATTATTTTAACATCATGCGTATGATATACAGATAGGCGACGGAATATAACTATAGTCCTGAAACAAAGCGAACGTCGACGGTATTGTGTTACGACGATCAGCCTGCTCCAACGAATTTTTTTTCCAAATATTTAAGGACAAGCGAAGAAGAAGGAAAGGAAGATTTGACTGGTCTAAAGGTCGCGGTCACTGGTATTTTTCAAATGTTTTAGTCGAACGGAAAAATGAATACGTGTCCAAGTTGAATATTTTGCAAAGACCAATAGTTATTATAAAAAACTTAAATAAGACGTAATTGTCAATTATGCAAACCAAAGTGACAATTATGATCAGTTTATTAAAACTACTAATAGAAAAGACCAATGAAAAAATTAATTTTGTGTGAACATTTTTTTGCCTCATGCTTTGGATTTAGGAATTCTATCGTGTTTTTGCTTAGCGAAAATTATTTTAATAAAATTATATCTAGGAAACCAATAGATTATTTAGGATACCATTAAATATATTGCTTTACTTTAAAACAAGGCATTGCTACAACTTTTGGTGAGTCTTCTTGTTCGTTTCTTCTGATTTAAAAAGGGACAGGGAAGCTTTGTAGGTGAGGCAAAGACAAGTTGAAAAAGTTATTAGTGAAAATCATCGAATTATTTACATATGTAGACTTTGAGCGCGGACTGGGTATTGTATCATCAGCATTGCTAACTATTATAATCATATATATAAACTTACTTAACGATGAGGAGAAATAACGTCGCGTGGATTGGACAAATTGTACGCCCGCATAACATCATGCGTATGATATACAGATAGGCGACGGAATATAACTATAGTCCTGAAACAAAGCGAACGTCGACGGTATTGTGTTACGACGATCAGCCTGCTCCAACGAATTTTTTTTCCAAATATTTAAGGACAAGCGAAGAAGAAGGAAAGGAAGATTCGACTGGTCTAAAGGTCGCGGTCACTGGTATTTTCAAATGTTTTAGTCGAACGGAAAAATGAATACGTGTCCAAGTTGAATATTTTGCAAAGACCAATAGTTATTATAAAAAACTTAAATAAGACGTAATTGTCAATTATGCAAACCAAAGTGACAATTATGATCAGTTTATTAAAACTACTAATAGAAAAGACCAATGAAAAAATTAATTTTGTGTGAACATTTTTTTTGCCTCATGCTTTGGATTTAGGAATTCTATCGTGTTTTTGCTTAGCGAAAATTATTTTAATAAAATTATATCTAGGAAACCAATAGATTATTTAGGATACCATTAAATATATTGCTTTACTTTAAAACAAGGCATTGCTACAACTTTTGGTGAGTCTTCTTGTTCGTTTCTTCTGATTTAAAAAGGGACAGGGAAGCTTTGTAGGTGAGGCAAAGACAAGTTGAAAAAGTTATTAGTGAAAATCATCGAATTATTTACATATGTAGACTTTGAGCGCGGACTGGGTATTGTATCATCAGCATTGCTAACTATTATAATCATATATATAAACTTACTTAACGATGAGGAGAAATAACGTCGCGTGGATTGGACAAATTGTACGCCCGCATAACATCATGCGTATGATATACAGATAGGCGACGGAATATAACTATAGTCCTGAAACAAAGCGAACGTCGACGGTATTGTGTTACGACGATCAGCCTGCTCCAACGAATTTTTTTTCCAAATATTTAAGGACAAGCGAAGAAGAAGGAAAGGAAGATTCGACTGGTCTAAAGGTCGCGGTCACTGGTATTTTCAAATGTTTTAGTCGAACGGAAAAATGAATACGTGTCCAAGTTGAATATTTTGCAAAGACCAATAGTTATTATAAAAACTTAAATAAGACGTGCGAGCGGTTTGCTTAGTGCGAGCCATGACCACCACTACTACTACTATTAAGTTTACTATAAACACACACACGCGACAAAGTTCACTCGTAACGACGACGACGACGTGTTCGAGTTAAGAGAGTCTTGTGAATATTAAAAATCGGATCGTTACCCACACTTATATATAGTTACTCGCGTCATATACCCGTCTCTTTCATTCTACAACAGCCAACACCCCCCTCCCCAAAAGTCCATCTTTTACCAGTTCTTTTCTTTTCAGGCAGAGCATGTTTTGGACAGAGCGCAGACCGTGTGATGATATTTGGTATATAATATGAGAGTTTATTTATTTTTATTTAATCTCAGAGTACAGAGTAGTTAGTTTGTCTATTTATTGTATACACATAATTAATGTATTGTGTTATACGTTTATCAATGTAATAACAGATTCCTCTTATTGAACTCCTTGCCCTCCAGTATAAGGAAGTCGTCGGTCGGCTTCAGTATTCCGCATTTGACGGCGATGGATCGTGCTGTGTTCACGTTGTCGCCCGTCACCATTCGCACCGTGATGCCCGCCTTTTGACATTTGCGGATCGCTTCCGGTACCTGAATATGAACTTGATATTAATGCTCATAAAATACAATTTCTAACAATTCCTAAATTAACCGACTATATAGGATTTTAGTCGACCGAATAAGTAATGCAAAAAATATAATATTTTACTTTCGGTCAAGAAAGACTGTAGTCGTTAGACTTAAAAAAAATCACTTAACGCGCAAACTTTTGCACCAAAATATTTCCACCCATTGACAATGTCCTTAAAACGAAGACATATTTTTTTATTCTGTGTCATGACGAATCGAACGATGTTTCAGTCATTATCATTCATCAAGAAGAATAGAAAATAATTAAATGATTCCACATATATAGAATCTGCCATACTAGGATTCCTTAGATTTTTACTTGGGTACTATTAATTATTTTGTGTTTAAAAATAATAATAAACTAAATACCTCAGGCCTAACGGGGTCCTCGATTCCGACTACACAAAGGCAAGTCAAGTTGTTCACGATGTTGTCCTCGTCGTCCCAATTCGGCTCTTGGTCTATATGCACCTGTTAGAGAGAGATAACATATTCATTCACAACTTCTTTTAAAAAAACATTAACAATTTGTTTTTGTTTTATATTGGAGAGTAACAAATGAGCACACAGTTCACCTGATGGCAAGTGATTCCTGCGGCCCATGACATCTACATTCATCCTAGACAAGGAGTCATAATACAGATGCGTTGTTACCCTTGAGGACTGAGATCGAATGCCTGTCCGCCAGTAATAAAGGTCTACGGATCCCTACTCTCCAAACGAAATACAGCAGCGTCATGCTTCTAGTTTACGCTGCTCTTCTATGAGGGCGCCTGGTCGCCTGGTCGAGCTGACTCATTCGTACTGCAACTAGAAATTCTTTCGACCTACTAGTCTCGCAGACCGTACCCTAAACCATTAGGCTATTAATGCTTCAAACAATCATAATCTTGACTCTTTTTTTTTCTTCTGTTAACCTAAGAGCGACATCACACACACAGTTCACTTGACTAAGTGATGACTTTGACAATTGGGGATGAACAGGCTTTACTGCCCCGGCTCCAGTTGGGTACGGGACTCGAAACTCATATATTTTTCTCTTTATATAGAAAACTGGCAAACGAGCAAGCAGCCCACCCGATGGTAAGTGATCATCGCCTTTTTTTGTGTGTGAGCATTGCTGTTGGTCCAGAGACCTCTACAGCTTAATCTAATTAGAGGAGGAGAAGGAGGCCCGCAGAGTAGGGAGACGATGACGATGCTGCGAATATGGCGCGGAGACCGACCCCTGTGGACGAAGAACGTCGACGACACACAGGGGTGCGATAATACGATCCGAGGGCCCCTCGTAAGAAGGTATGAAACCTCGATTCGGATCGCTATCTAAATTGATCGCCGCCGTCCATGAACGTCCGCAACAGGAGACTCGCAAACGCGTAATTAATGATACCTGGTCAATATCAGCTTTCCCCTGTACGCAACGGAAATGGTCCCGAGTCCGTCGCAGGCCATAGGTTCGACGACTTGCTTCACGAGTCGATCCTGCATGTCGCGGGTGATTTTCTCCAAGCGGCCTTCGTGTCCGTAGATGAACGCACACCTGGGGGGTTTAATACAGTTGAATTAGATGGGCAATGTTATATTTTGTCCGCTTTTATTTGATTACAATACCAACATTTCTAAGGATCATAATGATATGTGTCATTTATATAGTTGACCCTTTATGCGATAGCGATCCGAGCCGAGGTTCGAACCACCTTCTGAGTTGCAGTCTGAACGTAATCTATACTACGGAACAGCTTCAAAATTAAAGCTGATTGGACAAATGTAAGATGTTGATTTTTTTTATGTTGCAATTAAAATTAATATTGGGCTAGGTTCCTTTACTGATATGATCTTAACGGTACATTTCTTCACCAATATAACTCTTTGAATGGGCATTCTATTAGTGAAACTGTTGATAGTCAAAATTTATCTTTATTGATATTAATATTTCATAAATGCAATTAATATATATCTAATTAAATATCGAAAATACATGAAATTAGCTATTAAAAATCATAAGTTGAAGTCAATGAGCCCGCCATATAGCAGCAGAAAAAAGGTTTTCGATATGCCAACCTCTGTTTTGGCCATGCAGTCTGCGGGAACTCGATGGTCACTTCCTACTCAGCGAGCCTCCCGTGCGCGACTCTATTCAGATAAAGCTGGACCAACAGCATTCTACATACACACACACAAAAAATAGCGATGGATACTTTCTAGCAGTCTATGGTGGAGGCATTTGCCCAGCAGTGGACCAGTGATGAGGCGCGATGGTGATATTCATAATTTTTGTACATGAATAATTGAATACTTACTTTTTCATTACAATCTCGGAAGCACCTTACTGTAAAGTCTGTAGCCACCCTTGTATGGTATAACTGTGGACATGCTCTTGCGCACGGAGTTGAACGTGTACACGCGCGTGAACGACTCCTCGGGATGCCTCTCGCGTGCCGCGTCCTAACTTTGTCCCAATGCCACTACGAAGCCCAAGAGGGCGCATTCTGTTTTGTTGCCGACTTGCATGGGCGGTGCTATGGGGTCTGGGGCAGGCTGCAATTTTTTTTTTTTTAAATATTTATTATAATAACATATGAAGCTTATGTGGTCTTATTAAGTTGGAAAGAGATAGTAAGTACTATCCTCGTTATTTTTTAGAACTTATAAGGTCTTAAAGGTCGACAGTGACTTATAGATTTACACAATGCGCAAATATCAGGTAAGAAACTGAAGAATTCCTCTACTCATGGGGACACTCCCACACTCATGAGTAGAGGAACTGAGGAGTTGTTTAGATTTATTACACCCGCTGAGTTTAAACATCGTACATTACAGAATTAAAAACGTCATCCTCATCATCTCGATGATCAGCAATCCACTCTGTGGAATCAGCTGTCGCCAGTGATATTTCCGAACCGATACGACTTAGGGACCTTCAAGAAAAGAACCTTAACCTATCTTAAAGAAAATACCCGGCGTCACTATTGGAGGCGTTTTACTGAAAAGAGTTACTCAGCTTAAATATCTTGGACATATAGTAAACGAGAACTAGATAGACGATGCGGATATAGAAAGGGAGAGAAGAGCTAGTCAGTCCGATGCAATATGTTGGCCCGTAGGTTTGCATGCTGTGCAGCATGGGCAGCGGTGGTCACTTACCATCAGGTGAGCTGCTGGCTTACGTGGCACCTATTCTATAAAAAAAACATTGCGACAGTGGTAGAGCTACACTGCAGTTTGTTTCTAGCTGCAGAATGAAAGGGTCAGCTCGACCGAGGCAGTTTAAGGCCCTCACAAATTACCAGCGTAACATAGCAGCATAATGTTGCTGTGTTCCATCTGTTGAGTGCAGGGATCCGGAAACCTTTATTGCATATGTATACTTGGTGTCGAAGCATTCCATCTCAGTCCTCATTATGGAAACTACAGGAATCACTTACCATTAGGTGAACTGTGTGCTCGTTTGTTACTGCCGATGAAATAAAAAAAAAATCTAAATTCGGTACCGTTTCGACGGAGCCCTCACTCATTATGTCCAACTAGAACTATCTGTTATTCGAAACTTAAATAATGTCGCACTCACCATAATCCTAGAGGTGAAAGCGCTGTTCACGGACACGCCTTCTATCAACGTCTCCCCTACATCGGCGGGTATGTCCCTGAAGTTAGGGGTCACTTTGCACAGCTTCTCGCATATGTATCGTGGTCAGTGTTCCGGTCTTGTCGGAACAGATGGCGGTTGCGTTGCCCATCGTCTCGCACGCGTCCAAGTGTCGCACTAAATTGTTGTCTTTCATCATTTTCTGTGACGGTGTAATTAATTCATTAATTTTGCTTATTTATATATATAGAGGATTATAAGTTATTAGACTCTTGTGGAGTCACCAGGTCGATAAGAGGAGTGTAAGCTTACAAACATTTTAGGAATAGACCATTGTGGAGTCTAGGTCGATAAAGGGAGTGTAAACTTACAAAAATTTCGAGTGTTGTAGTTGTTACGAATCAAAAGAAATCAAATCGAAAGAAGCTTTATTCAAGTAGGTTTATATAAAACACTTTTGAATCGTCAAGATAGCTAACAGGACCGCTGCTTCGGAAGGCAGCTGCTAGCGAGAAGAAACGAAAAGAAACTAGACTAGTTGCTCTTTTTTTTTAAATAATAATTTACGAAATATCCAAGAATTGTCCAATATTGTACCCACAACTCAAAGCCTAAATCCAAGCACATTTGTCATACAAATATTCTGATGAGGTAGTAGTAAGATCTTTTGATTAATTGGTTTTAACCAAAATTTTAAATCTGTTTAAAATGGCAATTCTATTATTATTTAGGGAAATTTAATAAACATGCGTATGCTATTGTCAACGAACAATTTCTGTACGTTTTTTTTTAACGAAAAAAAGACGGTGCTTTAAGATGGTGTCTGGTGGCGGAAGGCGAGAAGTCTTTATTCAACGGACACGTAATATTTACGTAATAGTTTTGTTTATTTAAATAAGTAAAAACCGACACGCAGTTCTACGATGGTAAGCGATGACAATAAAAAATGCTGTGCGCCAAATAACGAAAAGGATCTGTATTACTGTTTAAAAAATATGCCAAAGTTAAAATATATAAATTTTATACATCATTAATTCTAACTCTTCTGTTCTTTGGATTCCTAAATTGTCTATCTCTACCCCCTCCATTCAGTCTGATTAAGAGTAAATTGTAGTCAGTAGACTTGGCCTCTTGTATTCAATAGGAATTTATTAAATACTGTATTAGTTTGTAGTGACAAATTGTTAATATTTCCCTACTAATTTACCAAAACCTTTGCTCTACTGGCTCCGCATTATTGCAATAAAAAGTGTTGGCGTGGTTGTAAAGTTGTTAAAACAATGCCGTCTACTACAAAATGGATGCTCAAATATTCTCACCACTGTGAGTCCTTGCCATGCTATGAGAAAAAAAAGGATCTTGAACTTCATGGCTAGTTTGTCATTGTTATTACACCATAAATAGTAGGGCTTTGACTACTAAGACCAAACTTTTTTTGATTGTTGTAGTATTTGTACATATATATATATATATATATATATATATATATATATATATATATATATATATATATATATATAGATATAGATAGATATAAAGTATATTTAGCATTTTATAAAAATATTAACATTATAAAAATATTGTCATACTCATAATTATTATTATGAAATTTACACCAACTGCCGGAATTTTGATGATTTTACAGATTATATAGAATGATATATTCGTGTTCAAACATAAAACATATGCTTTTGTTACATTTACATCGACTGTTAAACACAAAAAAAAACCTTAAAAAAAAATAAAGCCGTCGAGGAATAACAAAGCTGGCCCGTCGCCGCTAGCGGATATAAAAACGAAAGCGTACGGCGATAGTGAAAGTTTAATGTGTAGGCAAATATTACTCGCTTCCAGGCGGAGATTTGTGCGTTCGCCTCTCGCCTCCAAAACGGGGTAAAGGCTAATGATTTAGATACTATATCATTTGTATAATAAAAGGGCTTTGGACCAAATTTTAGTCACAACTAGCATTTTATCGTACTCGTCGTAATCCAATTCCAATCCGTCGTAATTATCTAAATATAATTCCTTATTATTTACGATCGATACCCTATTATTTATCGTACCGTATTTTATTCCCTAAATTCAACATCGCAAGTAAACTTGTATTTCTGAAAAATATATATAATATAATCAATAAAAACATTGAAAAATTTGAAGGTAATGTATAGTCCGCCAATCCAAAGTTGAGCAGTTTATGGCACCTGTTCCAATACCCTCTTTATGAATTTTCCTTTATTTTAATGAAACCATTCCACGTAGTTATTTTATAACACCATAATATATCAGCGTTGCCTACATTTTACCGGACACTTAATAGTATTGTTATATACCCACTTATATGTATATCGATACAGGTCGCTTATTAAATAAAAATATTGGATCTGAACGATTCGCAGGACGAGATTTAAAAAATATATAAGTAATATTTATGTTCAGAAAAAGACTAATATTGTATTAAGATAACTTATAACTGCCGTATTATTCAAAGTTATTGCCAAATGATAGAAGCAGTTTTTAAGACCAATTAAAAACAAGGAAGACGCGAAAAATTTAGGTTTAAATTTTTTACCTTTACGATTATCTAACGCAGTGGTGCTCAACCAATGACACATTGGTGTGTCGCAAGCACCTGTCAAGTGTGTCGTGAGATTTACAAATACGATGTTTTTATCTAAGGTGACCCGGGAGAATTTTGCATTGTACGTATGTAAGGTTGTCGCGAATTTGTAATGAGTTGAAATGATGTTAGTGCGTTGCTGATTTAAAAGGTTGAGAGCCGCTGGCCTAACGCAACCTAGTTGATCAACAATTTAAGTGTATTTAAATATATAGTATTGAATGATTAATTCTGATTTATATAATTATGATATAGGATCTATTTGAGTAACAAAAAATAATTAATAAAGTGTATTACACATATTAATTGAAATTAAAAACGATGAATTAACAGGACATATAAGACAAAATTGATGCGCGTTACGGATCTATATTTAAATCGAGGTTAATAATATTAAGTATTAATTAAGATGACAAGACCATGCAATATAGAGATCATACACCATATTTCAATACGATTATCTAAGGTAATTAATATATTAATAACTCTTAGATTAGAATAAATAAAATATATAAATCGGGGAAGAATAATGTATGGCAACACTTTAAACAACAAAGGACATAATTAAACATATACTAATCTACAATACGTATATATCAAGAGAAATATAAGTAGCACTAACAAGAAATCTCAACACTAGGTAACACGGAATTGTCAATAAGCTCCCGCTCACGAATACCTGGAATACGTATGAAGTCGTTACTCCGATATTTTTACGCTTATGTCGACTCGTGGTTGCGTCATAAAGAGTTTGTTGCAGGTGATATCAAATGTGTCGCGCAAATATAACGAGGCTACTGTGAAATGCGAGGTGCACAATGTTGTAGGAAAGAGCGCGGATTAACGTGGAAAACTTTGGAAGTTGCCTGTAAGTATGGAGTTTGTGATATCTCACGAAGGCTTCTCGTCGTCCATTACTAACCTAGACAAACATTTTTAATAATATTGCAGATGGACCAAAATTTATAATAAAACCTCAAAATGTGGAGGGCGATTCGGGATCAATAGCTACTATGAACTGCCTTGTCGATGGACATCCACAACCAAAAACCACGTGGTTGCGGTATGAAAGTGACAGAGTAATTGTAAGAGTATAATTAAAACAATAACCAATTGTTCAAGTAACAATTTCCGAAATTTAACGATCTTTGTTTAGTCTAAAATTGCAATGTAAAACTTCTAATAGTATTCGCGTTTGCATATATAAATTTACGATTATTGTATAAAAACAATTTACCAGATTACCCTTATTCAAATTTACCCTTTTTCAATTTATGTGTGCAAAGTATATAATCAGATTTAGATAAGGTTTACAATTGAGAAATAGGAAGATTAGGATAAAAGGCATAATTTCTGGTAAGAACAAGAAAAAATCACCATAGTAGAAATACATGCATTCTGTTTATATATAGATTAATTACATAATTTAATATACAGAACCGAAGTATTCTGTTTATTATCTAAGCGTTCTCTTTTTCGATCTCAATTTCGAGTACCAATTCCAGCACCAATAAAATGATTACTTGTATTTTACGTGCTGATTTATTACGTGATGGCCGGTGTTGGGAAACATAGTGATGTTGATCTGCATGTTTAGGTAATTAAAAAAAAATAGACTCGTGAATTCCATTAACCCTCAGTGGAGAGCGTCGCAGACTGTTGTGATGTCTGATTGCTCCAATGATAAAGAGGAAACTAAGGCCCAGCAGTGAGTTTTGCTTTACTTTACTTTACTTTTATACCACAGAGAGTGGGCAAGACTTCAAACTTAACAGTGACGATAACAAAACATTCCGCTGGTCAGTATTGGTGCAGAGCTAGTGTCGAAGGTTAGCAAGACATTGAAGTACCTGCTATGATCTTCGTAAAAGGTAAGTCATGAAAATGATATTTGGCGTCTACAAAATGAGGTTATGTTCTAATTTGCAAAAAGGATTCTTTAATTAGAATATTACGGCATCTCGCCTCACCAGGAGTGGCTGTAGTTGCATACTTCTGGAGGGATATTTACTATTGTCTTGAAAGGAGTGTTTTCGTGAAGTATTAATGCGAAAAAGTTAGCAGAATGTCAAGCGATCAAATGTCAAATCGGATATTTATTTATCAGCTAGGCAAAGGATTCATCACCATTCTTCCACTTGTTTTCAATCGCAATCAATCTCTTGCTAGTTGAGGGAGATTCATCTAGTTAAGCATACCATCTTCAGCGAGACCTGTGCTGATATCCATTTCCGTCTTTTATAATCCGTATATACGAAAAATATTTCGTGTTGGACCATTGATCGTTAATCCTCAAATACGACAGATACGTAAACTAGAATTATTATTTAAATTTTACTTTAGTTAAATTATTTTAATAAAATTATATCTAGGAAACCAATAGATTATTTAGGATACCATGAAATATAATGCTTTACT
>JAGSMU010000507.1:0-24496 GCA_029286865.1 Teinopalpus imperialis
TGCAGTGAAGGAAGGACGGCGGAGAAGCGGTCGCCAGGGCGAGTCGTCTTAGCGGTGACTCTTGGCATCGCCAGCGCCTTCAACACCTTGCCCTGGAGTTGCATCAGGAGGCACTCCGAGGTATCACCGGGTGCCGAACTACCTCCAGCGCATGATCGCATCGTATCTCTCAGGCAGGTCGGTGGCGTATAGGTGTCGACGCGTGGCATAGTCATGATCTCGTGCGGTGTCCCACAGGTTCCGGTTCTCCGGACCCGCTCCTGTGGAACATTGGTTACGACTGGGTCCTCCGCGGGTCACTACTGCCGTAGCCTCTGCGTGACCTGCTACGCCGACGACACCTTGGTGACGCGGCAGGGGCGGCACCACAGAGTGCACCTTACGTGCTGCAGCAGGAGTGGCCCACGTAGTGAGTCGTATCCGAGCTGGAGTCTCGGGTGGCCCTTAACGAAGTCTGAGGCCTTGTGTTTTCACGGGCCTCAGACGCCACCCTCGGGACTGCATAGTGGGAGGAGTTCGCATCGGCATCAAGTCCCCAGATGGAAATATCTGGGACTCACTCTGAACGGCCGATGGAACTGAGTGCACTTCCTGGGCTTATTAACAGGCTGTTGCGTGCGGCGGCCGCAGTCAGCAGCTTGCTGCCGAATATCGGAGGTCGAATGCGGCTTGTCGGCGCCTGTACCTGGGCATGGTGCGCTTTCCATGGCGCTGTGCAGAACCCGTGTGGAGTGACGCTCTGAATAGCCGGACAATCGCTCTTCTGCAAAGGCCCCAGAGGGCGGTGGCGATCAAGAACGATCAGAGTACCACACGGTGTCCACGGGCAACGTGTGCTGGCAGCGTCCCCTCCTGGGAACTGGAGGCGAAAGTTCTCGCGTCCGTTTCTTTTGGCGTAGAGAGCTTGATCGCGGTGCGCCAGTTCCACCACGAGGGAGAGATTGATGCGGCGAGGCGGAACGTCGAAGAAAGGGTCATGGTGTGCGGAAGTGGCATGCGCTTCGGCAACCCGGGCTGGAACCAGGACCGTAGAGGCGGTACGTCCAGTTCTCGATACGGTAGCTGGACAGACGTCACGGAGTGCTTCACCTTCCGGTTGTCTGGGTGCTTTCGGGGCATGGATGCTTCGGAGGTACCTGCGCGGTAATCGGAAGGGAGCCAGAAGCGAGAACTGTCACCACTGTGACGGCTGCCTCAAGACACGGCCCAGCACACGCTGGAGGTGTGTCCTCAGTGGGCAGAACAGCGCCGAGCACTGAGTGCCGTAGTGGGCAACGACATCGCTGGCGGCCGTAGTTCGCGCCATGGTCGACAGTCAGGAAGAGGTGGAAGGCAGCAGTGCAGGTGTACTGTGAGGCGGTGATGTCCACGAAGGAGGAGGCGGAGCGAGTTCGGGAAGTCAGCCGCCTCCGGATCCAGTCCTGCAGACGCCGCATCGGGCGAAGACGCAGAGCGTATGCGCTCGCCATTCCGCCCTGAATACGACTCGAGCTATGGGCCAGGGGAGGTCCGTATCAAAATGAGTCAGCGAGGTGAGCGCGCCTCGTGTTCCCGCGCTCTCCATGAAGGTTACACCAACGGCCGGGGCCCGACGAGCCGCCACTGCTGTGCACGCGGACGAATGCATAAGCGTACCCGCGCAGCACTCGGTGGGCAGAAGGAACACCGTGGGAGTTTTTAGTCGGTGCAGGTCGACGCCCGCTCTCGTCCCGCGAGGGCGGTATGCGTAAGCATTTCCCCACGAAAAAAGGTTAGGTGGGGTGCCCGTCAGAAGAAGAACCTCCTCGAGTGCCTGGTCGTTGATTCCCTTTGATCCTATTGTATCCGGGGAAAGGCAACGCCGGGACAGTGCACCCTGGGCACTGGTGATGATACGTTGTTGCCAGTGGCGAATGTTCTGACAGGGGGATGGCTGCTCTGCGTGTCCCTCTGATAAGCGGAGGGCATAGCCCAGGTGGCAGGGAGTTACATTTCCTCTTGATTTCAAATCCGGAGGAAAGGCAACCGAACGATAGTGCGCATTGGGTACTGGTGACGATACGTCGTCCTCGGTACCCAATGCATAGTGAAGGTGCATTTCTCCTTGATCAAAGTATCCGGGGAAAGGCAACAAAGATGAAGATGTACATTGGGAACTGACGGCGATACGTCGTTGGCGGTGCCTAATGCTCACAATTAATGAGGGACAGGCTCGGTGTGCGTTTTACTGCCACCGGGCACTCAACAAATCGAGCGTTATTAAGGAGGTTGCATTTCTCCTTGATTTCTGAATCGGGGAAGGCAACAAATGATAGTGGGTATTGGGAACTGGCGACGATATATCGTTTCCAGTGCCTAATGCTCATAGTGGAGAGGACGGGCTCGGTGTGCGTTTTTACCGCCGCCGGAGCACTCAACGTCGAAGCGTTGTGGGAGGTGCATTTCTCCTTGATTTCTGTATCAGGGGAAAGGCAACAAAATGAGTGCTCATTAGGAACTGAGTGACGATACGTCGTCCTCAATTTTAATGTGCGTGGAGAGTTGCATTTCTCCTTGATCAAAGTATCGGGGAAAGGCAGCAGCAAAGTGAATTGATACGTGGGAACTGGTGGCGATACGTCGCTCTCGGTACTTAATGCGCGAAGATGAAGGTGCATTTCTCCTTGATCAAAGTATCCGGGGAAAGGCAACAAAATGAGTGCGCATTGGGAACTGGTGGCGATACGTCGTTGTCAGTTACCTAATGCGCGGGTGAAGGTGCATTTCTTCTTGATCAAAGTATCCGGGGAAAGGCAACAAATGATAATTAGGTATTGGGAACTGGCGACGATATATCGTTTCCAGTGCCTAATGCTCATGAGTGATGGAGGACGGGCTCGGTATTGCGTTTTACTGCCGCCGGGCACTCAACAAATCGAGCGTTGTGGAGGTTGCATTTCCTCCGCGTTTCTGTATCCAGGGAAAGGCAAGCAAAATGAGAATTGCTCATTGGGAGACTGGTGACACGTCATTATAGTGCCAATGTGCGGATGGAGGTGCATTTCTCCTTGATCAAAGTATCGGGGAAAGGCAGCAGCAAAATGAAATTGATACGTGGGAACTGGTGGCGATACGTCGCTCTCAGTGCCCAATGCGCGAAAATGAAGGTGCATTTCTCCTTGATCAAAGTATCCGGGAGAAGAGCAACAAAATGAGGAACGCGCATTGGGAACTGGTGGCGGTACGTCGTTGTCAGTGCCTAATGCGCGGAGTGAAAGTTGCATTTCCCCTTGATCAAAGTATCGGGGAAGGCAACAAATGATAATTAGTGTGGGCACGGCGATATATCGTTTCCAGTGCCTAATGCTCATAAGGGAGGACGGGCTCGGTGTGCACTCACACTGCCGCCGGGCATTCAACTTGTCCACAACTGGGGAATTACGTCGGCTTTCCCAGCGCCGTAACCCGCTGCTCTTCAAGGACCCCAGCGTTGACGATTCGCGGGTACGTCGAAGTGCGGAGCGGAGGGCTTGCCTTAATTAGCCGGCCCGCGGAAGGATCCGCTCTATAAAAACCAGACGGCGAAGTGTAAAACCTGTAAGGTACCAGGCGGCCCCCCACAGTATCTTGCTGTCTCTGGAATAGGCGTCACCCGGAGACCGACATTTTATTTCGTCCTAACTCGTGGGATTTGTTATGGAACTTACAAAACCACAGGAAGGACTCAGCGAAAGAGCGCTGAGTCTGTAATAACAGTCGACGATTTCAACACCTAGGGACCAGAGCCAGGAGGAAGAGCATTATCTGCGGGACCAGTAGTTCACACTGCACGGGACAGGCGTGGACGCTTTGCGCCCAAGTACGCCTGCGAGTTTGGGCGGTGAGTGACGGCGGAAGATCGGATGCCTCACTCAGATCCGCAACATCAGAGGTGTCCGCAAGGACAAGTAGGGAAGAGGAGAGCCAAGCCTGCGACTGTCGTGGCCGACAAATTCCAGGCAGTCGCAGTCTCTGGGTACGTGGACACGGAGGTGGTCGCTGACGAGATGGATGGCATCTGGGGATCCGACGGTGGCCCCAGAGCTTGACGAGGAGCTAAGGCTGGCCCCAAAACCCGCAGATCTGGGCGGGAGATGGAGGCCAAGTCGACCACGGACCTGGATGCCTTCATCCGGTCGTCTTTGCTGGCGGTGGACAAGGTTGCCGACAAATCCGGGCAACCTCAGGGGACTCATTCGTCCACAGCCTAAGAATGGCAACCCGATTTGTGGAGGCGGCCCGTCTGAAATGGCACGGAGGGTGGCCCAGCCCCCAACGTCGAAGGCTCGAGCGTGAGAACGCTGAGCTCCGCTTTCGCAATTAGCTGAGGAAGCTCTCGAGCAAGGTGGGGAGGTTGTCGGACAGGCTATGTGCCCTCCGAAAGAAGTGGGAACCTCAGGCAGCCAAACCTCATCCTCGGCGATCACCTGGCGCTCCAGAGGTCCGGGAACGTGGAAGACGGGGCTCATGGAGCGCTTGGGGAACTCTCATAGAGGTGAGGTTGGCTGCCTTCGAGAAAGGTCTTCCCGGAGAGGAGCAGCCCGGCCCCCTTAGGAGTGCGGCCCGGGAAGCCTTCCTCGAGTGCCACGCAGCCGCTGCAGCAGTCAGTGCAGGTGGTCCGGGTGCACTCGCGGAGACGAAAATGAAAGCCCTCCCATCCTCCAGTAGCGGAGCTGCCTCGAGTAGCCACACCAAGGCCTCTCTGATGGTGGTGGAAGTGCCAGCATCCAACGTCGTGGGCACAGGTGGCCAAGAAGTCAATAAGCCCTAAAGGCCAGCAGCCAGCGGCCCTTGCGGCGACAAGGCCACAGCAAAAATAAAAGGCGAAGCTCCTTGCGCACACCGGCCACAGCTGCCGTGACGGTGGCTGCTGCCGACTGGCTCCTCCACATCTTATGCAAAAGTGATGGAGGTAGCCAAGTCGAAATAAGGCTGGCGGACATCGGCATCGAGACTGTTCGCCAAAACGGGCTGACCGGTGATGCTCCTCTGGAGATCAGCGGTCGAGAGGGAGGCGGATTCGAGGGCGGACGGTCTCGCGGCAAAAATGCGTGAGGTCCTTTCGGGGATGGATGTCAGGTGGCCGCCCAGTCAGAATCGGGCGACATTCGGGTGAAGGACCTCGACGATGCCGTCAGCCCGAGCGAGGTCGCAGCGGCTGTGGCTAAGGCTGGAGGGTGTTCGGTGGACGACGTTAAGGTCGGAGAGGTCCACCGAACACCCATGCGTTGAGCGTGCTGGGTGCGGTGCCCCGCGGCAGCAGTGCACAAGTTGGTGACCGCCGGACGCGTATGCGTGGGCTGGGAGTTCTGCTCGGGTGAGCAGTTAGAACCAGGCCCATGCACTGCTACCGGTGCCTGGAAAAGGGACACGTAGGCAGTAGGTGCCTAACCAGGTAAATCGGAGCACGCGTTGCTACGCTTGTGGGGAGACGGGCGCTGGGGCCAAGGAGTGCAGAGCACCTGCACTCAAATGTCCACTGTGCTCGGACCTGGGAACTGCCCTCTAACCATCGTCTTGGTAAGAGTGCTTTTACCACGAAGAGGTAGAGGGAAGGACATGGAGAGTCCTCCTGCCTCCTGGCAATGGCAGTTCCGGCACCAGCCGCAACTGAAGCACCAGCTCGGGAATGGAGAGTCGCGTAGGCCTCTTCGCACCCCTCAAAGGTCCTTCAGAGCAACCTGAACCACTGCCGCAATGCTCAGCATTTGTTTATGCAGACCATTGCGGGTGCCGGGATTGCTCTGGCGTGGCGGAGCCTATGCCGTGCCGGACCACCCTCACTGGTTCGGCGATGAGCTGGAGTTCCGTAGCGATCTACTGGGGGTGGAGAGGGTGTCCCACCCTGCTCCCTATTGGGAAGGGTCAGGGCTTTGTTGCAGTGCAATGGGGCACCCTGGCCATAGTTAGCTGCTACGTCTCTCCCGCGAGGTCCCTCGCCGACTGCAGTGTACCTGGACGAGGTGGCACTCTGCGTTCGCAGGTGCCTCCCTCGTCCGTCGGTGTCCTGGGAGACTTCGCGCCCACTCCAGGGGCGTGCAGGAATCCCAACGCGACAATCGAAGGAGACAGTGATGGAATGGGCGGCTGGATTGGACCTCCGATTGGCAAATCGGGGGTCCGTAACACGATGCGATGCGTGGCAGGGGAGTCGGTCGTGGATCTAACATGGGCGACTCCGCTGCAATTCTTGCATGTTAATCGGAGTTGGCCGGGTTGCAGAGGAGGTGGTCACGTTATCCGACCACCGCCATATTTTATTCGATCTTGCAATCCGCCGCCCCGACGCTGTCTCAACCGCGCCGAGAAGGCAGTCACACGCGACGTTGGTGTCTCAAGCGGCTAGACCGAGACTTGCTCGGGGCCGCCGCCAACGTGCAATATGGCCAGAAAGCGCCGAAGAGGTTCCGTCCGATCCGGAAGTGGAAGCGAACTGGTTCGGGACACGATGACGCGTATTTGTGACGCGTCGATTACTGGACCAGTCGCCTAAGCGCAGGGCAGTGTACTGAGTGGTCGGCAGGATCGCGGAGCTGCAGGCGATCTGCTTGCGGAGCCGCGCCAGTACACCAGGAGGCGAAAGGAGGCGAAGGCGAGCTCCGAGTGAGGAGATAGCCAGCGGGCTCTACGAGGCGTATCGAGAGCAGCCACGAAGGCGTTGCAGGCGGCTATCTGCAACGCCAGGTCTCGGTCCTGGAGAGCTCCTGGAGGGATAACGGCGAGGATCCGTGAGGCGTCCGTACAGGATGGTGCTAGGAAAGCTCCGTCCTTGGACGCCCCGGTGACAGAGCTCTCGATCCGGCCCCTTTTGGGAAGAGTGATTGGCTCGCTCTTTCCGGAGGGTGATCAGAATCCCCTCAATCTACCCCATTTTTCGTGCGAGTGGAGGAGCGAGATGGGGGTGACCGCACGAGGCTGGACCGAGCCGTGGGCCGCTTGAGAGGCCGGAACACCGCGCGCCGGACCTGACGGAATTCCCGGCCGGGTCTGGGTGTTGAGTCTGGCTACCCTCGGGAACAGGCGGGCAGCTGTTCACCAGCTGCCTCCGTATCCTCGTTCCCTAGGGCCTGGAAGAAGGCGAATGGTCCTCTTGAAGAAGGCAGACAGAGTCGCAGATTCTCCTCTGCGTACCGTCCCATATGCCTGTTGGACGAAGGCTGGCAAGTTATTCGAAATTCTTGCCGGCCGCCTCAACAGGCATCTGTCGCGTGTCGGTCCCGATCTCGCCGAAAACCAGTTCGGTTTCCGACAGGGGCGTTCAACCATCGACGCGGTCCTGCGTCCGCTCCCTGTCCGGAGCGAACGTCGGGCGGAGTGGCGTTGGCGATAAGTCTTGACATCGTCAACGCCTTTAACTCCCCTGCCCTGGGACGCGATTAGGGGACTTGTACACCATGGTGTTCCCCCTACCTGCAGAGCGTGATCGCGGACTACTTGCGCGACAGGTACATCTTGTACATGGACCGAGACGGTACGAGGATCGGAGGAGATCCAGTGTGGGGAGTTCCACAGGGGTCGGTATTAGGCCCGTTACTGTGGAATCTCGCCTGACTCTGTTCTGCGAGTCGAGAGCTCCGCTGGCGTTAATGTCGTCTGTTAGCACTGACGACACGTTGGTGATCGCCAGCAGGGGCTCGCTGAAGGACCAAAGGGCTCGCCGAGCTTGGGGCGAAATCGTCGTCGCCAAAGTCCACGAGTTGGGACATTTAGCGCCTCACAAGACCGAGGCGCTATGGTTCCTGGCTGCCGCGCAGCGAGGAACCATCGACTCGTGCGTCAGAGTAGGTGAGTCTGAAGTCAGAGTGGGGCGGTACGCCCAGAGTACCTGGGCCTCACTCTGGACGATCATAGAGACTTCGAAAGGCATTTCGAGCCCTGGTCCCCGGATCGAGAGGGTAGCGGGTGCTATGCACAGACTGCGCCCAATCTCGGGGACCGAGTGAAGTCCGCCGCCTCTACGCTGGGGTCGTACGATCCGCAGCCTTGTACCCCGGGGCGCCCATCTGGGCGAAGAGGCTGGCCATCCGACGCTGTGGGATCTACAGCGTCAGAGGATAGCCATACGGGTCGATACGAGGATACCGCACGGTATCGTTTGAGGCGGCGACGATCCTGGCTCGCTTTCCACCTCTGGATATACTGGCGGACATGGACGCGAGGGTGTATCACCGGATTCGCGTCCTACGCCAGAGCAGTGGTGGCGAGCCGAAGAAGAACGCTCAGGCGGTAAAACAGCAGGAACGACGTATCGCATTCGCGACGTGGCGCGCAAGGCTCCTCGAGGAGCACTATGCGCGCAAACGCGTCGTCGAACATTCTGCCGATCTTCGAAGCCTGGATGCAGCGACGAGGAGGAGGAACTCACCTACAGACTTACGCAGGTGATCGCGGGCACGGTTGCTTCGGTGATTACCTGTGGAATCGGTCGCAGGCGACGGCGAGTACTTCCACTGTAGCGGCAGCGGCCAAGACTCCGCATCGCACGCTCGCCGCGCCCGGCGTGGGAAACCGAGCGGCGGGTCTTGGTCGGTCACGCCGGACGGAACCGTCTGCCAGCAGTCGTGTCGGCGATGCTGCGCGGGGAACCGGCGTGGAGGCCGTAGCCTCCCTTCTGCGAGACCGTAATGAACCGAAGGCTGCCGAGCGGGATAGAGAGAGGACCGATCCTGCTCGGAGACGGGGCCGACGCAGCGCTCGCGCCTCGTCACGGCCCTCTATCGGTGATCTACCGTAAGCAGGGGCCCTGCAGGTCGCTGACGATCGGAGTGGGGGCTCCGACCGTCCAGTATGAGCGACTCCGAGGAGGGACGACGGCACGACGTGGTACCACCCGTGTCGTCGTGATAGTTCCGGCGTAGAGGGTTCTGGGGTGCGATCTTCACGCACGCGCCCCGGGACGGGCTATCAGCGAAGCGCAGGGGGTTGCAGTTGCGTTCCTAACGGAATCCGCGACCCCTCGCGAGCGTTAGTGGCGACCACCGTGGGGTTTTAGTCGGTGCAGGAGTCGACATAACGCCGCCCTTTGCGAAGTGGTGTACCGGCATTTCGCCAAAAAAAGGTTAAGGTTAGGTTCCCCGAAGGGTTCCGCTTTGTCGTAGCGGGGGGCTTAGTAACCGTGGTGTGGAGTTAACCACGGTGAAGCTAAGAGGAACCCAAATGGCCGGCCTAAGGCGCTCTAAGGCCGGCCCGGGAGGCCGCTCCGGGCGGGCTGGAGCTGGAGCCCACCCTGGATGCGTGTCGGTGGGCTGCGGGGTGCGGATGGACGAGTGAGGCCGTCTTACGCACCATCCGCAGCCGAGGCGGAGTCGGGGAATGGGGTGGCGGTGCGAGGACTGGCCAGCACCGGTACCGCGCATCGTCGCCCCACCCTCCGCATCCGAGACGGAGTCGCGGAGGGAGGTGAGTGTATCTCCCTATCTCCGCGACTCAGAAGCAGAAGAGTCGCACCGCTGATGCGGCCGTGGTGGGGCCGTGGGTTCAGTGGAGTGTGGTTGATCCTGCCGCTCTCCCTGTCCTCCGCGGCCGAACATTGGTCGGCAGCGGGCTAACACAGATCCGCCGCAGGGGCTGGGGCTTTCCTGGCCCCATGGCCTCTGGGGGCGGACTCGGGGGAGTCCACTTCCCACCTACAGAGGAGGCCGAGTTGGAGGGCGCGTCCGTGTTCCAGCGCCCTGCAGAGGGTGGAGAGAGGAGATGTCCTCCCCGGAGAAGGGCCGCCTGGTCGGCCGGCGCAGGCGGGGTCGCGGATGTGTGCGAAAGCGTTCCCGTGACCCCGCCATACGCGACGATGGAGGAACACCATGGGGTTTTAGTCGGTGCGAGTCCGACGCAACCCGCGCTGCCGTGCGTGGTATGCGTGAAGCATTTCCCCATGTAAAAAAAAAAAAAAAAAAAAAAAAAAAAAAGGTTAGGTTAGGTTAGGTTAGGTTAGGTTAGGTTAGGTTAGGTTAGGTTAGGTTAGGTTAGAGTTAGGTTAGGTTAGGTTAGGTTAGGTTGGGGTGGGGTGCCACGTCAGAAACCTCCTCAGTGCCTGGTCGTTGAATTTCCCTTTGATACTATTGTATCCGGGGAAGGCAACGCCGGGACAGTGCACCCTGGAGGCACTGGTGATGACACGTTGTTGCCAGTGGCGAATGTTCTGACAGGGGGATAGCTGCTCTGCGTGTCCCTCCTGATGGCAGAGGAGCACTGCCGCAGCAGGTGGCAGGGGATACATTTCCTCTTGATTTCCAAATCCGGAGGAAAGGCAACCGAACGATATTGCGTGAGAACTGTTTACGATACGTCGTTCTCGGAGGTGCCCAATGCGCAGGTGGAGGTTGCATTTCTCCTTGATCAAAGTATCCGGGGAAAGGCAGCAAATGATAGTGGGTATTTGGGGAACTGGTAACGATATATCGTTTCCAGTGCCTAATGCTCATAGTGGAGGGGACGAGCTCGGTGTGCACTCACACTGCCGCCGGGCATTCAACCGTCAAAACTGGGGAGTTACGTCGGCTCCCAGCGCGCCGTAACCCGCTGTACTTTCTTCAAAGACCCCAGCGTTGACGATTATGGGGTACGTCGAAGTTAACACAGTGGAGCGGAGGGCTTGCCTTAATTAGCCGGCCCGCAGGGAGTAAATCTCTATAAAAATCAGACAGCGAAGTCTTAAAACCTGTGGGTACCGGACGCCCCCACGGTATGTAGTCTTGCCCTCGGAAGGCGTAACCCGGGGGTCGACCTGTTATTTCGTGCAAGCGTGGGAACCAAAATGAGTACATATAAACAAAACAACACGAGTAGATAGCGATGATGATACGGTGACTCTATGCTAAGCGTGGAGTCGCTCCCAGAAGCTGAAAAGTGGCGGGAGAAAGCGTCAGCCATGGATGCAGGTGTCGGTTCTGTTTCGGCAACGGGGCAGAATGGAAAAGGCTCGGGCATGTAGCATCTGCCAAGAGGGTCGAGGGAGGCCCCCAACTACGGGGCAATATGTTGACTCGCCCAGGCCAAAATAGCGTTGGTGTCCGCTAAGGAAGCAGGTTGAGGAGGTGGAGGCAGGCCGGAGGTCGTTTTCAGCGTCTCGACAGCTCCAGCGGAGCCGGCAAGGTAACAACCCTGTCGGAGTCGTCGTCTAATGGCAGCGACTTCGGGCTGGCGGCGGAGCTTAAAAAGAGGATAGAGGACAGCGTCAGCGTCATCACCATGGTGGCCACAAGGTCCAGAACCTAAGGGCATATGGGTGAAGGCGCTGAAGGGCTGCAGAGAATGTGAGCGAGGTCACCGCAACTCTGCAGCGACGCTGTACCTCTCCGAGACAGACGGCTGCAGGCGAACAACGCTCGCTTACAAGGCGGGGAGGTGTCGCAGCTGGGGCAGGGAGGTGGCTGATCTGCGGATGCGTCGACCGGTGACCAACATACTGAGGGCAGGGCAAGGAGGAGCTCGTGCGCTCGATCATTGACCAGGTTGGGTCAATGATCAACGCCAGATTGCCGCGCTGGAGGACCGCCTCCTGCCGGAAAGCGCCTCCGCCCCATTAGCGGCGGACAAAGAGGCTGGAAGTGGTGCCCGGTCCCTCATCCAGCTCTTCGCCTTCCCAGACACCGGTTTGACAAACCGCCTGTCATGGCGGCTAGCGTTAAACCGGCTGTCGCGGGGTCTTCTGTGGCCCAGAGGAAACACCCTAAGGGAGGGCGGAGCAAGCCCATGAAGATAGGCCAAAAACGGCAGCTGAGTCCCGGCCTTCACCACCTGCACCTGAGTCTGTAGAACAACCCTGGACTACGGTGGTGAAGGGACAAAGAAAGGAGGAAGGCGGCGGTGAAGAGTCCCGGCGAACCCGCAAAGGGGCGATCAAGATCGCAACTCCGCGATCCTCTGCTGTGGTGGTGACCCTGGAGCCGGAGGCAGCGGCTGCAGGCGTCACATACATAGACGTTATTACCGAGGCGAAGGCCAAAATCAACCTGGCCTCCCTCGGTATAACGAAGATGCGCTTCCGCATCTGCGCCACGGGGAGGCTCGGATGTTTGAAATCCCTGGCGCAGATAGCGAACTGAAACGGACGCCCTCGCTCAAAAATTGAGCGGGTGCTCAGCAGCGGGAAAAGAGGTCCGGTATCCAGACCGGCGAAGACTGCAGAAGTCAAGTGTCGGTCTGGATGACTCCACCACCACAGCAGAGGACGTAATTGCGGTAACGAGGCTGGCGGTTGTCCCAAGGATGCTGTAAAGTGCAGCGAGGTCCTGCGGTATCCCGCGAGCCTTACCCAGAAGGATGGCCTGGAGTCCGGTGCCCCGTGGCTGCGCTAAAACGGTGGCTGCAAGCGGGCGCCTTATGGTCTCATGGGTGGCAGCCGAGGGGTGAAGCTCGTGGAGCCCTCACCTCTGAGGTGTTTCCGCTGTTTTGAGGCAGGACACGTGAGAACTCAGTGCGACGCACCGATCGACCGGGGAGCTGTGCTGCCGCTGTGGTCAGCCACAGCCGCAAGGCGCAGTGCTCCGCTACCGCGTTGCATGCCGTGTGTGCGTCGCCGCAAAGCTCGGCGGACCACAGAATGGGGGAAGGCCTGTAACGCGCCTTCAAGGCCGGGAAAAGGCCAGTCGCCCGTTGCCACCTCGGCAACCGACCAGCCAGCCGATGTGGAGGAGGAAGCGTCGAGACCCGGGACCACTCCACAGCCGCCGCAGGGAAAGGTGAGAGCGTAAGCGTGTTCGTTGCCCACGACTCGAACGATGGACACGGGGAGGTCGTAAGCAACACGAGTCCAGTGAGGTGAGAGCGCGCCCGGTGTTCGCGCGCTCTCAAAAACAGGGCAAAGTCTGCCGGGGGCCACGCAGCTGGCCGCCACCCGCTGTGCACGCGGAAGGGAATGCTCACAGCGTACCCGCATGCACCATTGCCCGGGTGGGTGAAGAACACCGTAGAGGTTTTAGTCGGTGCGGTCGACGCAGCGCCCGCCCTCGTGCAGGGGCGGTATGCGTAAGGCATTTCCACGAAAAAAGGTTAGGTTGGGGTGCCACGTCAGAAAACCTCCTCAGGTGCCTGGTCGTTGAATTTCCCTTTGATACTATGTATCCGGGGGAAAGGCAACGCCGGAGCCAATGCACCAGGCACTGGTGATGATACGTTGTTGCGGTGGCAGATGTTCTGACGGGGGATAGCTTAACAGTATTTTCTGATAAGCGGAGGAGCTGTAGGTGGCTGGGGGATTGCATTTCACTCTTGATTTCCGTATCCGGAGGAAGGCAACCGACCGATGGTGCGCATTAAGGGAACTGGTGACGATACGTCGTTCTCAGTGTCAATGCGCGGAGTGAAGTTACGCATTTCTCCTTGATCAAAGTATCGGGAAGGCAACAAATGATGGTGGGTATTAGGAACTGGTGACGATATATCGTTTCCAGTGCCTAATGCTCATAGTGGAGGACGGGCTCGGTGTGCACTCCTGCCGACTCAACCGTCAAAACTGGGGAGTTACGTCGGCTCTCCCAGCGCGCCGTAACCCGCTGTACTTTCGTCAAGACCCAGTGTTGACGATAATGGGGTACGTCGAAGTGCAGCGGAGCGGAGGGCTTGCCTTAATTGGCCGGCCCGCGAGGTAAATCTCGCAAAGTCAGACGGCGAAGTCGCCAAAACCTGTGGGTACCGGACGCCCCCACGGTATGTAGTCTGCCCCGGAAAGGCGTAGCGGGGGTCGACCGTTTTTCGTGTTAAAAACTCATTAGGAATAACAATGAGCAAACAATTTTCAAGATGCAGGGTGGATGGTGACGATGACTGAGCGACTCGATGCTTGGCGTGGAGTCACTCGATGAGAGAAGGAGGATAGCGGGGAGAAAACGTCCTTCCCTGGGACGCAGAGATCGGTGTTGGTCCGGCGATGGGCCAAGAAGTGGGAAGTGGTCGGGGAAAGGCAACAGCATCTGCCAAACGAGGTCGAGACTGACCCCCAGCGACTGCCATAGAGTACGTAGGCCTTGCCCAGGCTTCAAAATGGCGTTAGTGGCCGCTAAAGAAGCGGAAATGAGGGTAGGGCGGAGGCAGGTGTAGGCGTCGTCTCGTCAGCTCCGGGCGGCAGGATAACAACCCTGTCGGAGTCGTGTCCAACGATGGCGACTTCGAGCCGGCGTCAGGAGCTGCAAAAGAGGATCGAGGACAGCGTCGGCGTCATCTCCATGGTGGCCCAAAAGGTCAAAGAACAGGGCGTGTGGGTGAAGCGCTGAAGGAGGCTGCGAGAACGTTAGCGAGACCGCGAAGACTCTGCGGCGACGCTGTACCTCAAGAGGAGACAAAGGAAGCTGCAGGCAAACGGCGAAACTCCGACTCCAGGCGAAGTGTCCTGAAACTGGGGAAGGGGAGGTGGCCTACTTGCGCATGCAGGTGGAATCCGGCCTAGCCAGCGAACCGAGGGGGGAGAGGGAGGGCTAAGTGCGTTCGATCATTGACCAGGTAGGGTCAATGATGTACCAGGGCTAAACGTTGGAGACCGCCTCTTACCGGAGAAAGCGCCTCCGTCCCCACTGGCGTCGGATATGAGACCGGATGCGGTGCCCGGTCCTACATCCAGCTCGCTGCCCAGGCACCGGTCGCTGCAAGGCCACCTGTCCAAGGCGGCCAGCGTTAAGCTCCGGCTGTGAGATGCTCTGGCCCCAAAACGCACCTAAGGGAGGCGGAGTGAACCTGCGGAGGGCCGAAGACGAAGGCAACAGCTGAGTCCCGGGCGCACCACCGGCACCTGGTCTGTAGAACAACCCTGGACTACGGTGGTGAAGAAGGGACTCAAGGATATAGGAAGGCGGCGGCGAAGGTGCTTGAACCCGCAGGAGGGCGGTCAAGATTTGCAACTCCGCGATCCTCTGCTGTGAGATTTGTGACCCTGGAGCCTGAGGCTGTGGCAAAGGCGTCACTTATATCGAGGTAATAGCCGAGGCGAAGGCGAAAAATAAGCCTAGCCTCCCTCGGTATAACTGAGATGCGCTTCCCGTATCTGCGCCACGGGGGCTCCGAATGTTCGAGATCCCCGGCGCGAACCCAGCAGTAAGGCGGACGCCTGGCTCAAAAATTGAGGGCAGGTGGCACAGCAGCGGGCAGAAGCAGTGCAGTGTCCAGACCGATGAAGACTGCTGAAGTGAGGTGTCCGGTGCCCGGGCTCGCCACAGCAGAGGATGTCGTTGCGGCTGGTAACGAAGGCTGGCGGCTGTCCCAAGGACGTCGTCAAATGCAGTCACTGCGGGCCGCTCCCGCAGGCCTTGGGATAGCCTGGGTCCGATGCCCCGTGGCTGCCGCCAAAAGGTGGCTGCCAGCGGGCTTCGATGATCTCATGGGTGGCGGCCGGTGAAGCTCGGTGAAGCCCTCTGCTGCCAGGTGCTTCCGCTGCTTCGAGGGGCGGGGCGCGTGAGGCTCCAGTGCGACGCACCAAATTGACCGGGGAGTTGTGCTGCCGCTGGCGGTAGCCTGGTCACAGGCGGCACTTGCTCCGCTACCCGCGTTGTGCCGTATGCGTCGCCGCTAAGAAACCGGCGGACCACAGGATGGAAGGCCTGCAACGCGCCTTCCAAAGGCGAGGAAAAGGCCGGTCCGCCCGTTGCCACCTCGGCAACCGACCAGCCAACCGATGGAGGAGGAAGCGTCCGGACCCCGGGACCCTCACAGCCGCCGCAGGGAAAGGTAGAGCGTAAGCGTACTCAATTCCCCACCCACGACTCGAGCGATGGACACGAGGTCTGTCGCTCAATACGAGTCAGCGAGGTGAGAGCGCTTAGTAACCGTGGCTTGGTCACCCACGGTGAAGCTAAGAAGGGCAAATGGCCGGCCTAAGGCGCTCTGAAGACCGGCCCGAGGTGGCACCGCTCCGGGTGGGCTCTTTGTGAGCTAACCTCGGATGCGTGTCGGTGAACTGCTGGGGGGCGGATGTGGCCGGAGCAGGGCCGCCTTCCCACGCCACCTCTGGTAGCCGAGGCCCGGAGTCGCGGAGGGAGAGGGTGTCGGTGTTTCGTTGCCGCTCTCCCCTATCCTCCCGCGACTCAAGCGGGGGTCGCACCGCGTGATGCGGCGTGGTGGGGCCGCGGGGGAGAAGGAGTGTCGGTGTTTCGTTGCCGCTCTCCTATCCTCCGCGGTGAACATCGGTCGGCGGTGGAACCCTGAATCCACCGGGGGCTGGGTTGGCAGGTCTCCTGGCCCCATGGCCTCTGGGGCGGACTCGGGAGATCCCGTTTCCCACCTACATAGGAGGCCGAAGATGGAAGGCGCGTCCGTGTTCCCACACGCCTTGCCTGGTGGAGAGGAGATGTCCCCGGAGAAGGGCCGGTTTGCCGGCCAGCGCGAGCAGGGTCGCGGAGGTGTGCAGCGTTCCCGTGGCTACGCCGCGCATACGCGACGAAGGTGGAACACCATGGGGTTTTAGTCGGTGCAGGTCCGACGCCAACCCATCCCTTGCCCCGCAAGTGGGTATGCGTGGCTTCCCCAATAATAAAAAAAAAAGGTTAAGAGTTAGGTTGGGGTGGGGTGCCACGTCAGGAAAACCTCCTCCGAGTGCCTGTCGTTGAATTTCCCTTTGATACTATTGTATCCGGAAGGCAACGCCAAGGACGAATGCACCCTAGGCACTGGTGATGATACGTTGTTGCCAGTGGCGAATGTTCTGACAGGGATGAAGCTGCTCTGCGTGTCCCTCTGATAAGCGGAGGCACAGCGGGTGGCAGAGGTTACATTTCCTCTTGATTTCCATATCGGAGAAAGGCAACCGAACGATAGTGCGCATTATTGGGCACTGGTGACGATACGTCGTTCTCGAAGTGTCAATGCGAGGTCAGCTCTCCTTGATCAAAGTATCCGGGGAAAGGCAGCAAAATGAGAGGTGTGCATTGGGAACTGGTGGCGATACGTCGTTGGCAGTGCCTCATGCTCACGGAGTGTGGGGACGGGCTCGGTGTGCCTTTTACTGCCGCCGGGCACTCAGCAAATCGAGCGTTGTGGAGGTTGCATTTCTCCTTGATTTCTGTATCCGGGGAAAGGCAACAAATGATAGTAGGTATTAGGAACTGGTGACGATATAGCCGTTCCAGTGCCTAATGCTCATGAGTAGTGGGACGGGTCGGTATTACTCACACTGCCGCCGGAGCATTCAATACGTCAAAACTGGGGAGTTACGTCAGCTCTCCCAGCGCGCCGTAATAACCCGCGCGCTTCGTGGGCTAGTGTTGACGATAGTAAGAATTTTTGTCGAAGTGCAGTGGACCGGAGACGCGCTAACTGGCCGGCCCGCGAGGGAGTAAAATCTCTATAAAAATCAGACAGCGGTCTCAAAACCTGTAAGGTACCAGGCATTACAGTATGTAGCCTTGTCGCGGAATAGAGGCGTCGCAGGGACCGACCTTCGTCCTGTAATCGTGGGAACAGATATGAGCAATCAAAACAAAACGTGAGGGTAGATAGTGACGACGACTGACGACTCTATGCTTCAGCGTAGAGTCATTCGATGGGAGAAAAGTGTAGCAGGAAAAGAAACGTCCTTCTAAGGACGCAGATATTGATAATTGGTCTGGAGATGGGCCAGGAGGAAAGATCGGGCAGGGCGCAGCACGACTGCCAAAAGGTCGGGCGACCTCAACAACTGGGAATACGTCGGCCTTTACAAGGCCAAAATAGCGTTGGTGGCCGCTAAAGAAGCGGAGATGAGGGGTAGAGGCGGAGGCGGAGTTAACATCAATCGTCTCGTCAGCTCCCGGAGCCGGCAGGATACCAGCCCTGTCAGAGTCGTCAACGATGAGCTTCGAGCCGGCGTCAGACTGCATAAAAGGATCGAGGACAGCGTCGGCGTCATCTCCATGGTGGCCCAAAGGTCGAGAACCTTAGGGCGTGTGGGTGAAGGCGCTGAAGGAGGCTGCAGAACGTAAGCGAGACCACAGAACTCTGCAGCAACGCTGTACCTCCGGAGGGAGACGAAGGCTGCAGGCGGACAACGCTCGACTCAGGCAGTGTCAAAATTAAGGAAGGAGGTGGCCTGCTTGCGGATGCAAATTGACCGGCCAACCCAACAAGCCGAGGAGCAGGAAAAGAGGAGTTAGCACGTTCGATCGCTGACCAGGTGGGGTCAATGATCAACGCCAGGTTGCTGCACTGGAGGACGTCTCCTTCCGGAGAAGCGTCTTCGCCCATCATTGGCGGCGAGATGAAGAGACCGGAGGCAGTGCCGGAAGTCCCTCGTCGCTTCCGCCTTCCGCCTTCCCAGGCACCGGCTCCCGCAAAGCCGCCTGTCAAGGCGCCTAGCGGTCATCCAGCTCCTGGTGGGGTCTTCTGTGGCCCCGAAGCATCCAAAGGGAAGGTTGAGCAAGACTGCGAAAAGAAGGCCAAAGACGGCAACTAGGTCCCTTCCTCTGCCACCGTTGTCGCAGTCCGTAGAGCAAACGCTGGACGACGGTGGTGAGAAGAAGGAGCCAAAGAAGGGTGGGGAAACCGGCGAAGGTCCCGGCAAACCCGCACCGAGACCGGTCAAGATCGCGACTCCACGATCGTCCCGCAGTGGTGTGACACTGGAGCCGGAGGCGGCGGCGGCAGGCGTCACCACCATGAGTGATCACCAGCGGGCGAAAAGCGAAAATAAACCTCGCCGCCCTTGGGATAACCGAGATGCGTTTCCGCATCTGCGCCACAGGGCTCAGATGTTCGAGATCCCCGGCGCAGACAGCGAGGACAAGACGAACGCCCTCGCTCAGAAGTTGAGGTTCTCACCCAGCGAACCGTGGTCCGGGTCTCAAGACCGGCAAAGACCGCGAGATAAAGTGTCCGGTCTTGATGACTCCCGGTCTCGGTGGGAAGTGGTGGCGTATTTCGTTGGCTGGCGACTGTCCCAGGGACACCATTAAGTGTAGCGAGGTCTGCGGTATCCCGCAGGCCTCGGGATAGCCTGGGTTCCGGTGTCCCGTGGCTGCTGCCAAAAGGTGGCCGCCGGGGGACGTCTGATGGTCTCGTGGGTGGTGGCCGAGGGGTAGGCTCGTGAGCCCTCACCTCTGAGGTATTTCCGCTGCTGAGGGCGGGACACGTGAGGGCTCAGTGCGACGCACCGATCGACCAGGGGAGTTGTGCTGTCGCTGGTCAGCAGCCACAAGGCGGCGCAGTGCTCCGCTACCCGCGTTGTGCCGTGTGCGTCGCCGCAAACCGGCGGACCACAGAATGGGGGAAGGCCTGCCATGCGCCTTCCAAGGCCGGAAAAGGCCAGTCCGCCGTTGCCACCTCGGCAACCGACCAGCCAGCCGATGGAGGAGAAGCGTCCTAGACCCTGGGACCCTCCACAGCCGCCGCAGGGGGATTAGGAGGCGGCAGGCATACTCGATTCCCCGCCTTACGACTCGAGTGATGGACTCGGGGAAGTCTGTGCTTGTATGAGTCAGCGAGGTGAGAGCGCGCCCGGCCCGCGCGCTCTCTCAAAGCACAAGGCCAAAGTCTGCCGGGGCCACACAGCTGGCCGCCACCCGCTGTGCGGAAGAATGCTGGCGTACCCGCATGCACAGTACTTGGAGTAGACGAAGGGAACACCGTGGGGTTTTAGTCGGTGCGAGTCGAGCATAGCCCGCCCTCGTCCCCGCGGGGGCGGTATGCGTAAATTTCCCCACGAAAAAAAAAAAAAAAAGGTTAGGTTGGGGTGCCACGTCAGAAAGCCTCCTCGAGTGCCTGGTCGTTGAATTTCCCTTTGATACTATTGTATCCGGGGAAAGGCAACGCCAGGACAGTGCACCCTGGGCACTGAGTGATGACACGTTGTTGCCAGTGGCGAATGTTCTGACAGGGGGATAGCTGCTGCGTGTCCCTCTGATAAGCGGAGGGCACTGCGGGTGGTAGGGGTTGCATTTCCTCTTGATTTCCAAATCCGGAGGGAAAGGCAACCGAACAATGTGTGCGCATTGGGAACTGGTGACGATACGTCGTTCACCAGTGCCCAATGCGCGGGTGGAGGTTGCATTTCACGCCCGATCAAAGTATCCGGGGAAAAGCAACAAATGATGGTGGAGTATTATTAGGAACTGGCGACGATATATCGTTTCCAGTGCCTAATATATACTCATAGTGGAGACAGGCTCGGTGTGCACTAACACCTCCGGGCACAACCGTCCAAAACTTCAAGGGAGTTACGTCGGCTCCGCACGCGCCGTAACCCGCTGTACTCTTCAAATTTCCAGCGCTGACGATCATGGGGTACGTTGAGGAGTGCAGTGGAGCGGAGGCTTGCCTTAATTGGCCGGCCGCGAGGTAAACCTCTTTAAAATAATCAGACAGCGAAGTCTTGAAAACCTGTAGGTACCAGGCGACCCCCACGGTATGTAGCCTTGTCTCCGGAATAGGCGTCACCCGGATCAAACTTTTTTATCGACCTTAATCATTAGAATAAAAATGGATAAACTGAATTTTGCAAAACGGACTGAACAAGATAGCGACGACGACAGTGACTCTATGCTGAGCGTAGGAGTCGGCGAAGATGAAGACGAAGTGGCGGGCGAAAACGTCGCTTCTATGGACGCATCATATGGCTCTGGCCTGCTTGCAGACCATGAAAGTAGAGCTTAGGTACCTTAAGAACATCTGCCAAAGAGGCCGAGGCGACCCCCAACAACGGGAGATTACGTAGGTGCCCAGGCAAAATATGGCGTTGGTGTCAGCACGAAGCGGAACTGAGGGTGGAGGCGGAGGCGAAGATTGTTGCGGCAACTCGACAGCTCCGCACCGGCAAGTCAACCCTGTCTGAGTCGTCATCCGAACGATGGCGACTTCGAAGGCAACGGCGGACCTGGAGAAGAGGATCGAGGACAGCGTCGGCGTCATCAACTTGATTTGCCACTAAGTCAAAAAGGCAAGGGCTTTGTTCGATGCGCTTAAGGGAGGCAGCGGAGACCGTGACTGAGGGTTACTCGGACTCTGCAGAACGCTGTACCTCTGAAGAAACGCGGAACCTGCAGGCGGCTGCAAACACTCGCCTCAAGACGAAGTGTCGCAGCTGCGGAAGGAAGGTAGCCTACCTGCGGATGCAGAGTAAACAAACCGAGCCAACAAGCCGAGGAGCTGGTAAGGGAGGAGCTCGTGCGTTCGATCGATGACCAGGTGGGGTCAATGATCAACGCCAGAGTCGCGCCACGCACTAGAGGAACCGCCTGCTGCCGGAAAGCGCCTCCGCCCACCATTGGCAGCGGATGGGGATATGAAGCGGAACCCGTTCCTTTGTCCGGTCCCTCGCCTTCCCAGGCACCGGCGTACCAAGAGCTGCCTGTCAAGGCAGTTAACGCCGCACCGGCTGCGCTGGGGTTCCCGTGGCCCCAAGGAAACGCCCCAAAGGAAAGCGGAGCGAGCCCGCGAAGAGAGCCAAACCGAGGGAAGCTGAGTCCCGACCACCGGTACCGAAGTCAGCAGACAGCCGTGGACTGCGGTGGTGAAAGGGCTCAAAGAGAACTAAGGAAGGCGGTGGAAAGAGTCCCGCAAAGGCCCGCAAAGAGGGGCGAGTCACGATCGCCACTCCACGATCGTCCGCCATTAGTGTGGTGACCCTGGAAGACCCCGGAGGCAGTGGCAGCAGGCGTCACCTATACCGACGTTATTACCGAGGCAAAGGCGAAGATCAACCTCGCCTCCCTCGGTATAGCGGATGGGATTCCGTGTCTGCGCAACGGGCGCTCCGGATGTTGCGAAATCCGGGCGCAGACAGCGACAAGGCGGACGCCCTCGGCGCTCGAAAACTAAGCGAGGGTTCTTTCAACGGCGGGCAAGCGGGTGCGGGTATCAGACCAGCAAAAGACAGCGGAAGGTCAAAGGTGACCGGTCTGGACGGCTGACTCTGCTACGGCAGAGAGGATGTGGTGGCGAAGCCGTGACGAAGGCTGGTGGCTGCGCACCGAAGAGGCCGTTAAGTGCAGCGACATTCTGCGATACCCTGCAGGACTCCGGGTGGCCACACCAGGTCAAATTAACTTGCCGCCAAAAGGTGGCTGCCGGCGGGCGACTCATGGTCGTGGGTGGCAGCCGTGGTCAAGCTGGTGGAGCCCTCACCTGTGAGGTGCTTCCGGTGCCTCGAAACCGGTCATGTGAGGGCTCGGTGCGTCGCACCCAGTCGATCGTGGGGGAGCTGTGCTTCCGCTGTGGTGAATCTGGCCACAAGGCGGCACGGTCTCCGCCAACCCGCGATTGCGCTATTGTGTGTCGCAGCCAGCAGACCGGCGGACCACAAGTGGGGGCAAGGCCTGCAAGGCCACGCCAAAGTGGGGAAAAGGTTTGTCCGCCCGCTGCCACCTAGGCACCCGGCCACTCAGCCGCAAGGGACAGTTGAAGCAATGGAGGAGGAACCGTCCCGTGACCACGGGACTAGTCCGCAGCCGCCGCCGGGGAAAAGCGTAAGCATACTTTGAATTTCGACTCGAGCTATGGGCCCGGGAGTCCGTACTTCAACGCATGAGTCAGTGGGGTGAGAGCGCGCCCGGTGTTCCCACGCGCTCATAAAAAGGTTAAAATGGCCGGGGCCTGCGTCTAGCAAGCCGCCACAGCTGTGCACGCGGAAGAATGTACGCGCGCCCGTATGCACAGCACCAAGTGGAGCAGAAGGAACTGCCGTGGGGTTTTAGTCGGTGCAGAGTCCGACATAACCACCACCTCGTCCCCGCCGGGGAGGCGGTATGCGTAGGCATTCCCCACGAAAAAAGGATTAGGTTAGAGTTGGGTTGGTTAAGGATTGGAGTTAGGTTAGGATTAGGTTAAGGTTAGGTTAGAGTTAGGTTAGGTTAGGTTGGGATTGGGTTGATTTAGGTTAGGTTAGGTTGGGTTAGGTTAGGTTAGGTTAAGGTTAGGTTAGGTTAAGGTTGAGTTTTTTTTTTTTTTTTTTATATTGTGACCCCCATTTTTTAGATTGTCTCGCATGTATATTCCCCGGCATGTATCGTCAGGGACTTTTTATTACTTTTAATCATTACATATATGTCAAACTATTAATATTGCATTACACTTTAAAAAAAAATAAACAT
The DNA here is from genome assembly GCA_029286865.1 of Teinopalpus imperialis. Taxonomy (NCBI): domain Eukaryota; kingdom Metazoa; phylum Arthropoda; class Insecta; order Lepidoptera; family Papilionidae; genus Teinopalpus; species Teinopalpus imperialis. The sequence continues at coordinate 22,980 of JAGSMU010000507.1, forward strand.
TTCTTCTTTATTGCGTTGATATATAACAAAATTTCAATTTTTCCTTAATATCTATGTACTTATCATTTATCTATATCTAATTTTTCGTTATCGCGCTATAGTTAGGATATAAACTTATATTTACTACTCTTCTATTTATTATACCTTTTTTTTTTTTTTTTTTTTTCTTTTTTTTTTTTATTATTATTACATATAAGTGTATATGTATATATAACTAACATAGTACTGTATAGTGTATAATTGATTTGTCTTCTTATTATTTTACTACTACCTATTATTTATTCTTATTTATTACTTTGCTGGCTATGTATTTACAAAAACTGATAAACTTATCCCTAGATTCCTTATTTCTAATTTCGGGTATATTATTTCTGCTTATTTTTTATTTCTATTTCTATCTCCGTATCCATTCTCTCTCTGCTGTACATTGGACATTCTGTGATAAGGTGGATCACACTTTTCGACCTTATCGTCGCCACGGAGCGCACGCAGAGACTCTCCTTGCATTTGAATCTATGCAAGTATAGAGTTCAAAATATACAGACGAAAGTAAGACGGGAAGTAGTGTGACGAATAGTAGTGAAGATCATTAGTAGCGGAAATTCGGAGAATGGGGGCGTAAAATAAAATGTGGACAGAAACGTCCTTCTACAGAAATATGTGGCGTTTCTAATCCAAAAGGAAATCGATGGAGACGGAAAATCAGAACGGGGTATGGCGACAGGAACACCTGCAAAAGAAGTCGAGGAAGACCTCAACGACTGGGCAATACGTCGGCCTTGCCCGTGAAACAAGCGGCGGTTGCCTTAACGTGAATGGAGATACTGGAGGCAGAGTCAGATAATGTCTTCAGCTCGACTTATCCGCGCCCATAGATCTATAAACCTGTCACGAGTCGTCGTCGAATGATGGCGACTTCCAGACAACGGCAGAAGCTGGAAACAGACAGTAGAGGACAGCATCGGCCCTTATTCACCAGGTTGCCACTAAGTCCAACTAGCAAAAGGCACCTCGGTTCGGAAACTGAGGAGGCTGCAGAATCTATCAGTAACATCTTCAGAGTTCTGATGAACGCTGCACCTCTGAAGAAACAAAGGCTGCAGGATCGCAATACCTGCCTGCAGGAGAGGTCGCAAAACTGCGTGAAGAAGTGATGGAGATGCGGTTGCGCTTGGAGCAGCCCCATAAGCCTGATTCTGTCACAGCAATGGGCAGCGAAATTAGTACGTATTATTGGTCAGGTGGGGACAATGATAAACGCGCAAGGTCAGGCATTGGAGGACCGCCTGCCGGAGAAACATACGCTTTACTGGCAGCGTGTGGGAAGAACGTGACAGGTACCTGTTCAGCCATTTGCCTTCCCAGGTTCCAGCTGATCCTACGCCATCGCCTGAAAGTGGCTAGCGCCATCGGCCATCGCGGAGGCTTCCGTTGCCACAAAAACGCCTGAAGGCGAAGCGTAGCGAACCAAGAAGGAGGGCCAAAAGAAGCTGTGTCTCGACCTCATATACAGACGA
>JAGSMU010000508.1:0-24094 GCA_029286865.1 Teinopalpus imperialis
AAGTAAGACGGGAAGTAGTGTGACGAATAGTAGTGAAGATCATTAGTAGCGGAAATTCGGAGAATGGGGGCGTAAAATAAAATGTGGACAGAAACGTCCTTCTACAGAAATATGTGGCGTTTCTAATCCAAAAGGAAATCGATGGAGACGGAAAATCAGAACGGGGTATGGCGACAGGAACACCTGCAAAAGAAGTCGAGGAAGACCTCAACGACTGGGCAATACGTCGGCCTTGCCCGTGAAACAAGCGGCGGTTGCCTTAACGTGAATGGAGATACTGGAGGCAGAGTCAGATAATGTCTTCAGCTCGACTTATCCGCGCCCATAGATCTATAAACCTGTCACGAGTCGTCGTCGAATGATGGCGACTTCCAGACAACGGCAGAAGCTGGAAACAGACAGTAGAGGACAGCATCGGCCCTTATTCACCAGGTTGCCACTAAGTCCAACTAGCAAAAGGCACCTCGGTTCGGAAACTGAGGAGGCTGCAGAATCTATCAGTAACATCTTCAGAGTTCTGATGAACGCTGCACCTCTGAAGAAACAAAGGCTGCAGGATCGCAATACCTGCCTGCAGGAGAGGTCGCAAAACTGCGTGAAGAAGTGATGGAGATGCGGTTGCGCTTGGAGCAGCCCCATAAGCCTGATTCTGTCACAGCAATGGGCAGCGAAATTAGTACGTATTATTGGTCAGGTGGGGACAATGATAAACGCGCAAGGTCAGGCATTGGAGGACCGCCTGCCGGAGAAACATACGCTTTACTGGCAGCGTGTGGGAAGAACGTGACAGGTACCTGTTCAGCCATTTGCCTTCCCAGGTTCCAGCTGATCCTACGCCATCGCCTGAAAGTGGCTAGCGCCATCGGCCATCGCGGAGGCTTCCGTTGCCACAAAAACGCCTGAAGGCGAAGCGTAGCGAACCAAGAAGGAGGGCCAAAAGAAGCTGTGTCTCGACCTCTGCCACCGGCGCCGCGAATCATGGACGAACAATGGACTACGGTCGTCAGGAAGGGTCGAAAAGAAAGGAGAAAGGTGGTGAGAAAGGTCAGCAAACCCGCATCGGGGCGGTAAAATCTTTACTCCTCGCACAGCTGCTGTGGTAGTAATCTTGAACCGGAAGCTGCAGCAGCAGAGAGTCACCTACAGGGATGTTATAACCGAGGCGAAGAGAAAGTCGGCCTCTCCGCCATCGGTATAGCCGAGCTGCGGTTTTGTACGCCACGGGGGCTCCGAATGTTCGAATCCCCGGCGCAGATAATCGCGAAAAGCGGATGGCCTCGCTCAAAGATTGAACGAGAGTTCTCTCACGAAGCGGGTAAAGGGGTGCAGTGTCAGGCCAGCAAAGACTGCCGGTCGAGTCTCTGGGCGGACGGCTCAGCCACTGTAAATGGTGAAAGGTGGCGGCCGTGGCGGGCTGGTGGCTGCACTGAAGAGGCTGTCAAGTGCAGGGACATACCGGTATCCTGTGGAAGGACTCCCGGAGTGACCTGGGTCCGCTGTCAGTGGCCGTCGCTTCACCAAGAAGGTAGCCGTCAGCGGCCGTAATGGTCTCGTGGGTATCAGCGGTCGTCAAGCTGGTGGAGCCCTCACCTTTGGGAATTGCTTCCGGTGCTTCAAACCGGACATGTGAGGGGCTCAGTGCGACGCCTCAGTCGACCGGGGGCTGTGCTTCCGCTGTGGTCAATCCGGTCACAAAGGCGGCGCAGTGCTCCGCCAATACGCGTGCGCTATATGTGTCGCTGCTAGCAAACCGGCGGACCACAAGATGGGAGGAAAGATTGCCAAAGCACCTCATAAAGCCGGAAAGACCGGCCGCCCATTGCCATCCAGAAGCAATCGGTCAGCCAGCCACAAGTAGAGCTGATGGATGAAAGGGAACCATCCTAAACGTCGGATATACCGCAGCCGTCCCAGGGTAAAACAGAGAGAGAAACACAACTCTCCTTGCGAGTATGACTCGGCAATGGACTCGGGGAGGTCCAACAAACAGATAGGAAATTACGGGCGTACGCACTCTCAAAACAGTGTTTAAAATAGCCGGGGCCCGCAGAGCGAGCCGCCACTGCTATGCACGCGGAAGAATGCAGCGTACCCGTATGCACGGCACTACGTGGACAGAAGGAACACCGTGGGGTTTTAGTCAGTGCAAGTCCGACATAACCCGCCCTCGTCCCCGCGAGGGCGGGTATGCAGGCATTTCCCACGAAAAAAAAAAAAAAAAAGGTTAGGTTAGGTTAGGTTAGGTTAGGTTAGGTTAGGTTAGGTTAGGTTAGGTTAGGTTAGGTTAGGTTAGGTTAGGTTAGGTTGAAAGGTGCCCGTCAGAAAACCTCCTCGAGTGCCTGGTCGTTGAATTTCCGCTGATACTATTGTATCCGGGGAAAGGCAACGCCGGAGACAGTGCACCCTGGGCACTGGTGATGACGTTGTTGCCAGTGGCGAATGTTGTTCTGACAGGGGGATATAGCTGCTCTGCGTGTCCCTCTGATAAGCGGAGGGCACAGCAGGTGGCTGGGGATGCATTTCCTCGCGATTTCCGTATCGGAGGAAGGCAACCGACCGATAGTGCGCATTGGGAACTGGTGACGATACGTCGTTCTCAGTGTCAATGCGCGGAGTGAGATTGCATTTCCCCTTGATCAAAGTATCGGGGAAAGGCAACAAAATGAGTGTGCATTGGGAACTGGTGGCGATACGTCGTTGGCGGTGCCTAATGATATTCTGATGAGGACGGGCTCGGTGTGCTTTTACTGCCGCCGGGCACTCAACCGTCGAGCGTTGTGGGAGGTTGCATTTCTCCTTGATTTCTGTATCCGGGGAAAGGCAGCAAGTGATCGAGTGAGTATTAGGAACTGGTGACGATATATCGTTTCCAATTGCTGAAATGCTCATAGTGAGTGGGACAGGCTCGGTGTGCACTCACACTGCCGCCGGAGCATTCAACCGTTCAAAACTGGGGGAGTTAAGTCGAAACCTCCCCAGCGCGCCGTAACCCGCTGTACTTTCGTCAAAGACCCCAGTGTTGACGATAATGGAGTACGTCGAAGTGCAGCGGGAGGCGAGAGGCTTACTTGTAGTGGCTGCCAGCCCGCGAGGAGTAAACTCGCAAAATAATCAGACGGCGAAGTCTTGAAAACCTGTGGGTACCAGGCGGCCCACGGTATGTCTTAGCCTTACCCTCGGAATGGCGTAACCCGGGGGTCGACCTTTATTTCGTCATTAGAATAGTATGGAAAGAAAACAAACAAACATATGACGGCAATGGACAGTGATGACGACACAGTGACTCTATGCTCGGCGTAAAGAGTCATTCAACAAACGGAGAACAAAACAAGAAAACGTCCTTCTAAGGACGCAGTAATCGCGGAGTCGGTAACGGGCAAAATGGGAGGAGACACAGCCGGGGAGCACGACATCTGCCAAAAGAAGGTCGAGGGAGGCCTCGACAACTGGCGAGTACGTGGGACTGGCCCAGGCTAAAATGGCGTTGGTGGAGGCCAGAAGGAGGAGGAGGAGAGGTTGGAGGCGGAGGCGGACATCGCCCGTCGTCTCATCAGCTCCGTGCCGGCAGGATATCAACCCTGTCGGAGTCGACATCGAACGATGACGACTTCCAGGCGGCATCGGAGCTACAAAGGATTGAGGACAGCGTCGGCGTCATCTCCATGGTGGCCACAAGGTCTAAGAACCTGAAGGGCATCTGGGTGAAGGCGCTGAAGGAGCTGCAGAGACCTGGTGAGACCACTAGACTCTGCAGCGCCGCTGTACCCTCCAGAGGAGACGACGAAGCGCAGGCGGACTGACGCTCGCCTCCAAGGCGAGGTGTCGGAACTGAGGAAGGGAAGTGGCATACTGCCTGCGGATGCAGGTGGACACGCATAAGCCAACACATCGAGGGAGCGGGCAAGGAGGAAGCTCGTGCGTTGATCCGTGACAGGTAGGGTCAATGATCGACGCCAGGTTCGCAGCGCTGGAGGATCGTCTCCTGCCCGAGAAGCGCCTTCGCCCTCCACTGGCGGCGGATAGGAGACCGAAGGCAGTGCCCTGTCCCGTCTGCCCTGCACCTGCCCAGGCACCGGTTGTCGCAAACCGCCTGTCAAGGCAGCCTGATGTCGGCTCGGCTGTCGCTGCAGGTGCCACGGCCCAGAAACGCCCTAGGGAAGAGGCGAGCTAGCCGCTAACCAGGGCAAGAAGGAAGAGGCCCGACCCTGCCGCCAGCACCTCAGTCCATGGACGAGCCCTGGACCACAGTAGTTGGGAAGGGACATAAAGGCAAGGGAGGAAGGCAACGAAGAGTGGCAAGCCGAAGGCGGTCAAGATCGCGACTCCGCGAAGCTCTGCTGTAGTGTGGTGACCCTGGAGCCGGAGGCAGCGGCTGCAGGAGTCACCTACATCGAAGTTATTACTGAGGCGAAGGCGAATTAATCCTCGCCGCCCTCGGTATAACTGAGATGCGATTCCCGCATCTGCGCCACAGGGGCTCCGAATGTTCGAGAGATCCTGGCGCAGACAGCGACAAAGGCGGACGCCCTCGCTAAAAACTGAGCGAAGTGCTGGCAGCGGCGGGCAAGCGAGTGCGGGTATCAGACCGGCGAAGACTGCTGAGATCAGGTCTCCGGTCTGGATGACTCTGCCACAGCAGAGAGTAGTGGCGGCTGTGACAAGGCTGGCGGCTGTCCCAAGGAAGCTGTGAAGTGCAGCGAGATCCTGCGGTATCCGCAGGCCTTAGGATGGCCTGGGTCCGGTGCCCCGTGGCTGCCGCCAAAAGGTGGCAGCCGACGGGCGCCTTGCCGGTATCCCCTGGGTGGCGTCCGCGGTCAAGCTGGTGGAGCCACTCACCTGAGGTGCTTCCGATGTCGAAGCGGGCCACGTGAGGGCTCAGTGCGACGCTACAGTCGACCGGGAGCTCTGCTTTCGCTGTGGTCAGCCTGGCCACAAAGCGGCGCAGTGCTCCGCCACCCGTTGTGCCGTGTGCGTCGCCGCGGCAACCAGCGGACCACAGGATGGGAGGGAAGGCCTGCTCTGCTGGCAAAAGAGCGGAAAAAGGCCGGTCGCCCGTTGCCACCTCGGCAACCGACCAGCCAGCCGATGGAGGAGGAACCGTCGACCCCGGGACCACTCCACAGCCGCCGCAGGGGATGAGAGCGTAAGAGCATACTCGATTCCCCCCTTACGACTCGAGTGATGGACTCGGGGAAGTCTGTCAACTCGAATGAGTCAGCGAGGTGAGCGCGCCCGGTGTTCCCCGCGCTCTCAAAACAGAACCAAGTCTGCGGGCCACAAAACTGGCCGCCACCCGCTGTGCACGCGGAAGAATGCTCACAGCGTACCCGCATGCACAGTACTTGGGTGGGCGAAGGAACGTGGGGTTTTAGTCGGTGCGAGGTCGACACTAACCCGCCCTCGTCCCCGCGGGGAATTGGGTATGCGTAAATTTCCCACGAAAAAAAAAGGTTGGGGTGCCGTCAGAAAACCTCCTCGGGGTACTGGTCGTTGAATTTCCCTTTGATACTGTGGCATCCGGGAAAAGAGCAACGCCGGGACTGGTACACCCTGGGCACTGGTGATGACACGTTGTTGCCGAGTGGCGAATGTTCTGGCAGGGGGATGGCGCTCTGCGTGTCCCTCTATGATAAGCGGAGGCACAGTGGAGTGGCAGGGGTTACATTTCCTTTTGATTTCCATATCCGGAGGAAGGCAGCGAACGATGGTGCGTATTGGACACTGGTGACGATACGTCGTTCTCGAGTGCCCAATGCGAAGGTGGAAGAGTTGCATTTCTCCTTGATCAAAGTATCCGGAAAGGCAACCACAAAATGAAAGTATGCGTGGGAACTGGTGGCGATACGTCGTTGGCAGTGCCCAATGCTCACAGTGTGAGGACAGGCTCGGTGTGCGCTTTTACTGCCGCCAGGCACTCCAACCGTCAGGCGTTGTTAATGGGGGTTGCATTTCTCCTTGATTTCTGTATCCGGGGAAGGCAGCAAATGATGGTGGTATTAGGAACTGGTGACGATATATCGTTTCCAGTGCCTAATGCTCATAGTGGAGGACGAGGCTCCGGTGTGAAATTGCACTAACAATGCCGCCGGGCACTCAACCGTCAAACTGGGGAGTTACGTCGGCTCTCCCAGCGCGCCGTAACCGCTGTACTTTCGTCAAAGACTGGTGTTGACGATAATGGGGTACGTCGAAGTGCAGCGGGCGGAGCACGCCAATTGGCCGGCCCGCGAGGTAAATCTCTATAAAAATCAGACAGCGAAGTCTTAAAACCGTAGGTACCAGGCGGCCCCACAGTATGTAGCTGCCCTCGGAATGGCGTAACCCGGGGAGCCGACGCTTTTATTTCGTCTAATCATTGGGAACCAATATGAAAGTAAACCTAAAACAAAATACATGTCGGCAGATAGTGATGATGACAGTGACTCTATGCTAAGCGTGGAGTCACTTGACGAGGAAGAAAGTGCGGGGAGGAAACGTCCGTCTATGGACGAAGGATACGGCTCTGGATCGGTAACGAGGCCAGCAAGGAAAAACAACTTGGGTATGGCAGCAGCATCTGCCAAGAGAGAGGTCGAGGAGGCCCCAACTACGGGGCAATATGTCGGCCTCGCCCGGTAAATGGAGTTAGTGGCCGCTAAGGAAGCGGAATTGAGGTGGCGAGCGGGGCGGAAGTCGTTTTGGCGATATAAAGTCGAAACTCGCGCCGGCAGGACAACAACCCTGTCGGGTCGTCGTCCAACGATAGCGACTTCGAGACAGCAGCGGAGCTAGAAAAGAAGGGTAGAGGACAGCGTGGGCGTCATCACCATGGTTTAACAGGTCGAAGAACCGCAGAAGGGGCATCTGGGTGAAGGCGCTCAAGAGGCTACAGAGAACGTCAGCGAGTTACCAAGACTCTGCAGCGACGTTGTACCTCAGACGAGAGACGCGGAGCTGCAGGCAGATAATGCTCGCCTACAAGGTGAAATTGTGTCGCAACTGAGGAAGGAGGTGGCTGACCTGCCGGATACAGACGAACCGGCAGCCAACAAACCGAGGAGCGGGCAGGAGGGCTTTCGTGCGCTCGATCATTGACCAGGTGCGGTCAATGATCAACGCCAAATTGCCGCCCTGGAGGACCGCCTCCTGCCGAAGCGCCTCCGCCCCGGCTGGCGACCGACAAGAGGGCCGGAAGCATTGCCCGGTATCTCGTCCAGCTCTTCGCCTTCCAGACACCGGCTAAGCAAAACCGCCTGTTGGGCGGCAGCGTCAAATCCGGTTGTCGTTAAGGTCGCTGTGGCCCCAGAAGCGCCCCAAAGGGAAGCGAGTGAAGGGCCTGTAAGGAGGGCTGAAGGCGGCGGAGTCCCAACCTGCCACCTGCCCCGAGTCCGCCGGAACAACCCTGGACTTCCACGGTGGCCAAGGGAAGAGGAGCTCAAAGGAGGAGGGAAGACAAGCAAATTGTTAGCAAACCAAGGGCGGTTAAAATTGCGACTCCGCGATCCTCTGCTGTGGTTGTGACCCTGGAGCCTGAGGCTGCGGCAAAGGGCGTCACATATATTGACGTAATTACCGAGGCGAAGGCGAAAATAAACCTAACCTCTCGGTACGCTGGGGTGCGTTTCCGCATCTGCGCCACGAGGGCTCAGATGTTCGAGATCCCCAGCGCAGGCCAGCAGAAAACTAAGGCGGACGCCCTGGCTCAAAACTGAGCGAGGTGCTTGCAGCAGCGGGCAAACAAGTGCGGAAGTCGTCAGACCGGCGAAGACTGCGAAGTCAGGTATCCGGTCTGGACGACTCCTACAGCCGAAAGGACGTCATTGCGGCGATAACGAAGGCTGGCGGCTGTCCCAAGGACGCTGTAAAAAGTGCAGCGGGTCCTGCGATATCCCGCGACGCAGGATGGCCTGGGTCCGGTGCCCCGTGGCTGCCGCCAAAAGGTGGCAGCGGGCATAACGATTTCATGGGTGGCGGCCGGTGAAGCTCGTGGAGCCTCACCTGCTTAGGTGTTTCCGCTGTTTCGAGGCGGGACACGTGAGGGCTCAGTGCGCGACGCACCGATCGACCGGGGGTACATTACTGCCGCTGTGGTCAACCTGGCCACAAAGGCGGCACAGTGCTCCATACCCGCGTTGTGCCATTAATGCGTCGCCGCTAAGAAACCAACGGACCAGGATGGGGAGGCCTGCAAAGCGCCTTCCAAAGCCAGAAAAAAGGCCGATCCCGCCCGTTGCCACCTCGGCAACCGACCGACCAACCGATGGAGGAGGAAGCGTCCCGACCCTGGGACCACTCCACAGCCGCCGCAGGGGAAAGGTGAGCGTGAAGCGTACTCATTTCCCCCTTACGGCGAGCGATGGACACGGGGAGGTCTGTCGGCTCAATACAGAATCAGCGAGGTGAGAGCGCGCCGGTGTTCCCGCGCGCTCTCTGAACCAAGGCAAATATGCCGAGGCCACACACAACTGGCCGCCACCAGCTGTGCACGCGGAAGAATGCTCACCCAGCGTACCCGTATGCACAGCACTGGATTGGGCGAATTTTGACGGGGTTTTTGGTGGTGCGGTCAAACGCTTGCCTCATTGCGCAGGGGAGCACGGTATGGTTCAGTTGGTTGGGGATAGGGTTGGTGCGTCTGCGTACCTTTGGCGGAAAAGGCCTGGTACGACGGGCATCCGAAGGGCGGGCGGGCTATTACGGGGGTAAACATGCGGGCAAAATAGCGTTGGTGTATCCAGCAGACTGAGGTTGGAGGCGGAGGAAAAGATTGTTGCGGCGACGACAGCTCCGCACCGGCTTAAATCGACCTTGTCTGAAGGTCGTCATCAAACGATGGCGGCTTCGAGGCAACGGTGGACCTGGAGAAGAGGATCGAGGACAGCGTCGTCATCAACTTAGTTTACCACTAAGTCCAAGAACTTAAGGGCAGCTTTGTTCGATGCGCTTAAGGAGGCAGCGGAGACCGTGACTGAGGTTACTCGGACTCTGCAGGGCGCTGTACCTCTGATGAAACGCGAAACCTGACAGCTACAAACACCCGTCTCAAGACGAAGTCGCAGCTGCGGAAAGTGGCCTACCTGCGGATGCAGGTTAACAAAACCGAGCCAACAAGCTGAGGCTGGCAAGGAGCTCGTGCGTTCGATCATTGACCAGGTGGGGTCAATGATCAACGCCAGATTTCACTGCGCTAGAAGACCGCCTCCTGCCGGAAAAGCGACTCCGCCACCATTGGCGGCAGATGAAGGACTGGAGCGAAACCATTCATTTGTCCGGTCCTCGTCTTCCCAGGCACCAGCAGCCGCAAAGGCTGCCTGTCATGGCAGTTAGCGCCGCACCGGCTGTCGCTGGGGTTCCGCTGGGCAGAAACGCCCCAAAGGAAACAAAGCAAGACCGCGAAAGAGGGGCCAGCGGAGGGAAGCTGGAGTCGACCACCGGTGCCGGGAGTCAATGGAGCAACCATGGTTCACGGTGGTGAAGAAGGACTCAAAAAGAGCTGGAAGGCGGCGGCAAGCCGTCCCAATAAAACCCGCGAAAGAGGGCAGTCACGATCAACCACTCCGCGATCTTCCGCCGTGGTGGTGACCCTGGAGCCAGAGGCGAGTGGCGGCAGGCGCGTCACCTATACCGATGTTACCGAGGCAAAGGCGAGATCCAGCCTCGCCGCCCTCCGGTATAGCAAGATGGGATTCCCGTGTGCGCAGCGGGCGCTCGGATGTTGAAATCCCGGGCGCAGACTGGCGGCGACAGGCGGACGCCCTCGAAGACAGCGAGGTTCGGCGGCAGACAGCGAGTGCGGGTATCAGACCGGCAAAGACGGCGGAGGTCAAAGGTGACCGGTCTGGACGACTCTGCTGGAGGACGTGGTAGCGGCCGTGATGAGAGCTGGTGGCTGCACTGAAGAGGCAGTTAAGTGCGGTGACGTTCTGCGGTACCCTGCAGGACTCGGAATGGCCTGGGTCAAGTGCCCTGTGGTACGCCAAAGGTGAAGCGCCGGCGGGCGACTCATGGTCTCGTGGGTGGCAGCCGTGGTCAACTGGTGGGCCCTCTGCTGTGAGGTGTTTCCGCTGCGCCAGCTGGACATGTGAGGGCTCAGTGCGTCGCCGCGGTCGTCGTGGGGGCTGTGCTTCCGCTGTGAAGGTGAATCTGGCCACAAGGCGGCACAGTGCTCCGCAGCCGCGTTGCGCTGTGTGTGTGCAGCCAGCAAACCGGCGGACACAAGATGAAACCAGGCCGCAGGCCGCGCCAAGTGGGAAAGAGTTAGTCCGCCCGCTGCCACCTAGGCACCCGGCCGCAGCCGCAGGGACGGTTGAAGCGATGGAGGAGGAACCGTCCCGTGACCTGGACTAGTCCGTAGCCGCCGCCGGGGGAAAAGCGTAAGCGCAAGCGTACCCTGCTTCCCCAAATTCGACTCAGGCTATGGGCCGGGAGGTTGTAGTTCACCATAAGTCAGTGAGGTGAAACGCGCCGGTGTTTCGCGCGCGCTCTCATCAAAGTTAAATGGCCGGGGCCTGCGTTTAGCAAGCCGCCACAGCTGTGCGCGGAAGAATGCTCACGCGCCCCGTATGCACAGCACCAAGTGGGCAGAAGGAACACCGTGGGTTTCGTCAGTGCAGGTCCGGCCGCCGCCCGCCCTCGTCCGCAGGGGCGAATATGCGCGTAAACATTTCCCGAAAAAGGTTGGGGTGCCACGTCGATCATTGACCAGGTGGGGTCAATGATCAACGCCAGGTCGCCGCACTAGAGGACCGCCTGCTGCCGGAAAAGCGCCTCCGCCCCGCACTGGCGGCAGATAGAGGACTGGTATGGAACCCGTTCCTTTGTCCGATCCCCGCCTTCCCAGGCACCTGCGGCTGCAGCTGCCTGTCAAAGGCAGTTAAGCGCCGCACCGGTGCCGCTGGGGTTCCATGGCCCAGAAACACTTCCCAAAGAAAGCAGGCAAACCCGCGAAAGAGAGCCAAACGAGGCTGGGGTCAGCCACCGGTACCAGTCAGCGGGCAACCGTGGACTGCGGTGGTGAAAAGGGACTCAAAAGAGACTGGGAAGGCGGTGGTAAAGAGTCGCAAAACCCGCAAAGGGGAGGTGATCACGATCGCCACTCCGCGATCGTCGCCGTGATGGTGACCCTGGAGCCGGAGGCGAGTGGCAGCAGGCGTCCTATACCGACGTTATTACCGAGGCAAGGCAAGATCAGCCTCGCGCCCTCGGTACCAACCGAGATAAGGATTCCGCGTCTGCTGGCAGGGCTCAGTGTGAAATCCCCAGCGCAGACGAAAGCGGCGACAGACGGACGCCCTCGCTAAAAAGATTAAGCAGGGTGCTTGCAGCAGCGGGCAAGCGAGTGCGGGTATCCAGACCGGCGAACCGGCGGAGATCAAGGTGACCGGTCTGGACGACTCTGCCACAACGGAGGACGATGGTAGCGGCCGTGACGAAGCTGGTGGCTGCAGAAGAGGCCGTTAAGTGCAGCGACATTCTGCGATACCCTGCAGGACTCGGAATGGCCTGGGTCAGTGCCCTGTGGCTGCCGCCAAAGGTGGCCGCCGGCGGGCTGGCTCATGGTCTCGTGGGTGGCAGCCGTGGTCAGAAAGCTGGTGGAGCCCTCACCTGTGGTCATTTCCGCTGCTTAGAAGCTGGACGTAGGGCTCAGGTGCGTCGCGCAGTCGATCGTGGGGAGCTGTGCTTCCGCTGGTGGTGAATCTGGCCACAAGGCGGCACGGTGCTCCGCCAACCCGCGTTGCGCTGTGTGTGTCGCAGCCAGCAAACCGGCGGACCACAAGATGGGGGGCAAGGCCTGCAAGGCCGCGCACGCTTGAAGTGAGAAAAGGTTGGCGGTCGCCGCTGCCAGGCACCCGGCCAGTCAGCCGCAAGGGACGGTTGAAGCGATGGAGGAAGACGTCCCGTGACCAGGACTAGATCCATAGCCGCCGCCGGGAGGAAAGCGTAAGCGCAAGCATACCCTACTTCCCCGAATTCGACTCGAGCTATGGGCCCGGGAGGTCCGTAGTTCAACATGAGTCAGTGAGGTGAGAGCGCGCCCGGTGTTCCCGCGCTCTCATAAAAGAGTTAAAATGGCCGGGGCCTGCGTTTAGCAAGCCGCCACAGCTGTGCACGCGGAAGAATGCTCACGCGCCCCGTATGCAGCACTAAGTGGGCAGATGGAACACCGTGGGGTTTTAGTCGGTGCAGGTCCGACATAACCCGCTCTCTCGTCCCCGCGAGGACCGGGTATGCGTAGGCATTTCCCGAAGTTGGGAGTGCCGTCAGAAAACCTCCTCGAGTGCCTGGTCGTTGAATTTCCCTTTGATACTATTGTATCCGGGGAAAGGCAGCAACGCCAGGATTAATGCACCCTGGGCACTGGTGACGTTGTTGCCAGTGGCGAATGTTCTGACAGGGGATGCTGCTCTGTGTCCTGATAGCGGAGGCACAGTGGGGAATGGCAGGGGAATGCGTTTCCTTTTGTTTCCGTATCCGGAGGAAAGGCAACCGAACGATAGTGCGCATTGGACACTGGTGATGATACGTCGTTCTCAGTGCCCAATGCGAAATTGAAAGTTGCATTTCTCCTTGATCAAAGTATCCGGGGAAAGGCAACAAAATGAGTGTGCATTGGGAACTGGTGGCGATACGTCGTTTCCAGTGCCTAATGCACATAGTGGAGGACGGGCTCGGTGTGCGTTTTACTGCCGCCGGGCACTCAACCGTCAGCGTTGTGGGAGGTTGCATTTCTCCTTGATCAAAGTATCCGGGGAAGGCAGCAAAATGATGGTGGGTATTAGGAACTGGTGACGATATATCGTTTCAGTGCCTAATGCACATAGTGGAGGACGGGCTCGGTGTTACTCACACTGCTGCCGGGCACAACCGTCCAAAACTGGGGAGTTACGTCGGCTCCTCCAGCTCGCCGTAACCCGCTGCTCTCTCTTCAAAGACCCCAGTGCTGACGTTAATGGGGTACGTTGAGGTGCAGCGGAGCGGAGGCTGCCTTAATTGGCCGGCCCACGAGGAGTAAACCTCTATAAAAATCGAACCAGCGAAGTCTCGAAAACCTGTGGGTACCAGGCGGCCCCCACAGTATGTAGCCTTGCCCTCGGAAGGCGTAACCCGAGGTCGACCGTTTTCGACCATAATCGTGGGAATCCAAATGAGTTCAAAATATACAGACGAAAGTAAGACAGGAAGTAGTGTGACGAATAGTAGTGAAAGATCATTAGTAGCGGAAATTCGGAGAATGGGGCGTAAAATAAAATGTGGACGAAACGTCCTTCTACAGAAATATGTGGCGTTTCTAATCAAAATCGATGGAGACGGAAAATCAGAACGGGGTATGGCGACAGGAACACCTGCCAAAAGAGGTCGAGGAAGACCTCCAACGACTGGGCAATACGTCGGCCTTGCCCGGCAGAACAAGCGGCGGTTGCCGCTTAACGTGAATGGAGATACTGGAGGCAGAGTCGGAGATAATGTCTTCAGCTCGACAACTCCGCGCCCGCAAGTCTATAAACCTGTCTGAGTCGTCGTCGAATGATGGCGCTTCCGGAACGGCAGCGAAGCTGAAACAGACGGTAGAGGACAGCATCGGCCTTATTCGCAGGTTGCCACTAAAGTCAACTAACTTAAAAGGCACCTCGGTTCGGAAACTGAGGAGGCTGCAGAATCTATCAGTAACATCTTCGGGATTCTGATGGCTGCACCTCACGAAGAAATAAGGCAGCTGGGACGCATCTACCTGCAGGAGAGGTCGCAAAACTGCGTGAAGAAGTGATGGAGATGCGGTTGCGCTTGGAGCAGCCCGCAAGCCTGATTCTGTCACAGCAATGGGCAGCGACGAATTAGTGCGATGTTATTATTGGTCAGGTGGGGACAATGATAAACGCAAGATTCGAACATTGGAGGACCGCCTCCTGCCGGAGAAACGTCTGCGCCCCACTGGCGGCGGATATTAGGAAGGAGCAGTGACCGGTACCTGTTCCGGCCATTTGCCTTCCCAGGTTCCAGCTGATCCTACGCCATCGCCTAAAGTGGCTATCGCCATCAATCGCGGAGGCTTCCGTTGCCACAAAACGCCTGAAGGCGAAGCGTAGCGACCCCAGAAAGGAGCCAAAAGCAATGTCTCGACCCTGCACCGGCGCCGCGAATCATGGACGAACAATGGACTACGGTCGTCGGGAAGGGTCGAAAGGAGGAAAGGTGGTGAAGAGTCCAGCAGAGCCCGCATCGAGGGCAGTGCGTCTTTACTCCTCGCACGGCTGCTGTGGTAGTGACTCTTGAACCGGAAGCTGCAGCAGCAGGAGTCACCTACGGGGATGTTATAACCGAGGCGAAGAGAAAGTCGACCTCTCCGCCATCGGTATAACCGAGCTGCGGTTCCGTACATGCGCCACGGGGGCTCAGATGTTCGAGATCCCCGGCGCGAATAGTAACGAAAAAGCGGATGGCCTCGCTCAAAGATTGAACGAGGTTCTCACAGAAGCAGGTAAAGGGGTGCAGTGTCAGGCCAGCAAGACTGCCGAGATCAAAGTCTCTGGGCTGGACGGCTCAGCTCCTGTGAATGAGGTGGTGGCGGCCGTGGCGAAGGCTGGTGGCTGCACTGAAGAGGCTGTCAAGTGCAGGGACATACTACGGTATCTGAAGGACTCCGGGTGACCTGGGTCCGCTGTCGGTGGCCGTCGCTAAGAAGGTAGCCGTCAGCGGACGCTTAATGGTCTCGTGGGTATCAGCGGTCGTCAAGCTGGTGGAGCCCTCACCTTTGAGGTGCTTCCGGTGCTTCAAACCGGACATGTGAGGGCTCAGTGCGACGCTGCAGTCGACCAGGGCTACCCAGTGCTTCCCTTTGTGGTCGAGGAAATCCGGTCACAAAGGCGGCGCAGTGCTCCGCCAACCCGTGTTGCGCTATATGTGTCGCTGCTAGCAAACCGGCGGACCACAAGATGGGAGGAAAGATTGCAAAGCACCTCATAAAAGCGGGAAAAGACCGGCCCGCCCATTGCCATCAAGCAATCGGTCAGCCAGCCACAAGTAGAGGCGATGGATGAGGAACCATCCTAAACGTCGGAATCATACCGCAGCCGTCCCAGGGGTAAAACAGAGAGATAAGCACAACTCTCCCCTTTTGAGTATGACTCGAGCAATGGACTCGGGGAGGTCCAACGCTCAACATAAAGTCAGCGAGGTGAGAGTGCGCCTGGTGTTCCCCACGCACTCTCAAAACAGTGATTAAAAATAGCCGGGGCCCGCAAGAGCGAGCCGACACTGCTGTGCACGCGGAAGAATGCGAAAGCGTACCCGTATGCACAGCACTACGTGGACAGAAGGAACACCGTGGGGTTTTAGTCGGTGCAAGTCCGACATAACCCGCCCTCGTCCACTTGAGGGCGGTATGCGTAGGCATTTCCCCACGAAAAAAAAAAAAAAAAGGTTAGGTTAGGTTAGGTTAGGTTAGGTTAGGTTGGGATTAGAGTTAGGTTAGGTTAGGTTAGGTTAGGTTAGAGTTAGGTTGGGATTAGGTTAGGTTAGGTTAGGTTAGGTTGGGATTAGAGTTAGGTTAGGTTAGGTTAGGTTAGGATTAGAGTTAGGTTAGAGTTGGGTTAGGTTGAGTTAGGTTGGGATTAGGTTAGGTTAGGTTAGGTTAAGTTGGGATTAAGTTAGGATTAGAGTTAGGTTAGGTTAGGTTAAGGTTAGGTTAAGGTTGGAGTTGGGATTAAGTTAGAGTTAGGATTAGGTTAGGTTAGAGTTAAGAGTTAGAGTTAGGTTAGGTTAGGTTGAGTTAGGTTAGGTTAGGTTGGGATTGGGTTAGGTTAGGTTAGGTTGGGATTGGGTTAGAGTTGGGATTTAGGTTGGGATTAAGTTAGGTTAGGTTAGGTTAGAGTTGGGATTAGGTTAAGGTTAGGTTAGAGTTAGGTTAGGTTAGGTTAGAGTTGAGTTAGGTTAGGATTAGAGTTGGGATTAGGTTAGAGTTGGGTTGGGATTAGGTTAGGTTAGAGTTGGGATTGGGTTGGGTTAGGTTAGAGTTAAGTTGGGATTAGGTTAAGGTTAGAGTTAGGATTAGAGTTAAGTTGGGATTAAGTTAGGTTAGAGTTAGGTTGGAGTTAGGTTAGAGTTAGGTTGGAGTTGGAGTTGGGATTAAGTTAGGTTAAGTTAGGTTAGAGTTAAGTTAGAGTTAGGTTAGAGTTAGGTTAGGTTAGGTTAGAGTTAGGTTAGAGTTAGAGTTAAGTTAGGTTAAGTTAGGATTGGAGTTAGGTTAGAGTTAAGGTTAGAGTTGGGATTAGGATTTAAGTTAGGTTAGAGTTAGAGTTAGAGTTGGGATTAGAGTTAAGTTAAGTTAGGATTTAAGTTAGGTTAGGTTAAGTTAAGTTAAGAGTTAGAGTTAGAGTTAGGATTAGGTTAGGTTAGGTTAGGATTAGGTTAGAGTTAGAGTTAGGTTAGGTTAGAGTTAGGATTAGGATTAGGTTAGGTTAGGATTAGAGTTAGGATTGGGATTGGGTTAGGTTAGAGTTAGAGTTAGAAGTTAGGTTAGGTTAGGTTAGGATTTAGAGTTAGAGTTAAGTTGGGATTAGGTTAGAGTTGGGATTAGGTTAAGTTGGGATTAGGATTTAAGTTAAGTTAGGATTAGGTTAGGTTAAGAGTTAAGTTAAGTTAAGAGTTAGGTTAGAGTTAAGTTAAGTTAGGTTAAGTTAGGATTTAAGTTAGGTTAGGTTAAGTTAAGTTAAGTTAAGTTAAGTTAAGTTGGGATTTAAGAGTTAGAGTTAAGAGTTAAGTTAGAGTTAGGTTAGGTTAGAGTTAAGTTAGGTTAGGTTAGAGTTGAAGTTAGAGTTAAGAGTTAGGTTAGAGTTAAGTTGGAGTTAGGTTAGGTTGGAGTTAGAGTTAGGTTAGGTTAAGTTAGGATTTAAGAGTTAGGTTAGGTTAGAGTTAAGTTAGGTTAAGTTAGGTTAGGTTAGAGTTGGGATTAGGTTAGGTTAAGTTAGGATTAGGATTAGGTTAGGTTGGGATTAGGTTAGAGTTAGGTTAGAGTTAAATTTAAGTTAGAGTTAGGTTAGGTTAAGTTAAGTTAGAGTTAAGTTAGAGTTAGAGTTAGAGTTAAGTTAGAGTTAGAGTTAGGATTGAGTTAGGTTAGAGTTAAGTTAGAGTTGAAGTTAGAGTTAGGATTAAGTTAGGATTAGGTTAGGTTAAGTTAGAGTTGAAGTTAGGTTAAGTTAGGTTAGAGTTAGAGTTAGAGTTAGAGTTAGGTTAAGTTAAGTTAGAGTTAGGTTAGAGTTAAGTTAGGTTAGGATTAGGTTAGGTTAGGTTAGGATTAGAGTTAGAGTTAGAGTTAGAGTTAAGTTAGAGTTAGGATTTAGAGTTAGGAGTTAGGTTAGGTTAGGTTAAGGTTAAGTTAGAGTTAAGTTAGAGTTAAGTTAAGTTAAGTTAGGTTAGAGTTAGAGTTAGAGTTAGAGTTAGAGTTAGAGTTAGGTTAGAGTTAAGTTAAGTTAGAGTTAAGTTAAGTTAAGTTAGGTTAGAGTTAGAGTTAAGTTAAGTTAAGTTAGGTTAGGTTAGAGTTAAGTTAGAGTTAAGTTAAGTTAAGTTAGAGTTAAGTTAGGTTAAGTTAGAAGTTAGAGTTAAGTTAGAGTTAAGAGTTAGAGTTAGGTTAGGTTAGAGTTAGAGTTAAGTTGGGAGTTAGAGTTAGGATTTAAGTTAAGTTAGAGTTAAGTTAGGTTAAATTTAGAGTTAGAGTTAAGTTAGAGTTAGAGTTAAGTTAGAGTTAGGTTAAGTTAGGTTAGAGTTAAGTTAAGTTAGGATTTAAGTTAGAGTTAGGATTTAAATTTAGGTTAAGTTAGGATTTAAGTTGGGATTAGAGTTAAGTTAGAGTTAGGTTAAGTTAGGATTAAGTTAAGTTAGTTAAGTTAGAGTTAGAAGTTAGAGTTAGGTTAAGTTAGAGTTAAGTTAAGTTAGGATTAAGTTAGGATTAGGATTTAAGTTGGGATTTAAGAGTTAAGTTAAGTTAGAGTTAGAGTTGATTTAGAGTTAGGTTAGAGTTAGAGTTAGAATTTAGAGTTAGAGTTAGAGTTAAGTTAGAGTTAGAGTTAAATTTAAGTTAGAGTTAAGTTTAAGTTAAATTTAAGTTAAGTTAAGTTAAGTTAAGTTAAGTTAAGTTAAGTTAGAGTTAAGTTAAGTTAGAGTTAAGTTAAGTTAAGTTAGGATTAAGTTAAGTTAAGTTAGAGTTAAGTTAGGTTAAGTTAGAAGTTAAGTTAAGTTGATTTAAGTTAAGTTAAGTTAGGTTGGGTTAGGTTAGGTTAAGTTAGAGTTAGGATTAGGTTAGAGTTAGGTTGGGTTAGGTTAGAGTTAGAGTTAGAGTTAAGTTAAGTTAGAGTTAGAGTTAGAGTTAAGTTAAGAGTTAAGTTAAGTTAGAATTTAAGTTAAATTTAAATTTAAGTTAAGTTAAGTTAGAGTTAGAGTTAAGTTAGAATTTAAATTTAAGTTAGGTTAGGTTAGAGTTAAGTTAGATTTAAGTTAAGTTAGAGTTAAGTTAAGTTAGAGTTAGAGTTAGGATTAAGTTAAGTTAGAAGTTAAGTTAAGTTGAGTTAAGTTAAGTTAAGTTAAGTTAGAGTTAAGTTAAATTTAAGTTAGGTTAAGTTAGAGTTAAATTTAAGTTAGAGTTAAGTTAAGTTAAATTTAAATTTAAGTTAAATTTAAGTTAGAAGTTAAGTTAAGTTAAGTTAAGTTAAGTTAAGTTAAGTTAGGATTTAAGTTGGGATTAGAGTTAGAGTTAAGTTAAGTTAGAGTTAGAATTTAAGTTAGAAGTTAGAGTTAAGTTAGGATTAAGTTAGAGTTAGGATTTAAGTTAGAGTTAGGTTAAGTTAGAGTTAAGTTAGGATTAGAGTTAAGTTAAGTTAGAGTTAGAGTTAGAGTTAGGATTAGGATTTAAGTTAGGATTTAAGTTAGAGTTGGAATTTAAGTTAGAGTTAAGTTAGAGTTAGAAGTTAGAGTTAGAGTTAGGATTAGAGTTAGAGTTAAATTTAGGATTTAAGTTAGAGTTGGAATTTAAGTTAGGTTAAGTTAAGAGTTAAGAGTTAGAGTTAGAGTTAAGAGTTAAGTTAAGTTAAGTTAGAGTTAGAGTTGGGATTTAAGTTAGGATTAAGTTAGAGTTAAGTTAGGTTAGGTTAGAGTTAAGTTAGAGTTAGAGTTAGAGTTAGGATTAGAGTTGGGAGTTAAGTTAGAGTTAGGTTAGGTTAGGTTAGAGTTAAGTTAAGTTGGGATTGGGATTAGGTTAGAGTTAAGTTAAGTTAGGTTGGGATTAGGTTAAGTTAGGATTAGAGTTAGAGTTAGAGTTAGGTTAGAGTTAGGATTTAAGTTAGAGTTAAGTTAAGTTAGGTTAAATTTAGAGTTAAGTTAAGTTAAGTTAAGTTAAGTTAGAGTTAAGTTAGAAGTTAGAGTTAAGTTAAGTTAAGTTAAGTTAAGTTAAGTTAAGGTTAGAGTTAGAGTTAAATTTAAGTTAGGATTTAAATTTAAGTTGGGATTAGAGTTAAGTTAAGTTAGAGTTAGGATTTAAGTTGGGATTTAGGATTAGAGTTAGAGTTAAATTTAGAGTTAGGTTGGGATTCAGGTTAGGTTAGGTTAGGTTAGGTTAGGTTGGGATTAGAGTTAGGTTAGGTTAGGTTAGAGTTGGGTTAAGGTTAGGTTAAGGTTGGGTTAGGTTAGGTTAGGTTAGGTTAGGTTAGGTTGGGTTAGGTTAGGTTAGGATTGGGATTAGGTTGGGTTAGGTTAGGTTAGGTTGGGTTGGGTTGGGTTAGGTTGGGTTAGGTTGGGTTGGGTTAGGTTAGGTTGGGTTAGGTTGGGTTAGGTTAGGTTAGGTTGGGTTAGGTTGGGTTGGGTTGGGTTGGGTTAGGTTGGGTTGGGTTGGGTTAGGTTAGGTTAGGTTAGGTTAGGTTAAGGTTAGGTTAGGTTAGGTTGGGATTGGGTTAGGTTGGGTTGGGTTAGGTTGGGTTGGGTTAGGTTGGAGTTGGGTTAGGTTAGGTTAGGTTAGGTTAGGTTAGGTTAGGTTAGGTTAGGTTAGGTTAGGTTAGGATTTAGGTTAGGTTAGGTTAGGTTGGGTTGGGTTGGAGTTGGGATTTAGGTTGGAGTTGGGTTAGGTTAGGTTGGGTTAGGTTAGGTTAGGTTAGGTTGGGATTAGGTTGGAGTTGGGTTAGGTTAGGTTGGGTTAGGTTGGGTTGGAGTTGGGTTAGGTTAGGTTGGGTTAGGTTAGGTTAAGGTTAGGTTAGGTTAGGTTAGGTTGGGTTGGGTTAGGTTAGGTTGGGATTGGGTTAAGGTTGGGATTGGGTTAGGTTAGGTTAGGTTGGAGTTAGGTTAGGTTAGGTTAGGTTGGGTTGGGTTAGGTTAGGTTAGGTTAGGTTAGGTTAGGTTAGGTTAGGTTGGAGTTAGGTTAGGTTGGGTTAGGTTAGGTTAGGTTAGGTTAGGTTAGGTTAGGTTAAGTTAGGTTAGGTTGGGTTGGGATTGGGTTGGGTTAGGTTAGGTTAGGTTAGGTTAGGTTAGGTTAGGTTAGAGTTAGGTTAGGTTAGGTTAGGTTAGGTTAGGTTGGGATTAGGTTGGGTTAGGTTGGGTTAGGTTAGGTTAGGTTGGGTTAGGTTAGGTTAGGTTAGGTTGGGATTAGAGTTAGGTTAGAGTTGGAGTTAGGTTAGGTTAGAGTTAGGTTAGGTTAGGTTAGGTTGAGTTAGGTTGGGATTGGGTTGGGTTAGGTTAGAGTTGGGTTAGGTTGGGTTAGGTTGGGATTGGGATTGGGTTAGGTTAGGTTGGGTTAGGTTAGGTTAGAGTTAGGTTAGGTTAGGTTAGGTTAGGTTAGGTTAGGATTAGGTTAGGTTAAGTTGAGTTAGGTTAGGTTAGGTTAGGATTGGGATTGGGATTAGGTTAGAGTTAGGTTAGGTTAGGTTAGGTTGGGATTAGGTTGGGTTAAGGTTAGGTTAGGTTAGGTTAGGTTAGGTTAGGTTAGGTTAGGTTAGAGTTAGGTTAGGTTAGGTTAGGTTGGGATTGGGTTAGGTTGGGTTAGGTTAGGTTAGGTTGGGTTAGGTTAGGTTGGGATTAGGTTAGGTTAGGTTAGGTTAGGTTGAGTTAGGTTAAGTTAGGTTAGGTTAGGTTAGGTTAGGTTAGGTTAAGTTAGAGTTGGGTTAAGGTTAGGTTAAGGTTGGGATTGGGTTGGGTTAGGTTAGGTTAGGTTAGGTTAGGATTAGGTTAGAGTTAGGTTAGAGTTAGGTTAAGTTAGGTTAGGTTAGGTTGGGTTAGGTTAGAGTTAGGTTAGGTTAGGTTAGGTTAGGTTAGGTTGGAGTTGGGATTAGAGTTAGGTTAGGTTAGGTTAGGTTAGGATTGGGATTAGGTTAGGTTAGGTTAGAGTTGGGTTAGGTTAGGTTAGAGTTAGGATTAGGTTAGAGTTAGGTTGGGTTAGGTTAGAGTTAGGATTCAGGTTAGGTTAGGTTAGGTTAGGTTAGGTTAGGTTAGGTTAGGTTAGAGTTGGAGTTAGAGTTAGGTTAGGTTAGGTTAGGTTAGAGTTAGAGTTAGGTTGGGATTAGGTTAGGTTAGAGTTAGAGTTGGGTTAGGTTAGAGTTAGAGTTAGAGTTAGAGTTAGGTTAGAGTTAGGTTAGAGTTAGGTTAGGTTAGAGTTAGGTTAGGTTAGGTTAGGTTAGGTTAGGTTAGGTTGAGTTAGGTTAGGTTTTTTTTTTTTTTTTTTCTTAATCTTATGTTTAATCATATTGGAACAATTTTAAATTCTAATTGGATAATATGTTTATATATGGTATCAGCTTTTTGATTCGCTTGTTTGGGAGTATGTTTCCTGGCAGAGACGCTATTTGATACGTTTCTGCCTGTTTATATCTATAAATCCACAGATTTTACTTTCCCCGATGGCCGTTTATGACTTATTTTTACATGTGTATAATAAAAGATGGCTGTACAGTAATTAAATAAAAAAATAATCTTAACTATTGATTCTTTGAGACGTAGGGTGTACAACTGCTAATGGATACAGGTTGTACTACCTAGTCTCATATATAAACCATACAGAGGTACTGTACAGTTAAAGTTAATTATAGAATAAGCAAGTATATATATAAGTTGTGTCCCGAATAAAACTAATGTATCGCTAAATTGAGAATACGACTTCTATTGAAACCGCAATTACCGAATTCTCGAGTCTCGGGCGCTCGACTAAATAATCTTATAACTAACACACAGAAAGTTACATATCTTAAATATTAATTACATTTACAAATATTAAATCAAATGTTTTAACCTATTCTTACACTATAATTTTACTTAGAATGAATAATTTTACATGAAAGATGTATACACGCAACTTGAATAATATAAACAATACTCATATACAAAAATTAAACGCACACATGCAAGCAACCGTGGGAACCGGCGTGACAAGGCCACGCTTTCTCCGCCGCCATGCAACTCGGGGAGCGAAGGCGCGGCACTTGAGAGCGCAGTGCGCTTTAATCGGTTTGTAGAGCAAGAATTTAAATAGATTTAAAGGATCGACGGATAGCTCGAGCTGTGCCGAGACCACTCCCGCATGCTCAGCGGTGCTCGCCGTTAGATACGATGCACCGTTTGCGAAATCCGGGGAAGGGCGTCAGCATATGTAACACAAATGAACGTAATTAATTAATTGCGGTATTTACAGAGCTGGCATAATACAAATTAATAAATGAAAATAGCATAGTCATGGCAAATAAACATGAGTATATGACAGCGTTATATAGAGCAAGGACAATCATTTTATATACAGGTATCTCTTCTATATTAATGCTAATTTCTTAAAGCTAGAACTATTTTAGGATTATGAGAAGAACTACAGAAATAATAAATGCGTTAATTTAGCTCGTTGGGCATGTCATATCATCTAAAATAGACACCGCTTGAGGCTGGTCCCTTTGCGGAATGCGCGGGGAGCAGGGCTGGGGCGCAGAGACGCAGCGCTATCGGTTATTAGAACAAGATTTAAAATAATTTGTGAAGCGATGAACAATTTAAACGATGCCACAGCCACTCCCGAGCAGCGATGCTCGCAGTTGAATACGGACATCGTTCGCAGCCAGAATGTCGGCGGCATGTGCCATATCTTAAACACTAGTTTGACACCAATTTATATAATGCAAAAAACAACAATTATTTATCTATATACAAGTATCTATTCTAAATTGCCGCATTTCGGCCATTTCTGGATTCTAATCTGTTGTTTTAGTTTTATAATTACGTAATTTTATTGCACTTGTAAAAATTTTATTTCTTCGTTTTTCGTGCTGGGTTTGCTCTGGATGGGTCAGTCTCGGTCCACAACCTTTGAATCAGGCGAAATGTGGAAAGAAAAGACTGAGAATTAGGAAAAAATCGACTTTTTCTTTGAAACCGAGTTATAGTGGTAAAGCCCTGTTTTATAGGAAATCACCTATATCCTCTCGTTATTAAGTCCATAGTATCTCAAACAGTTTTTCTTGTAGTATTTGTGTAGTCTAATCATTAGACACCGTTCTCGTGCCGCATTCAGGCCATTTCTAGTTATAATCGCTTTTACCTTCAGTTTTATATTTACGTAATTTTATTGCACTAGTAAAAATTATTTCCTCGTTTTTCGTGCTGGTTTTGCTCTGAATCGGTCAGTCCCGGTCCACAACCGTTGAATCAAGCGAAACCTGGAAAGAAAAGACTGAAATTAGGAAAAAATCGACTTTTTCTTTGAAACCGAGGTGTAGTGGTGATGTCCTGTTTTATAGGAATTCACCGATATCTTTGTGTATTAGAATCTCAAGCAGTCAAATTTGTTTTTATTGTAGCATTCGTATAACCTTATCGTTGAATACTCATCTTGCGCCGCATTTCGGCCATTTCTAGTTCTAATCTGTTATTTTTGGTTTTATAATTACGTAATTTTATTGCACTTGTAAAAATTTTATTTCTTCGTATTTCGTGCTGGTTTAGCTCTGGGTAGGTCGGTCGGTCCACAACCGTTGAATCAAGCGAAACCTGGAAAGAAAAGACTGACAATTAGGAAAAATCGGCTTTTCTTTTGAAACTGAGTTATAGTGGTAAAGCCCTGTTTTGGGAAATCACGTATATCCTCGCGTTATTAAGTCCATTTCTGGAT
>JAGSMU010000509.1:0-26868 GCA_029286865.1 Teinopalpus imperialis
TCTAATCTGTTGTTTTTAGTTTTATAATTACGTAATTTTATTGCACTTGTAAAAATTTTATTTCTTCGTTTTTCGTGCTGGGTTTGCTCTGGATGGGTCAGTCGGTCCACAACCTTTGAATCAGGCGAAATGTGGAAAGAAAAGACTGAGGTAGGAAAAAATCGACTTTTCTTTGAAACCGAGGTGTAGTGGTGATGTCTGTTTTATAGGAATTCACCGATATCTCTGTGTATTAAGTCTCAAACAGTCAAATTTGTTTTTATTATTGCATTCGTTTAATCTTATCGTAAGATACTCATCTTACGCAGCATTTCAGCCATTTCTAGTTCTAATCTGTTATTTTTAGTTTTATAATTACGTAATTTTATTGCACTTGTAAAAATTTTATTTCTTCGTATTTCGTGCTGGTTTTGCTCTGGGTAGGTCGGTCGGTCACAACCGTTGAATCAAGCGAAACCTGGAAAGAAAAGACTGAGAATTAGGAAAAAATCGACTTTTCTTTGAAACCGAGTTTTAGTGGTAAACATTTTAGCATTCGTTTAACCTTATCGTTAGATACTCATCTTGCGCCGCATTTCGGCCATTTCTAGTTCTAATCTGTTGTTTTTAGTTTTATAATTACGTGAATTTTATTGCACTTGTAAAAATTTTATTTCTTCGTTTTTCGTGCTGGTTTGCTCTGGATGGGTCAGTCCCGGTCCACAACCTTTGAATCAGGCGAAATGTGGAAAGAAAAGACTGAAATTAGGAAAAAATCGGCTTTCTTTGAAACCGAGTTATAGTGGTAAAGCCCTGTTTTATAGAAATCACCTATATCCTCTCGTTATTAAGTCCATAGTATCTCAAACAGTTTTTCTTGTAGTATTTGTGTAGTCTAATCATTAGACACCGTTCTCGTGCCGCATTCAGGCCATTTCTAGTTATAATCGCTTACCTTCAGTTTATATTTACGTAATTTTATTGCACTAGTAAAAAAAATTATTTCCTCGTTTTTCGTGCTGGTTTTGCTCTGAATCGGTCAGTCCCGGTCCAAAACCGTTGAACCAGGCGAAACCTGGAAAGAAAAGACTGAGAATTAGGAAAAAATCGACTTTTTCTTTGAAACCGAGGTGTAGTGGTGATGTCCTGTTTTATAGGAATTCACCGATATCTTTGTGTATTAGAATCTCAAGCAGTCCAAATTTGTTTTTTATTGTAGCATTCGTATAACCTTATCGTTAGATACTCATCTTGCGCCGCATTTCGGCCATTTCTAGTTCTAATCTGTTATTTTTAGTTTTATAATTACGTAATTTTATTGCACTTGTAAAAATTTTATTTCTTCGTATTTCGTGCTGGTTTAGCTCTGGGTAGGTCAGTCCCGGTCCAAAACCGTTGAACCAGGCGAAACCTGGAAAGAAAAGACTGACAATTAGAAAAAATCGACTTTTTCTTTGAAACTGAGTTATAGTGGTAAAGCCCTGTTTTATAGAAATCACCTATATCCTCGCGTTATTAAGTCCATAGTATCTCCAAACAGTTTTTCATGTAGTTTTTGTGTAGTCTAATCATTAGACACCGTTCTCGTGCCGCATTCAGGCCATTTCTAGTTATAATCGCTTACCTTCAGTTTTATACTTACGTAATTTTAATGGAATTCTAAACATTTTGTTTCTTCCTTTTTCGATGCTGTTTTGCTCTCGGCCGGTCAGTCCCAGTTCACAAGCATCGAATCAGGTAAAACCTGTAAGAAAAACACACAGAATTAGAAAAAAATCGTCTTTTTCTTTGAAACCGAGGTGTAGTGGTGATGTCCTGTTTTATAGGAATTCACCGATATCTTTGTGTATTAGAATCTCAAGCAGTCCAAATTTGTTTTTTATTGTAGCATTCGTATAACCTTATCGTTAGATACTCATCTTGCGCCGCATTTCGGCCATTTCTAGTTCTAATCTGTTATTTTTAGTTTTATAATTACGTAATTTTATTGCACTTGTAAAAAATTTTATTTCTTCGTATTTCGTGCTGGTTTTGCTCTGGGTAGGTCGGTCGGTCCACAACCGTTGAATCAAGCGAAACCTGGAAAGAAAAGACTGACAATTAGGAAAAATCGACTTTTCTTTGAAACCGTGTTTTAGTGGTAAAGCCCTGTTTTATAGGAAATCACCTATATCCTCGCGTTATTAAGTCCATAGTATCTCAAACAGTTTTTCTTGTAGTATTTGTGTAGTCTAATCATTAGACACCGTTCTCGTGCCGCATTCAGGCCATTTCTAGTTATAATCAACACCTTCAGTTTTATGCTTACGTAATTTTATTGCACTAGTAAAAATTATTTCCTCGTTTTTCGTGCTGGTTTTGCTCTGAATCGGTCAGTCCCGGTCCAAAACCGTTGAACCAGGCTTGAAACCTGGAAAGAAAGACTGAGAATTAGGAAAAATCGACTTTTCTTTGAAACCGAGGTGTAGTGGTGATGTCCTGTTTTATAGGAATTCACCGATATCTTTGTGTATTAGAATCTCAAGCAGTCAAATTTGTTTTTATTGTAGCATTCGTTTAACCTTATCGTTAGATACTCATCTTGCGCCGCATTTCGGCCATTTCTGGATTCCTAATCTGTTATTTTTAGTTTTATAATTACGTAATTTTATTGCACTTGTAAAAATTTTATTTCTTCGTATTTCGTGCTGGTTTAGCTCTGGGTAGGTCAGTCCCGGTCCACAACCAAATTGGTCAAACTAGAGTACCTGGAAAGAAAAGACTGACAATTAGGAAAAATCGACTTTTCTTTGAAACTGAGTTATAGTGGTAAAGCCCTGTTTTATAGGAAATCACCTATATCCTCGCGTTATTAAGTCCATAGTATCTCCAAACAGTTTTTCATGCTTGGTTTTTGTGTAGTCTAATCATTAGACACCGTTCTCGTGCCGCATTCAGGCCATTTCTGGTTATAATCGCTTACCTTCAGTTTTATACTTACGTAATTTTAATGGAATTCTAAAGCATTTTGTTTCTTCCTTTTTCGATGCTGTTTTTGCTCTCAGCCGGTCGGTCCCAGTTCACAAGCATCAGATCAGGTAAAACCTGTAAGAAAAACACACAGAATTAGAAAAAATCGACTTTTCTTTGAAACCGAGGTGTAGTGAGTGATGTCCTGTTTTATAGATTCACCGATATCTTTATTAATATTAGAATCTCAAACGGTCAAATTTGTTTTTATTGTAGCATTCGTATAACCTTATCGTTAGATACTCATCTTGCGCCGCATTTCGGCCATTTCTAGTTCTAATCTGTTATTTTTAGTTTTATAATTACGTAATTTTATTGCACTTGTAAAAATTTTATTTCTTCGTATTTCGTGCTGGTTTAGCTCTGGGTCGATTGGTCACAACCGTTGAATCAAGCGAAACCTGGAAGAAAGACTGACAATTAGGAAAAAATCGACTTTTCTTTGAAACCGTGTTTTAGTGGTAAAGGCCAACCCTGTTTTATAGGAAATCACCTATATCCTCGCGTTATTAAGTCCATAGTATCTCCAAACAGTTTTTTTTTTCTTGTAGTATTTGTGTAGTCTAATCATTAGACACCGTTCTCGTGCCGCATTCAGGCCATTTCTAGTTATAATCCTTTACCTTCAGTTTTATACTTACGTAATTTTAATGGAATTCTAAACATTTTGTTTCTTCCTTTTTCGATGCTGTTTTTGCTCTCGGCCGGTCAGTCCCAGTTCACAAGCATCAGATCAGGTAAAACCTGTAAGAAAAACACAGAATTAGGAAAAAATCGGCTTTTCTTTGAAACCGAGGTGTAGTGGTGATGTCCTGTTTTATAGATTCACCGATATCTTTATTATTATTAGAATCTCAAACGGTCAAATTTGTTTTTATTGTAGCATTCGTTTAACCTTATCGTTAGATGCTCATCTTGCGCCGCATTTCGGCCATTTCTAGTTCTAATCTGTTATTTTTGGTTTTATAATTACGTAATTTTATTGCACTTGTAAAAATTTTATTTCTTCGTATTTCGTGCTGGTTTTGCTCTGGGTAGGTCAGTCGGTCACAACCGTTGAATCAAGCGAAACCTGGAAAGAAAGACTGAGAATTAGGAAAAATCGACTTTTCTTTGAAACCGTGTTTTAGTGGTACAGCCCTGTTTTATGGAAATCACCTATATCCTCTCGTTATTAAGTCCATGGTATCTCCAAACAGTGTTTTCTTGTAGTATTTGTGTAGTCTAATTATTAGACACCGTTCTCGTGCCGCATTCGAATGCATTTCTGGTTATAATCGCTTGCCTTCGGTTTTATGCTTACGTAATTTTAATGGAATTCTAAACATTTTGTTTCTTCCTTTTTCGTGCTGTTTTTGCTCTCAGCCGGTCAGTCCCAGTTCACAAGCATCGAATAAGGTAAAACCTGTAAGAAAAACACACAGAATTAGGAAAAATCGACTTTTCTTTGAAACCGTGTTTTAGTGGTACAGCCCTGTTTTATAGAAATCACCTATATCCTCGTTATTAAGTCCATAGTATCTCCAAACAGTTTTTCTTGTAGTATTTGTGTAGTCTAATTATTAGACACCGTTCTCGTGCCGCATTCAGGCCATTTCTAGTTATAATCGCTTACCTTCAGTTTTATACTTACGTAATTTTATTAGATTCTAAACATTTTGTTCTTCCTTTTTCGTGCTGTTTTTGCTCTCGGCCGATCAGTCCCGGTCAGAAGCATCGAATCAGGTAAAACTGTTAGAAAAACACACAGAATTAGAAGAAAATCGACTTTTCTTTGAAACCGAGGTGTAGTGGTGATGTCCTGTTTTATAGGAATTCACCGATATCTTTATTAATATTAGAATCTCAAACGGTCAAATTTGTTTTTATTGTAGCATTCGTTTAACCTTATCGTTAGATACTCATCTTGCGCCGCATTTCGGCCATTTCTAGTTCTAATCTGTTGTTTTAGTTTTATAATTACGTAATTTTATTGCACTTGTAAAAATTTTATTTCTTCGTTTTTCGTGCTGGTTTTGCTCTGGATGGGTCAGTCCGGTCCACAACCGTTGAATCAAGCGAAACCTGGAAAGAAAAGACTGAGAATTAGGAAAAATCGACTTTTCTTTGAAACCGAGTTTTAGTGGTAAAGCCCTGTTTTATAGGAAATCACCTATATCCTCGCGTTATTAAGTCCATAGTATCTCCAAACAGTGTTTTCTTGTAGTATTTGTGTAGTCTAATTATTAGACACCGTTCTCGTGCCGCATTCAGGCCATTTCTAGTTATAATCGCTTACCTTCAGTTTTATACTTACGTAATTTTAATGGAATTCTAAACATTTTTGTTTCTTCCTTTTTCGTGCTGTTTTTGCTCTCGGCCGATCAGTCTCGGTCCACAAGCATCGAATCAGGTAAAACCTGTAAGAAAAACACACAGAATTAGAAAAAAATCGACTTTTTCTTTGAAACCGAGGTGTAGTGGTGTAGTCCTGTTTTATAGGAATTCACCGATATCTTTGTGTATTAGAATCTCAAGCAGTCCAAATTTGTTTTTTATTGTAGCATTCGTTTAACCTTATCGTTAGATACTCATCTTGCGCCGCATTTCGGCCATTTCTAGTTCTAATCTGTTATTTTTAGTTTTATAATTACGTAATTTTATTGCACTTGTAAAAATTTTTATTTCTTCGTATTTCGTGCTGGTTTTGCTCTGGGTAGGTCAGTCCCGGTCCACAACCGTTGAATCAAGCGAAACCTGGAAAGAAAAGACTGAAATTAGGAAAAATCGACTTTTCTTTGGAAACCGTGTTTTAGTGGTACAGCCCTGTTTTATAGGAAATCACCTATATCCTCTCGTTATTAAGTCCATAGTATCTCCAAACAGTGTTTTCTTGTAGTATTTGTGTAGTCTAATTATTAGACACCGTTCTCGTGCCGCATTCAGGCCATTTCTAGTTATAATCGCTTACCTTCAGTTTTATACTTACGTAATTTTAATGGAATTCTAAACATTTTGTTTCTTCCTTTTTCGTGCTGTTTTTGCTCTCAGCCGGTCAGTCCCAGTTCACAAGCATCGAATAAGGTAAAACCTGTAAGAAAAACACACAGAATTAGAAAAATCGACTTTTCTTTGAAACCGTGTTTTAGTGGTACAGCCCTGTTTTATAGAAATCACCTATATCCTCTCGTTATTAAGTCCATAGTATCTCAAACAGTTTTTCTTGTAGTATTTGTGTAGTCTAATTATTAGACACCGTTCTCGTGCCGCATTCAGGCCATTTCTGGATTATAATCGCTTTCCTTCAGTTTTATGCTTACGTAATTTTAATGGAATTCTAAACATTTTGTTTCTTCCTTTTTCGTGCTGTTTTTGCTCTCAGCCGGTCAGTCCCAGTTCACAGAAGCATCGAATCAGGTAAAACCTGTAAGAAAAACACACAGAATTAGGAAAAATCGACTTTTCTTTGAAACCGTGTTTTAGTGGTACAGCCCTGTTTTATAGGAAATCACCTATATCCTCTCGTTATTAAGTCCATAGTATCTCCAAACAGTTTTTCTTGTAGTATTTGTGTAGTCTTATTATTAGACACCGTTCTCGTGCCGCATTCAGGCCATTTCTAGTTATAATCGCTTACCTTCAGTTTTATACTTACGTAATTTTAATGGAATTTTAAACATTTTGTTTCTTCCTTTTTCGTGCTGTTTTTGCTCTCCGGCCGATCAGTCCCGGTCCAGAAGCATCGAATCAGGTAAAACTGTTAGAAAAACACACAGAATTAGAAGAAAATCGACTTTTCTTTGAAACCGAGGTGTAGTGGTGATGTCCTGTTTTATAGGAATTCACCGATATCTTTATTATTATTAGAATCTCAAGCAGTCCAAATTTGTTTTATTGTAGCATTCGTTTAACCTTATCGTTAGATGCTCATCTTGCGCCGCATTTCGGCCATTTCTAGTTCTAATCTGTTTTTAGTTTTATAATTACGTAATTTTATTGCACTTGTAAAAATTTTATTTCCTCGTTTTTCGTGCTGGTTTTGCTCTGGGTAGGTCAGTCCCGGTCCAAAACCGTTGAATCGAGCGAAACCTGGAAAGAAAAGACTGAGAATTAGGAAAAATCGACTTTTCTTTGAAACCGAGGTGTAGTGGTGATGTCCTGTTTTATAGGAATTCACCGATATCTCTGTGTATTAGAATCTCAAACAGTCCAAATTTGTTTTATTGTAGCATTCGTTTAACCTTATCGTTAGATACTCATCTTACGCCGCATTTCAGCCATTTCTAGTTCTAATCTGTTATTTTTAATTTTATAATTACGTAATTTTATTGCACTTGTAAAAATTTTATTTCTTCGTTTTTCGTGCTGGTTTTGCTCTGGATGGGTCAGTCCCGGTCCACAACCTTTGAATCAGGCGAAATGTGGAAAGAAAAGACTGAGAATTAGGAAAAAATCGACTTTTTCTTTGAAACCGAGTTTTAGTGGTAAAGCCCTGTTTTTTAGGAAATCACCTATATCCTCGCGTTATTAAGTCCATAGTATCTCCAAACAGTTTTTTCTTGTAGTATTTGTGTAGTCTAATTATTAGACACCGTTCTCGTGCCGCATTCAGGCCATTTCTAGTTATTCTTCTATATTCTGTTGATGTTAATGCTGTTAGCCTATGCGGCTTTTACAGCTTCATCGGACACAGGGCTCACGGAACTGAGGGTCCGTGAGCTGGTTCAACCGTGTTTGCCTACTGTGGTTCTCTTACTTACACCGGCGCTCATAAACTGAGCGTGTCGCTCTACTCTTTGGTCTCACACCTATCTGATGATGCCACCCAAGTTGCCAGTTCCTAGCTATATTGTGATTCTCCCGAGTGGAGAATGGATGGTGATGTCTAAAGACCGTCCGAGGTTTCGGTATGCGAACCTAGCCTCTGACGGACGCCACCTGTTATCATATCAATCGGAAGCTGTGGGCGGTGAGAACCGCCCACTGACGCACGGAGTGTAGCGAGTGTACGCGGTGTCGCGAAGATTGCGTCGCGCTCGGAGGCGAGGGCGACGCGACGAAAGGTATGGTATTGTGTGTGGGTCCGGGGTCCGTTGAGGACGGACTGGCGTAGGAGTTCCCCATGAAGTGGGGGTCGTCGAGGACGTGACGGGGTCTACGGTTCGTAGTTACCGGATTCGGATCGGATCGTAGGTTGCGGCGTTTACCACTAGCGGGTTAGAATGCAGCGCTTTCTCGAAGAAGCGCTGCGAGAGAGATTTGAGGTATTCCGGTATGGTGACGGGTGTAAGTCACTGTGCAGATCGATGTTGCGTTGATACGGTTCTGCTCCGGTTGCGATTCTGGTGAAACGGTTTTGAACCGTTTGGAGTTGTTTAATTTTGATTTCGGCTACGTGGGCGAAGACGACGCAGGCGTAGGTCATAATAGGCCTTACGCAGGTCTTATATAGAAGGAGTTTATGTCTTAAGGACATTTTGCTTTTAGCGCAGATGAGCGGGTGAAGCCGGCTCATGACAAACGCGGCCTTATTCCTCGCATTTTTAATATGCGGATGGAAGTTGAGTTTATGGTCAAAGGTGACCCCTAGGTATTTGACCGTTTCTACCCAGGGAATGGGACGGTCGAAGATCGTGATATGTCCTAGCTTTCTACGGTTAGGTACTGATGCAGTGCAGAATG
The DNA here is from genome assembly GCA_029286865.1 of Teinopalpus imperialis. Lineage (NCBI taxonomy): Eukaryota > Metazoa > Arthropoda > Insecta > Lepidoptera > Papilionidae > Teinopalpus > Teinopalpus imperialis. The sequence continues at coordinate 8,650 of JAGSMU010000509.1, forward strand.
GATCGGATGAGCCTCTCCAGAAGACTGCTGCACTTTTATCCGGGTTAATTTCGATTCTCCATAACCAGAAACCACTCGGCGAGGCGGTTGGCTGCGGCAGGTCGGATGGTGATACGGCCCTTGTGTAAGTTTGAATGGTATAGGGCGGTATCGTCTGCGAAAAGCGCAAGACTGACCTGCGGATCTTTCGGGACATCACTTGTGTAAAGTGAGAATAAGAGGGAAAGAACGGAGCCCTGAGGGACACCTGCTAGGAGCGGCCGGCTTGAGGGCGCGCGTGCCGTCGACTCGATATCGAAAGTGCGATTCGACAAGAAGGCTCGTATGATGTGCACGAGCCTGTCTGGTATGTTGATGGAGTGAAGTTTATAAATTAAACCGTTATGCCAGACTTTGTGGTGCAACATCGAAGAATAGTGCACCAGTACCGATGGGGTTTCAGGGTTAGCCCTGCGAGAATGTGTTCCGTTAAGCGGAAGGCCTGTTGAACGCAGGAGTGCGTATTCCTAAACCCGAACTGTTCGTCGGGAAGTAATCTATTAGCTAGGACGTGTTCTTTAAGTCGCCTAAGAATAATCCTTTCGTATACCTTGCCCACGGAGTTCAGGAGACTGATTGGGCGATAGCTGGTGGGAGGTTCCGCGGTTTATTGCGGTTTGGGTATCCCGATGACGTCCGCTTCCTTCCAGGCATCCGGGAAGAACGGCTGGAAGACGTATTGAATATTGCCACAAGGAGGCAGATGATATTAGCGGGAAGCGCTTTAATTATTTTATTGTTAATCCCGTCGGGACCAGGAGCTGACTCGCTCTTTTGAGGTTTTATAATGTTGGTGACCTCGTCGGTGGTCACGGGTTCTAACAGTTCGCCCACTGGTGGTAACGACGCCCTAAGCGCCACGTCGGCGTTCACCTTTCGGAGGTGGTCTTGATCCGCGGGGGAGTTCGACGGGGAGCATTGGCTCTCTAGACTTTCCGCGAGATATTCGGCTTTCTCCGTATCATCGAATGCGAGTAGCGTTATCCGGTAAAATTAGAGGGCATTTGCGAGATGGTGTCTGCTTTGAGACCCTGCGCCACACGCCAGTAAGCGGTATTCGAAGGCTCGAGGTCTGCTAGCAGGTCGCCCCATTTTGATTATTATATGATTTTATGCGCTCTTTGACCTCCCTTTGGAGGTGGCGCAGTCTAACGCGATTAACATCCGTCGGGTATCTATCGTGAAGCTTAGCCGCGCGATTTTTGATCTTATCAGTCGACGGAGGCTCGAGGAAGGACCCCAGATTGATCGGTCGACGCGGGGACCGTCCTTTTCGAGTCTTCGACAGCCGAACTAGGGTGCGAAGTTAAAGAGTCGATCGCCCGAAACGCCTTGTCGGGTGAGTCGATCTCGTTAATTGAGACGTCTAGCTGCTGGGTGGTCGTGGCTCTGAGTTTACCTTCGAGAGCACGCCAGTTGACTATAGTTTTGGTCTGAGGACCTCGCCTGTCGATTGGGCCAACGAGGTCAACGGACATTAGGCGGAGGTTCGACCGTGAAGACGCAAAGATGCGGTGCCACGAAGCGTGCACAAGCACTGCTGTTAGAAAATTATTTCTTGTATGCTATTTATCTCTGGGCTGGGTGAATAGGTATGTGTGTTGGGAAACAATGCTCGAGCAATTTGAGCCTTAAAAAAATATGTGGAATCGATAAAAGTACTTATTGTCGGGCTTCATTCAATTATTTCTCAAAGCTTGTTGGGCATTAAATTTAGATGAGATTTATTAGTATATTAAATGTAGTAGTCAGAAAATTGATAGTAAGGATGATGTTATCAGTGATGACTGTTAATTTTCTATGTAATATCTCTAGTACATAAAATGGGTGTAATACAACAATATAAGGAAATAATAGCATAATTATTACATTTACTTTATTTCAGATAGGTACATCAGAGTTGACAATGGGATTAACTCTTGTCTAATAAATTATATTTACCACAAAAAACCTGGAAATGTCTTAGTGATTCAGCATTCAAAATCTAGCTGATTCTACAGACATGTCAACTAAAATCATCACAATGGAATGGTGTTTAGAAGTTACTTATAGCATTTGGTTTGCATCTGATTTCACCTAAGTGTTTGAAAGTTGCAAGATGCACAACAACACGAAAAAGAAATAATTCTGCAGTGCAATTGTTCATCTTAACTTTCCCATACATCCTGACATATAGTTACAAATGTTGTTATTAAAATTAACCAATGTTAACATTTGAGATGGGCTACTGTGGTGATCTTTCCACAGAAACTGGACTATTCCTTAAAATATTAACTACGCTAGAAAAGCCCTCCAGTCTGCTGCTGGTAGACCTCTATTGTGTCGCCCTCTTCCATCTCAGTGATGTTGGTGTGTCATTTTCATTAATGGGTTGTCCATCAAATCTGAATCTGACCACTTGCATCGATAGACCCTTAAAGCAGAAAATAAAAAATAATATTATAGAATTAAAATATATATATGTTATAAATTAAATAAACATTTCTTGTACATAATTAAAATTTGAAATTTAATCAATATAAGATTAATAAATAATTTGCCCATCCAATTGTTAATATAATTAATATGACATTTACCTTCTACCCAAATCTATTGAACCAATAATATGAAATTTAAAATACAATATGACTAAAAATTTTAAATTAAAGAACATGATGAATACAATGTTTTTTTTTACAATTTTCATCTATTTGTTTGCTACCACCCTATACTCAAAAATTTGTTGTCTCAACTTAGAATTTAGATATTTTGTGGGCAATGAATTCTGAGACAGACATTTATAAACAAAAGGTTACAAAGATGGAGCCTTTGGTAAGTTGTTTCTTAATAATAGCATGAAACAATATGAAAATAAATAAAAAGGTTGATATTACAAGAAAAACCTTTTTGATGCACTATGTATTTCATTCCAGAAATAGTCAAACATTTTATGTTGAGAGTTTTGTCATAATTTTCTTGCTTTTACCTTTAATGTTATAATTAATAGATAATAGGAGCATGTGAATATAAAGTTTTTAATTTTTTATGACAGTAAGGGTGACAAGTAAGTACACAGTTCAGTTTTTAGCAAGTGATCAATATTGGCTCTGACACATACATTAATTTTTGAAGAGTTGTGTTACTAGGGTGTAAGGTACACAGGAATTGTACAAAATTTAAAACAGGAAACAACTCCCTAAAATATATTGCACTCATTTGTGAAATAAACTGCAGCATGGCTACATGTTGTATTTGTTCCTTAACAAAAACGTGCTTTCTTATTTAAGCTACAATTGTAACTGGGAAAAATGGCAGAGAACAAAATCTTTGTACTCCAAGTTTATTATACATATAGAATTACAAGATACTAGTCTCAATTTAACCACCATGTTGATATTACATAGAAGCCATCCACAGCTAAGAAATGTCTGTAGCAAGAGTCCATAGCACCAGGAAATTACTGAGACTAACAGGTAACCCAATTGTCGGTAAAAGAATCTTAAGAATGAATATTTGTGTGTATGAGTCAGTTTTAGGAATGTGCAAGACTGTTATAAGCACATTAAACTTAAATCTTGATTAATTTTATTAGAAGTAAAAAATTATAAAGCATTTTTAAAGTGCAGAGATCTAAATAATATTTATTGATATATTTCAACATTTTGTAACCCCACTATATATTAACAAAAAGAAAGTGCTGCTCTGGAATAGATCCGAGTCGAAAACTTAGGCAACAATATTAATAAAATAACGGTCATTTCATAAATTTCTAGCTTGTTAATCTAGAAGTAACTAGAAAGAAGGAATACATACCGCTCTGTCACAATAAGCATTCATTAGCTTTCTGAGCGGTGTGTGTTTTTGATTTTGAACTGGACAATAGCATTATCTTGACCTAATACTTTCAAGTTGATGTGTTCACTTTCTCCCTGAAAATCACAAAAAATTAGACATGGAATTGCAATAATAATCACACAGAAATAATGTACAACAACAGAAAGGACTCAAAAATTAACCACATTTTACGCAAAGCGCCATGGCTGTGGGGTGTGAAGCTAGCGTTGTATGAATTGACTGATAATACTATAATATCTGTACCTTTTTTTCATCAGACATTTTGAAATAAACTTATTTAGGTGACCTATAAACACAAAAACAAAGAACTGTAAATATGTCTAACTATTTAAACACAAACTAAATGCACTGTGACAGACTCTTGATCCGGTGGCGTGGTAATGGCGACCGGTGGAGTGAAACGGAGGATACGGCACAGTACTGCCAACCGATGCGCGCTAAACATCGGCGCAACTAGCGCACGCTTCTGCGCAGTGAATGTTTAATGATAAATTACATTTTTCTTATAGTATATTTTTGGCTAATATCAGCAAAATACATTTTATATCGTTATCTTACGTAATATTGTATTATTTTATAGAATATGTCAATAATAGTGTGACGATAACTAATAGATATTCATGCAGAGTTATAAATTTAGAATTTACGAGATACAATGTACTGGCTTTAAAGAGGGGTGTACAAGTACATTGTTTTTTGCATTATTCATTATAAACTAAAAAGAAATATGACAATATTTACTTTACATTAAAATAAAAGTAGCTTTGCGTAACCTTTTGCCAACTTAAGAATTATAAATTGCAATGATAGGGATGTGACTTATCGATATTGGTTAACGGAAGTAAGTAGTGTTGTTCGCTAACCTTTAATCGAATGTCCTATGAACGACCTTCACGTTGTAGTTTTGAGATAGAAACAAAAACCTTATCTAATCTGTTTTATGTACATGGTATTAACTTTAGGGGGCCATCATTATTTAATTTTAACATACTACATATAATTTTTCTCTTATTCTTAATAAACAATTCTCAACATTCAATTACTCGAATAGTTCTAATAAAGTTTTGATATCAACTATATTCGACGATAATCAGAAAGAAATTTAGAGCTTGTGTTGCAATGTAGAGTTCATTTTAAATAAATCCACATAAATACTTTCATTCATCAAATAGATGATTAAATAGAAATTACGATTTTCATTATGCTCAATTCTGATTCTAATTCGCTTTCTTGCTTCTCTCCTTGCCATACACCAACGCATACATAACGGTTTAAAATAAATGTTTAATAATCACAAAGGCCACTTGAATAGAAGCAAGTTTCAATAAAAGAGTATAAAATGTTTCTAAGTGAAATATTTATAGTTACTAGTTAAAGAGATGGGATGGATTTATATATTTTTATTTAAAACCATATCTATGTATATACATTTGTTAGTGTAAAAGGATTGACGTCAAGTTATGTGTTGTATGAACTAAGAAAAAAACCAAGGTATAGCTGTATTTCATGACTAGTTATTAAATTGTCCGAAAACAATATGCATATGTGTGTATCAAAACACACAAGAACATAATCAGATCCACGATTCAGATAAACTAAACAACTTATTATTAGCATAAAGAGTATATCTGATTATGTTTCGTACTTAGATCAAATTACTATTCGTTATTTATATTATAATAATTATTATTTTATAATATAACTGTTACAATTCTGGTCCCTAAAGTTATACTAAACAAAATTTGAGCATGTAATAATTATGACGTAGAAACCAATAGTCTAACAACAATTCTACGAAAAACTTAATGCCGAACATTTCATGACTTTCAATATCAAGATTAAAACGATATGTGAATCAGTGGAGTGCTATATAATAAGTATTTATGTAAAAGATATATATCAACATATATTTTTTTTTAAAGAGTTAAATAATTCTTCTTTTTCTCCATTTTTAAGTTCGTCGTCTTTACTCGAAGGTCTCTAAGTCTAATTGGTTCTGAAATACCGCTGACGACAGCTGATTCCACGAAGTAATAGTACGAGGTAAAAAACTACTTACAAATACCGCAGCGGTGGATTGCTAATCATGAAGATGGTAAGAAAATATTTTCTGTAATTCCATATCGACGATATCGCACATGGACATTTGTGGGTTAATTATTTTTCAATCTGTCGGACCACCAGATTTTATTGGGATGTCCAGAAGTATTTCCAAATCTTGCACTCCAGGCATTCTTATTTCGTAATTTTAAATATTGTTCGTATAACAAAGCTAACATGCTACGAGCCCTAATAATTGCAGTGCCTGTGAAAATCTTAATAATAATAATTTGCTCTTAAATTTATCACAGGTACCGCAAATTATTAAGAAGAAAAAATTGCATTACAAATGTAGAAGTAGGAAATCTGTGTATTTAGCTGGTATTATTGACGTGTAATAGAAGAAAGTAGTCAAACTGAAATGTGAAAGAAAGATATAGACAAAAATTTAAGTTAGAGTAATAATAGAATAAGAATAGTATTTATAAAGACGCAACTATGAATTTTTAAAAAAAGAATAAAAGAACAATTGGTTTTATAAAGCTTTAAACTGTTTTCTAGTTAAGTTACGGTATACTTTATTTGAGCACCATTGCAATATTCGCGAAAGCTGATAATAACTATTATACATTGAACGATTTGATCGATTATTTTTAAATTTGGTTGTTGAATATCTTAAAACATACAATTTTGTAAGGAGTTAAAAGGTTCAGACAAAATTCAGTATTTCAATGTGTTAATAAAATGGTATATTACATAATTCCGGTTTATTAGTCGCGATTTTTAATTGTTATAATTTGTGTCCGGTGTGATTGCAAATGAACAGTATGCTTTTATATGCTTCATTTAATTAATATATTGATGTTACAGTACTTTAAAATAATTTGTTCACATTTATAGATTATTATTAATTTTAGAACATTGAAGTGATTTATGAAATTTTATTTAATTGGGAAGTTGTTTTAATTGGAAGAATATAAAAGACGGTGGTATGATTTTTAGTTAGGAATTAAAGGTGAGTTCGCGAAAAATTGTTACAGTATTATTTGAAAGAAGAATTAAAAATCGAAGAAAAGGCATTCATCGATATTTAATTTATGTTGCCATAAGTTCATTTACACATTGAAATGCATATATTTTTAAGAAACATGTGTTAAATCTCTGTTCAAAGGAGACGACACGTTAGCCCATGACGCAAAGGAGAAAGCTGATTTCTTAGCCTCTCTTTTTGCGTCTAATTTGACTCTTGATGACGGGGGAACTCACCGCCGATCATCTTGCGGTGTGAGAGCTCCATGCCAGATGTCCGATTTCTGCAGGCATAAGGGTGTAAAGCTCTTCTCTTAGGCGTCTTTTTCAGTACTCTTACTCGTGCTGGAAGGTAGCTTTCGTACTCCCAACATCCCTTTGTTCTCGAAAATAATGGAATCCATTGTAAGCTGTCAGCTCATGAAGTACCTAGAGGAGAACCAGCTGATTTAGTGACCATTAGTACGGCTACTGTTGGTGTCACTCAGCTGGTCTACTTGACACATTGATGGACGCAAGCAGTGGAGACCAAGGATGAGGCCTTGGCGGTTAGTCTGGACGTAGCGAAGGCCTTCAATCGGTTTGGTACAAAACGCTTTTTTTTAATAGGCTTCCCGACAAATCGGTCACCAGTTTTCTCACGTACGAACCGTAGTATCATAGTCGATGGTGCATGCTCCGACTCCAAACCAGTGAATGCTGGTGTTCCACAAGGCTGTATGCTGTCTCCTACCTTGTTTCTTCTGTATATCAATGACATGTCGCAAATTAATAACATACATTGCTAGTCGCGGTTTTTCGGTTTACCTTGGCGTGGTTAATATAATATAATGGTTCGGTTTAGAAGTCATCTTAAATGGCATCTGCGGAGGGTATACTACGATCTTTTAATTTGGAACACACATGTTTTTATAGTATTCAGGATGACAAAGGTTCACTTGATAGTATGTGTTCCCAGTGGCCTATGAAACTTACATTAATCCTCGATAAGGAATCGTAATGATAATGCCTAATACAAAGTAATAAAGGTCTCCAGCTCCCTGCACTAACCAGACAAAACACAGCAACATTATGCTGCTATTTTACGCTCGTATTCTGTGAGGGTGCAGTCCTTCCCTGGTAGAGTCGAACCATTCATACTGTAACTAGAGACAATTTGCATTGTGGCTCTATTACTGTAAATCTGATAAGTAACGTCCAGGTACTTTCCTGTCTCTTTGATTTATTGATCTTTGCGAAGAGATGTTGCGTCTGTATGCATTTTTTACCGAATTTACCATGGCGAGTGTTCTGAGGAGTTGTTCGGATTAATTACAACCGCTGAGATTAAACGTCGTATAAAAAGATGGAATTTAAAATTACATCCATCCATCATTTTGATGGTTGGTAATTGACCACTGTAAGCTGTTCTTACAATTTTCTGCCACGCACAACTACTCTGTAGAATCACCAGTCGCCAGCGGTATTTCCGAATAGATGCGACTTAGGGACCTTCAAGATAAGTGCCTTTTATAGGCCGGCAGCGCATCTGCGATCTGGTGTTGCGTATGTTCATGGGTAGTGGTGACCTTCAGCTGCTTCTTCGTTTGCCACTATATAAAAAAGGCAGACATTAACACTAAACAATGAGCGCGTTCCTAACGTAACCTTTATTGTATTAAAATATTCTGCGAGTCGATTTCTCGAACGTCTGTCATAAAATCTCTCTTATTAATTTAGCTAGCAGTTTTATAATTATCAGTGTTAGTAAATGTGTTTAAAATTAAAATTTATGATCAAACAACAACTAATTCAAAATCATCACTAGAAAACTATGCATTCTTACTAGTACTTCTCGTGCCGCATTCAGTTCATTTCTAGTTATAATCGCTTACCTTCAGTTTTATATTTACGTAATTTTATTGCACATGTAAAAAAATTTATTTTCTCGTTTTTCGTGCTGTTTTTGCTCTGGGTAGGTCAGTCCTGGTCCACAACCGTTGAATCAAGCGAAACCTGGAAAGAAAAGAGTGAGAATTAGGAAAAAATCGACTTTTTCTTTGAAACCGTGTTATAGTGGTACAGCCCTGTTTTATAGGAAATCACCTATATCCTCTCGTTATTAAGTCCATAGTATCTCCACACAGTTTTTTCTTGTAGTATTTGTATAGTCTAATTATTAGACACCGTTCTCGATGCCGCATTCAGGCCATTTCTAGTTATAATCGCTTTTCTTCAGTTTTATACTTACGTAATTTTAATGGAATTCTAAACATTTTGCTTCTCCTTTTTCGTGCTGTTTTTACTCTCGGCCGGTCAGTCCCAGTTCACAAGCATCAAATCAGGTAAAACCTGTAAGAAAAACACACAGAATTAGGAAAAAATCGACTTTTTCTTTGAAACCGAGTTATAGTGGTAAAGCCCTGTTTTATAGGAAATCACCTATATCCTCTCGTTATTAAGTCCATAGTATCTCAAACAGTTTTTTCTTGTAGTATTTGTGTAGTCTAATCATTAGACACCGTTCTCGTGCCGCATTCAGGCCATTTCTAGTTATAATCGCTTACCTTCAGTTTTATATTTACGTAATTTTATTGCACTTGTAAAAAAAAATATTTCCTCGTTTTTCGTGCTGGTTTTGCTCTGGGTAGGTCGGTCGGTCAAAACCGTTGAATCAGGCGAAACCTGGAAAGAAAAGACTGAGAATTAGGAAAAATCGACTTTTTCTTTGAAACCGAGTTATAGTGGTAAAGCCCTGTTTTTAGGAAATCACCTATATCCTCGCGTTATTAAGTCCATAGTATCTCCAAAAAGTTTTTCTTGTAGTATTTGTGTAGTCTAATCATTAGACACCGTTCTCGTGCCGCATTCAGGCCATTTCTAGTTATAATCGCTTCTCTTCAGTTTTATACTTACGTAATTTTAATAGAATTCTAAAAATTCTTGTTTCTTCCTTTTTCGTGCTGTTTTTGCTCTCGGCCGGTCAGTCCCGGTCCACAAGCATCGAATCAGGTAAAACCTGTAAGAAAAACACACAGAATTAGAAAAATCGACTTTTTCTTTGAAACCGAGGTGTAGTGGTGATGTCCTGTTTTATAGGAATTCACCGATATCTTTATTAATATTAGAATCTCAAACAGTCCAAATTTGTTTTTTATTGTAGCATTCGTTTAACCTTATCGTTAGATACTCATCTTGCGCCGCATTTCGGCCATTTCTAGTTCTAATCTGTTATTTTTAGTTTTATAATTACGTAATTTTATTGCACTTGTAAAAATTTTTATTTCTTCGTATTTCGTGCTGGTTTTGCTCTGGGTAGGTCAGTCCTGGTCCACAACCGTTGAATCAAGCGAAACCTGGAAAGAAAAGACTGAGAATTAGGAAAAATCGACTTTTCTTTGAAACCCAGTTTTAGTGGTAAAGCCCTGTTTTATAGAAATCACCTATATCCTCGCGTTATTAAGTCCATGAGTATCTCCAAACAGTTTTTCTTGTAGTATTTGTGTAGTCTAATCATGAGACACCGTTCTCGTGCCGCATTCAGGCCATTTCTAGTTATAATCGCTTACCTTCAGTTTTATACTTACGTAATTTTAATGGAATTCTAAACATTTTGTTTCTTCCTTTTTCGTGCTGTTTTTGCTCTCGGCCGGTCAGTCCCAGTTCACAAGCATCAAATCAGGTAAAACCTGTAAGAAAAACACACAGAATTAGAAAAATCGACTTTTCTTTGAAACCGAGGTGTAGTGGTGATGTCCTGTTTTATGGAATTCACCGATATCTTTATTATTATTAGAATCTCAAGCAGTCAAATTTGTTTTTATTGTAGCATTCGTTTAACCTTATCGTTAGATACTCATCTTACGCCGCATTTCGGCCATTTCTGGTTCTAATCTGTTATTTTTAGTTTTATAATTACGTAATTTTATTGCACTTGTAAAAATTTTATTTCTTCGTATTTCGTGCTGGTTTTGCTCTGGGTAGGTCGGTCCGGTCCACAACCATTGAATCAAGCGAAACCTGGAAAGAAAAGACTGAGAATTAAGGAAAAATCGACTTTTCTTTGAAACCGAGTTTTAGTGGTAAAGCCCTGTTTTATAGGAAATCACCTATATCCTCGCGTTATTAAGTCCATAGTATCTCCAAACAGTTTTTCTTGTAGTTTTGTGTAGTCTAATCATTAGACACCGTTCTCGTGCCGCATTCAGGCCATTTCTAGTTATAATCGCTTACCTTCAGTTTTATACTTACGTAATTTTAATGGAATTCTAAACATTTTTGTTTCTTCCTTTTCGTGCTGTTTTGCTCTCGGCCGGTCAGTCCCAGTTCACAAGCATCGAATCAGGTAAAACCTGTAAGAAAAACACACAGAATTAGGAAAAATCGACTTTATCTTTGAAACCGTGGTCTATACCACTATTGGTAAAGCCCTGTTTTATAGGAAATCACTATATCCTCTCGTTAAGTCCATGAGTATCTCAAACAGTTTTTCTTGTAGTATTTGTGTAGTCTAATCATTAGACACCGTTCTCGTGCCGCATTCAGGCCATTTCTAGTTATAATCAACACCTTCAGTTTTATATTTACGTAATTTTATTGCACTTGTAAAAAATATTTCCTCGTTTTTCGTGCTGGTTTTGCTCTGGGTAGGTCAGTCCCGGTCCACAACCGTTGAATCAAGCGAAACCTGGAAAGAAAAGACTGAGAATTAGGAAAAAATCGACTTTTTCTTTGAAACCAAGGTGTAGTGGTGATGTCCTGTTTTATAGGAATTCACCGAGATCTTTGTGTATTAGAATCTCAAGCAGTCCAAATTTGTTTTTTATTGTAGCATTCGTTTAACCTTATCGTTAGATACTCATCTTGCGCCGCATTTCGGCCATTTCTAGTTCTAATCTGTTATTTTTAGTTTTATAATTACGTAATTTTATTGCACTTGTAAAAATTTTATTTCTTCGTATTTCGTGCTGGTTTAGCTCTGGGTAGGTCAGTCGGTCCACAACCGTTGAATCAAGCGAAACCTGGAAAGAAAAGACTGAGAATTAGGAAAAATCGACTTTTCTTTGAAACCGAGTTTTAGTGGTAAAGCCCTGTTTTAGCATTCGTTTAACCTTATCGTTAGATACTCATCTTGCGCCGCATTTCGGCCATTTCTAGTTCTAATCTGTTGTTTTTAGTTTTATAATTACGTAATTTTATTGCACTTGTAAAAATTTTATTTCTTCGTTTTTCGTGCTGGTTTTGCTCTGGATGGGTCAGTCGGTCCACAACCGTTGAATCAAGCAGAAACCTGGAAAGAAAAGACTGAGAATTAGGAAAAATCGACTTTTCTTTGAAACCGAGTTTTAGTGGTAAAGCCCTGTTTTATAGGAAATCACCTATATCCTCGCGTTATTAAGTCCATAGTATCTCCAAACAGTTTTTCTTGTAGTATTTGTGTAGTCTAATCATTGAACACCGTTCTCGTGCCGCATTCAGGCCATTTCTAGTTATAATCGCTTGTCTTCAGTTTTATACTTACGTAATTTTAATGGAATTCTAAACATTTTTGTTTCTTCCTTTTCGTGCTGTTTTTGCTCTCGGCCGATCAGTCTCGGTCCACAAGCATCGAATCAGGTAAAACCTGTAAGAAAAACACACAGAATTAGAAAAATCGACTTTTCTTTGAAACCGAGGTGTAGTGGTGTAGTCCTGTTTTATAGGAATTCACCGATATCTTTATTATTAGAATCTCAAGCAGTCAAATTTGTTTTTATTGTAGCATTCGTTTAACCTTATCGTTAGATACTCATCTTGCGCCGCATTTCGGCCATTTCTAGTTCTAATCTGTTATTTTTAGTTTTATAATTACGTAATTTTATTGCACTTGTAAAAATTTTATTTCTTCGTATTTCGTGCTGGTTTTGCTCTGGGTAGGTCAGTCCCGGTCCACAACCGTTGAATCAAGCGAAACCTGGAAAGAAAAGACTGAGAATTAGAAAAAATCGACTTTTCTTTGAAACCGTGTTTTAGTGGTACAGCCCTGTTTTATAGAAATCACCTATATCCTCTCGTTATTAAGTCCATGGTATCTCCAAACAGTGTTTTCTTGTAGTATTTGTGTAGTCTAATTATTAGACACCGTTCTCGTGCCGCATTCAGGCCATTTCTAGTTATAATCGCTTGTCTTCAGTTTTATGCTTACGTAATTTTAATGGAATTCTAAACATTTTTGTTTCTTCCTTTTCGTGCTGTTTTGCTCTCAGCCGGTCAGTCCCAGTTCACAAGCATCGAATAAGGTAAAACCTGTAAGAAAAACACACAGAATTAGGAAAAATCGACTTTTCTTTGAAACCGAGGTGTAGTGGTGATGTCCTGTTTTATAGGAATTCACCGATATCTTTGTGTATTAGAATCTCAAACAGTCAAATTTGTTTTTATTGTAGCATTCGTTTAACCTTATCGTTAGATACTCATCTTGCGCCGCATTTCGGCCATTTCTAGTTCTAATCTGTTATTTTTAGTTTTATAATTACGTAATTTTATTGCACTTGTAAAAAATTATTTCCTCGTTTTTCGTGCTGGTTTTGCTCTGGGTAGGTCAGTCGGTCCAAAACCGTTGAATCGAGCGAAACCTGGAAAGAAAAGACTGAGAATTAGGAAAAAATCGACTTTTCTTTGAAACCGAGGTGTAGTGGTGATGTCCTGATTTATAGGAATTCACCGATATCTCTGTATTAGAATCTCAAACAGTCCAAATTTGTTTTTATTCTTGCATTCGTTTAATCTTATCGTAAGATACTCATCTTACGCCGCATTTCGGCCATTTCTAGTTCTAATCTGTTATTTTAATTTTATAATTACGTAATTTTATTGCACTTGTAAAAATTTTTATTTCTTCGTATTTCGTGCTGGTTTTGCTCTGGGTAGGTCAGTCCCGGTCCAAAACCGTTGAATCAGGCGAAACCTGGAAAGAAAAGACTGAGAATTAGGAAAAAATCGACTTTTTCTTTGAAACCGAGGTGTAGTGGTGATGTCCTGATTTATAGGAATTCACCGATATCTCTGTGTATTAGAATCTCAAACAGTCCAAATTTGTTTTTTATTCTTGCATTCGTTTAATCTTATCGTAAGATACTCATCTTACGCCGCATTTCGGCCATTTCTAGTTCTAATCTGTTATTTTTAATTTTATAATTACGTAATTTTATTGCACTTGTAAAATTTTATTTCTTCGTTTTCGTGCTGGTTTTTCTCTGGATGGGTCAGTCCCGGTCCACAACCTTTGAATCAGGCGAAATGTGGAAAGAAAAGACTGAGAATTAGGAAAAAATCGACTTTTTCTTTGAAACCGAGTTTTAGTGGTAAAGCCCTGTTTTTTAGGAAATCACCTATATCCTCGCGTTATTAAGTCCATAGTATCTCCAAACAGTTTTTTCTTGTAGGTTTTGTGGAGTCTAATCATTAGACACCGTTCTCGTGCCGCATTCAGGCCATTTCTAGTTATAATCGCTTACCTTCAGTTTTATACTTACGTAATTTTAATGGAATTCTAAACATTTTTGTTTCTTCCTTTTTCGTGCTGTTTTTGCTCTCGGCCGGTCAGTCCCAGTTCACAAGCATCGAATCAGGTAAAACCTGTAAGAAAGACACACAGAATTAGGAAAAAATCGACTTTTTCTTTGAAACCGAGTTTTAGTGGTACAGCCCTGTTTTATAGGAAATCACCTATATCCTCTCGTTATTAAGTCCATAGTATCTCCAAACAGTGTTTTCTTGTAGTATTTGTGTAGTCTAATTATTAGACACCGTTCTCGTGCCGCATTCAGGCCATTTCTAGTTATAATCGCTTACCTTCAGTTTTATACTTACGTAATTTTAATGGAATTCTAAACATTTTTGTTTCTTCCTTTTTCGTGCTGTTTTTGCTCTCGGCCGGTCAGTCCCAGTTCACAAGCATCGAATAAGGTAAAACCTGTAAGAAAAACACACAGAATTAGGAAAAAATCGACTTTTTCTTTGAAACCGAGGTGTAGTGGTGATGTCCTGTTTTATAGAATTCACCGATATCTTTATTATTAGAATCTCAAGCAGTCCAAATTTGTTTTTATTCTTGCATTCGTTTAACCTTATCGTTAGATACTCATCTTGCGCCGCATTTCGGCCATTTCTAGTTCTAATCTGTTATTTTTAGTTTTATAATTACGTAATTTTATTGCACTTGTAAAAAAATTTATTTCCTCGTTTTCGTGCTGGTTTTGCTCTGGGTAGGTCAGTCCGGTCAAAACCGTTGAATCAGAGCGAAACCTGGAAAGAAAAGACTGAGAATTAGAAAAAATCGACTTTTCTTTGAAACCGAGGTGTAGTGGTGATGTCCTGATTTATAGGAATTCACCGATATCTCTGTGTATTAGAATCTCAAACAGTCCAAATTTGTTTTTTATTCTTGCATTCGTTTAATCTTATCGTAAGATACTCATCTTACGCCGCATTTCGGCCATTTCTAGTTCTAATCTGTTATTTTAATTTTATAATTACGTAATTTTATTGCACTTGTAAAAATTTTATTTCTTCGTTTTTCGTGCTGGTTTTGCTCTGGATGGGTCAGTCCCGGTCCACAACCTTTGAATCAGGCGAAATGTGGAAAGAAAAGACTGAGAATTAGGAAAAAATCGACTTTTTCTTTGAAACCGAGTTTTAGTGGTAAAGCCCTGTTTTTTAGGAAATCACCTATATCCTCGCGTTATTAAGTCCATAGTATCTCCAAACAGTTTTTTCTTGTAGGTTTTGTGGAGTCTAATCATTAGACACCGTTCTCGTGCCGCATTCAGGCCATTTCTAGTTATAATCGCTTACCTTCAGTTTTATACTTACGTAATTTTAATAGAATTCTAAAAATTTTTGTTTCTTCCTTTTTCGTGCTGTTTTTGCTCTCGGCCGATCAGTCCCGGTCCACAAGCATCGAATAAGGTAAAACCTGTAAGAAAAACACACAGAATTAGGAAAAAATCGACTTTTTCTTTGAAACCGAGTTTTAGTGGTACAGCCCTGTTTTATAGGAAATCACCTATATCCTCTCGTTATTAAGTCCATGAGTATCTCAAACAGTGTTTTCTTGTAGTATTTGTGTAGTCTAATTATTAGACACCGTTCTCGTGCCGCATTCAGGCCATTTCTAGTTATAATCGCTTACCTTCAGTTTTATACTTACGTAATTTTAATGGAATTCTAAACATTTTTGTTTCTTCCTTTTTCGTGCTGTTTTTGCTCTCGGCCGGTCAGTCCCAGTTCACAAGCATCGAATAAGGTAAAACCTGTAAGAAAAACACACAGAATTAGGAAAAAATCGACTTTTTCTTTGAAACCGAGGTGTAGTGGTGATGTCCTGTTTTA
Organism: Teinopalpus imperialis; assembly: GCA_029286865.1. Lineage (NCBI taxonomy): Eukaryota > Metazoa > Arthropoda > Insecta > Lepidoptera > Papilionidae > Teinopalpus > Teinopalpus imperialis. Next base: position 24,943 of record JAGSMU010000509.1, read on the forward strand.
TAGGAATTCACCGATATCTTTGTGTATTAGAATCTCAAGCAATCCAAATTTGTTTTTTATTGTAGCATTCGTTTAACCTTATCGTTAGATACTCATCTTGCGCCGCATTTCGGCCATTTCTAGTTCTAATCTGTTATTTTTAGTTTTATAATTACGTAATTTTATTGCACTTGTAAAAAAAATTATTTCCTCGTTTTTCGTGCTGGTTTTGCTCTGGGTAGGTCGGTCGGTCCAAAACCGTTGAATCAGGCGAAATCTGGAAAGAAAAGACTGAAATTAGGAAAAATCGACTTTTCTTTGAAACCGAGGTGTAGTGGTGATGTCCTGTTTTATAGGAATTCACCGATATCTCTGTGTATTAGAATCTCAAACAGTCCAAATTTGTTTTTATTCTTGCATTCGTTTAATCTTATCGTAAGATACTCATCTTACGCCGCATTTCGGCCATTTCTAGTTCTAATCTGTTATTTTTAGTTTTATAATTACGTAATTTTATTGCACTTGTAAAAATTTATTTCCTCGTTTTCGTGCTGGTTTAGCTCTGGGTAGGTCAGTCCCGGTCCAAAACCGTTGAATCAGGCGAAATCTGGAAAGAAAAGACTGAGAATTAGGAAAAATCGACTTTTCTTTGAAACCGAGGTGTAGTGGTGATGTCCTGATTTATAGGAATTCACCGATATCTCTGTGTATTAGAATCTCAAACAGTCCAAATTTGTTTTTTATTCTTGCATTCGTTTAATCTTATCGTAAGATACTCATCTTACGCCGCATTTCGGCCATTTCTAGTTCTAATCTGTTATTTTTAGTTTTATAATTACGTAATTTTATTGCACTTGTAAAAAAATTTATTTCCTCGTTTTTCGTGCTGGTTTTGCTCTGGGTAGGTCAGTCCCGGTCCAAAACCGTTGAATCAGGCGAAATCTGGAAAGAAAAGACTGAGAATTAGGAAAAAATCGACTTTTTCTTTGAAACCGAGGTGTAGTGGTGATGTCCTGATTTATAGGAATTCACCGATATCTTTGTGTATTAGAATCTCAAGCAGTCCAAATTTGTTTTTTATTGTAGCATTCGTTTAACCTTATCGTTAGATACTCATCTTGCGCCGCATTTCGGCCATTTCTAGTTCTAATCTGTTATTTTTAGTTTTATAATTACGTAATTTTATTGCACTTGTAAAAATTTTCTGCCCTGTTTTTCAAAGGATTTGTAACCTAACCTAACCTAACCCTAACCACCTATATCTTTGTGTATTAGAATCTCAAGCAGTCCAAATTTGTTTTTTATTGTAGCATTCGTTTAACCTTATCGTTAGATACTCATCTTGCGCCGCATTTCGGCCATTTCTAGTTCTAATCTGTTATTTTTAGTTTTATAATTACGTAATTTTATTGCACTTGTAAAATTTTTATTTCTTCGTTTTTCGTGCTGGTTTTGCTCTGGGTAGGTCAGTCCCGGTCCACAAGCATCGAATAAGGTAAAACCTGTAAGAAAAACACACAGAATTAGGAAAAATCGACTTTTCTTTGAAACCGAGGTGTAGTGGTGATGTCCTGTTTTATAGGAAATCACCTATATCCTCGCGTTATTAAGTCCATAGTATCTCCAAACAGTTTTTTCTTGTAGTATTTGTGTAGTCTAATCATTAGACACCGTTCTCGATGCCGCATTCAGGCCATTTCTAGTTCTAATCTGTTATTTTTAGTTTTATAATTACGTAATTTTATTGCACTTGTAAAATTTTTATTTCTTCGTTTTTCGTGCTGGTTTTGCTCTGGGTAGGTCAGTCCCGGTCCACAAGCATCGAATCAGGTAAAACCTGTAAGAAAAACACAGAATTAGGAAAAATCGACTTTTCTTTGAAACCGAGGTGTAGTGGTAATGTCCTGATTTATAGGAATTCACCGATATCTTTGTGTATTAGAATCT
>JAGSMU010000510.1:0-36665 GCA_029286865.1 Teinopalpus imperialis
TACGCATTCCAAATTGTTTTTGTTGTAGCATTTGTTCAGTGTAATCGTTAGACAGTCATCCTGCGCCGCATTTAGGCCATTTCTAGTCTAGTTGTAATCAGTTATTTTTAGTTTCATAATTACGTAATTTTATTCCACTTGTAAAAATTTTCATGTCTTCGTTTTTCGTGCTGATTTTGTAACCTAACCTAACCTAACCTAACCACCTATATCTTTGTGTATTAGAGTCTTAAGCATTCCAAATTGTTTTTTGTTGTAGCATTTGTTCAGTGTAATCGTTAGACAGTCATCCTGCGCCGCATTTAGGCCATTTCTGAATCTAGTTGTAATCAGTTATTTTTAGTTTCATAATTACGTAATTTTATTCCACTTGTAAAAATTTTCATGTCTTCGTTTTTCGTGCTGATTTTGTAACCTAACCTAACCTAACCTAACCTAACCCTAACCTAACTCTAACCCTAACCACCTATATCTTTGTGTATTAGGAGTCTTAAGCATTCCAAATTGGTTTTTGTTGTAGCATTTTGTTCCAGTGTAATCGTTAGACAGTCATCCTGCGCCGCATTTAGGCCATTTCTGAATCTAGTTGTAATCAGTTATTTTTAGTTTCATAATTACGTAATTTTATTCCACTTGTAAAAATTTTCATGTCTTCGTTTTTCGTGCTGATTTTGTAACCTAACCTAACCTAACCTAACCCTAACCACCTATATCTTTGTGTATTAGAGTCTTAAGCATTCCAAATTGGTTTTTGTTGTAGCATTTGTTTCAGTGTAATCGTTAGACAGTCATCCTGCGCCGCATTTAGGCCATTTCTAGTCTAGTTGTAATCAGTTATTTTTAGTTTCCATAATTACGTAATTTTATTCCACTTGTAAAAATTTTCATGTCTTCGTTTTTCGTGCTGGATTTTGTAACCTAACCTAACCTAACCTAACCTAACCTAACCTAACCTAACCACCTATATCTTTGTGTATTAGAGTCTTAAGCATTCCAAATTGGTTTTTTGTTGTAGCATTTGTTCAGTGTAATCGTTAGACAGTCATCCTGCGCCGCATTTAGGCCATTTCTAGTCTAGTTGTAATCAGTTATTTTTAGTTTCATAATTACGTAATTTTATTCCACTTGTAAAAATTTTCATGTCTTCGTTTTTCGTGCTGATTTTGTAACTCCAACCTAACCTAACCTAACTAACCTAACCTAACTAACCTAACCTAACCACCTATATCTTTGTGTATTAGAGTCTTAAGCATTCCAAATTGGTTTTTGTTGTAGCATTTGTTCAGTGTAATCGTTAGACAGTCATCCTTGCGCCGCATTTAGGCCATTTCTAGTCTAGTTGTAATCAGTTATTTTTAGTTTCATAATTACGTAATTTTATTCCACTTGTAAAAATTTTCATGTCTTCGTTTTTCGTGCTGGATTTTGTAACTCCAACCTAACCTAACCTAACTCTAACCCTAACCACCTATATATCTTTGTGTATTAGGAGTCTTAAGCATTCCAAATTGGTTTTTGTTGTAGCATTTTGTTCCAGTGTAATCGTTAGACAGTCATCCCAGCCGCATTTAGGCCATTTCTAGTCTAGTTGTAATCAGTTATTTTTAGTTTCATAATTACGTAATTTTATTCCACTTGTAAAAATTTTCATGTCTTCGTTTTTCGTGCTGATTTTGTAACCTAACCTAACTCTAACTCTAACCTAACCTAACCACCTATATCTTTATGTATTAGAGTCTTAAGCATTCCAAATTGTTTTTGTTGTAGCATTTGTTCAGTGTAATCGTTAGACAGTCATCCCAGCCGCATTTAGGCCATTTCTGAATCTAGTTGTAATCAGTTATTTTTAGTTTCATAATTACGTAATTTTATTCCACTTGTAAAAATTTTCATGTCTTCGTTTTTCGTGCTGATTTTGTAACCTAACCTAACCTAACTCTAACTCTAACCTAACTCTAACCTAACCTAATCCTAACCTAACCCTAACCACCTATATCTTTTGTGTGTATTAGAGTCTTAAGCATTCCAAATTGTTTTTTGTTGTAGCATTTGTTCAGTGTAATCGTTAGACAGTCATCCTGCGCTGCATTTAGGCCATTTCTAGTCTAGTTGTAATCAGTTATTTTTAGTTTCATAATTACGTAATTTTATTCCACTTGTAAAAATTTTCATGTCTTCGTTTTTCGTGCTGATTTTGTAACCCAACCTAACCTAACTCTAACCTAACCTAACCTAACTCTAACCCTAACCACCTATATCTTTGTGTATTAGAGTCTTAAGCATTCCAAATTGGTTTTTGTTGTAGCATTTGTTCAGTGTAATCGTTAGACAGTCATCCCAGCCGCATTTAGGCCATTTCTAGTCTAGTTGTAATCAGTTATTTTTAGTTTCATAATTGCGTAATTTTATTCCAATTTGTAAAAATTTTCATGTCTTCGTTTTTCGTGCTGATTTTGTAACTCAACCTAACCTAACCTTAACCTAACCTAATCCTAACCTAACCTAACCACCTATATCTTTATGTATTAGAGTCTTAAGCATTCCAAATTGGTTTTTGTTGTAGCATTTGTTCAGTGTGTAATCGTTAGACAGTCATCCTGCGCCGCATTTAGCCATTTCTAGTCTAGTTGTTATCAGTTATTTTTAGTTTCATAATTACGTAATTTTATTCCATTTGTAAAAATTTTCATGTCTTCGTTTTTCGTGCTGATTTTGTAACCTAACCTAACTCTAACTCTAACCTAACCTAATCCTAACCTAACCTAACCACCTATATCTTTATGTATTAGAGTCTTACGCATTCCAAATTGTTTTTGTTGTAGCATTTGTTCAGTGTAATCGTTAGACAGTCATCCTGCGCCGCATTTAGGCCATTTCTGAATCTAGTTGTAATCAGTTATTTTTAGTTTCCATAATTACGTAATTTTATTCCACTTGTAAAAATTTTCTATGTCTTCGTTTTTCGTGCTGGATTTTGTAACCTAACCTAACTAACCTAACCTAACCACCTATATCTTTTGTGTGTATTAGAGTCTTAAGCATTCCAAATTGGTTTTTGTTGTAGCATTTGTTCAGTGTAATCGTTAGACAGTCATCCTGCGCCGCATTTAGGCCATTTCTAGTCTAGTTGTAATCAGTTATTTTTAGTTTCATAATTACGCAATTTTATTCCACTTGTAAAAATTTTCATGTCTTCGTTTTTCGTGCTGATTTTGTAACCTAACTCTAACTCTAACCTAACCTAACTAACCTAACCTAACCTTAACCTAACCCTAACCACCTATATCTTTGTGTATTAGAGTCTTACGCATTCCAAATTGGTTTTTGTTGTAGCATTTGTTCAGTGTAATCGTTAGACAGTCATCCTGCGCCGCATTTAGGCCATATTTCTAGTCTAGTTGTAATCAGTTATTTTTAGTTTCATAATTACGTAATTTTTATTCACTTGTAAAAATTTTCATGTCTTCGTTTTTCGTGCTGATTTTGTAACCTAACCTAGCCTAACCTAACCTAACCACCTATATATCTTTTGTGTGTATTAGAGTCTTAAGCATTCAAATTGGTTTTTGTTGTAGCATTTGTTCAGTGTAATCGTTAGACAGTCATCCTGCGCCGCATTTAGGCCATATTTCTAGTCTAGTTGTAATCAGTTATTTTTAGTTTCATAATTACGTAATTTTATTCCACTTGTAAAAATTTTCATGTCTTCGTTTTTCGTGCTGATTTTGTAACCTAACCTAACTCTAACTCTAACCTAACCTAACCTAACCTAACCTAACCTAACCTAACCCTAACCACCTATATCTTTGTGTATTAGAGTCTGAAGCATTCCAAATTGGTTTTTTGTTGTAGCATTTTGTTCCAGTGTAATCGTTAGACAGTCATCCTGCGCTGCATTTAGGCCATATTTCTAGTCTAGTTGTAATCAGTTATTTTTAGTTTCATAATTACGTAATTTTATTCCACTTGTAAAAAATTTTCATGTCTTCGTTTTCGTGCTGATTTTGTAACCTAACCTAACCACCTATATCTTTGTATTAGAGTCTTAAGCATTCAAATTGGTTTTTGTTGCAGCATTTGTTCAGTGTAACTGTTAGACAGTCATCCCAGCCGCATTTAGGCCATTTCTGAATCTAGTTGTAATCAGTTATTTTTAGTTTCATAATTACGTAATTTTATTCCACTTGTAAAAAATTTTCATGTCTTCGTTTTTCGTGCTGATTTTGTAACCTAACCTAACCACCTATATCTTTGTATTAGAGTCTTAAGCATTCCAAATTGTTTTTGTTGTAGCATTTGTTCAGTGTAATCGTTAGACAGTCATCCTGCCGCATTTAGGCCATTTCTAGTCTAGTTGTAATCAGTTATTTTTAGTTTCATAATTACGTAATTTTATTCCACTTGTAAAAATTTTCATGTCTTCGTTTTCGTGCTGATTTTGTAACCTAACCTAACTCTAACCTAACCTAACCTTAACCTAACCTAACCCTAACCACCTATATCTTTTGTGTGTATTAGAGTCTTAAGTATTCCAAATTGGTTTTTGTTGTAGCATTTGTTCAGTGTGTAATCGTTAGACAGTCATCCCAGCCGCATTTAGGCCATTTCTAGTCTAGTTGTAATCAGTTATTTTTAGTTTCATAATTGCGTAATTTTATTCCACTTGTAAAAAATTTTCATGTCTTCGTTTTCGTGCTGATTTTGTAACCTAACCTAACCACCTATATCTTTGTATTAGAGTCTTAAGCATTCAAATTGGTTTTTGTTGTAGCATTTGTTCAGTGTGTAATCGTTAGACAGTCATCCTGCGCCGCATTTAGGCCATTTCTGAATCTAGTTGTAATCAGTTATTTTTAGTTTCCATAATTACGTAATTTTATTCCACTTGTAAAAAATTTTCATGTCTTCGTTTTCGTGCTGATTTTGTAACCTAACCTAACTAACCTAACCTAACCACCTATATCTTTGTGTATTAGAGTCTTAAGTATTCCAAATTGGTTTTTGTTGTAGCATTTGTTCAGTGTAATCGTTAGACAGTCATCCTGCCGCATTTAGGCCATATTTCTAGTCTAGTTGTAATCAGTTATTTTTAGTTTCATAATTACGTAATTTTATTCCACTTGTAAAAATTTTCATGTCTTCGTTTTTCGTGCTGGATTTTGTAACCTAACCTAACCTAACCTAACCTAACCCTAACCACCTATATCTTTGTGTATTAGAGTCTTAAGCATTCCAAATTGGTTTTTGTTGTAGCATTTGTTCAGTGTAATCGTTAGACAGTCATCCTGCGCCGCATTTAGCCATTTCTAGTCTAGTTGTTATCAGTTATTTTTAGTTTCATAATTACGTAATTTTATTCCATTTGTAAAAATTTTCATGTCTTCGTTTTCGTGCTGATTTTGTAACCTAACCTAACCACCTATCTTTGTGTATTAGAGTCTTACATTCCAAATTGGTTTTTGTTGTAGCATTTGTTCAGTGTAATCGTTAGACAGTCATCCTGCCGCATTTAGGCCATTTCTAGTCTAGTTGTAATCAGTTATTTTTAGTTTCATAATTGCGTAATTTTATTCCATTTGTAAAAATTTTCATGTTCGTTTTTCGTGCTGATTTTGTAACCTAACCTAACTAACCTAACCTAACCTAACCTAACCTAACCTAACCTAACCTAACCACCTATATCTTTGTGTATTAGAGTCTTACGCATTCCAAATTGTTTTTGTTGTAGCATTTGTTCAGTGTAATCGTTAGACAGTCATCCTGCGCCGCATTTAGCCATTTCTAGTCTAGTTGTAATCAGTTATTTTTAGTTTCATAATTACGTAATTTTATTCCACTTGTAAAAATTTTCATGTCTTCGTTTTTCGTGCTGATTTTGTAACCTAACCTAACTCTAACTCTAACCTAACCTAACCACCTATATCTTTGTGTATTAGGAGTCTTAAGCATTCCAAATTGGTTTTTTGTTGTAGCATTTGTTCAGTGTAATCGTTAGACAGTCATCCTGCGCCGCATTTAGGCCATTTCTAGTCTAGTTGTAATCAGTTATTTTTAGTTTCATAATTACGTAATTTTATTCCACTTGTAAAAATTTTCATGTCTTCGTTTTTCGTGCTGATTTTGTAACCTAACTCTAACCTAACCTAACCTAATCCTAACCTAACCTAACCTAACCTAACCACCTATATCTTTGTGTATTAGAGTCTTACGCATTCCAAATTGGTTTTTTGTTGTAGCATTTGTTCAGTGTAATCGTTAGACAGTCATCCTGCGCCGCATTTAGGCCATTTCTAGTCTAGTTGTAATCAGTTATTTTTAGTTTCATAATTACGTAATTTTATTCCACTTGTAAAAATTTTCATGTCTTCGTTTTTCGTGCTGATTTTGTAACCTAACCTAACCTAACCTAACCCTAACCACCTATATCTTTATGTATTAGAGTCTTAAGCATTCCAAATTGTTTTTTGTTGTAGCATTTGTTCAGTGTAATCGTTAGACAGTCATCCTGCGCCGCATTTAGGCCATTTCTAGTCTAGTTGTAATCAGTTATTTTTAGTTTCATAATTACGTAATTTTATTCCACTTGTAAAAATTTTCATGTCTTCGTTTTTCGTGCTGATTTTGTAACCTAACCTAACCTAACCTAACCTAACCTAACCTAACCCTAACCACCTATATCTTTGTGTATTAGAGTCTGAAGCATTCCAAATTGGTTTTTTGTTGTAGCATTTGTTCAGTGTAATCGTTAGACAGTCATCCTGCGCCGCATTTAGGCCATTTCTAGTCTAGTTGTAATCAGTTATTTTTAGTTTCATAATTACGTAATTTTATTCCACTTGTAAAAATTTTCATGTCTTCGTTTTTCGTGCTGATTTTGTAACCTAACCTAACCTAACCTAACCTAACCTAGCCTAACCTAACCTAACCACCTATATCTTTGTGTATTAGAGTCTTACGCATTCCAAATTGGTTTTTGTTGTAGCATTTGTTCAGTGTAATCGTTAGACAGTCATCCTGCGCCGCATTTAGGCCATTTCTGAATCTAGTTGTAATCAGTTATTTTTAGTTTCATAATTACGTAATTTTATTCCACTTGTAAAAATTTTCATGTCTTCGTTTTTCGTGCTGATTTTGTAACCTAACCTAACCTAACCTAACCACCTATATCTTTGTGTATTAGAGTCTTAAGCATTCCAAATTGGTTTTTGTTGTAGCATTTGTTCAGTGTAATCGTTAGACAGTCATCCTGCGCTGCATTTAGGCCATATTTCTAGTCTAGTTGTAATCAGTTATTTTTAGTTTCATAATTGCGTAATTTTTATTCACTTGTAAAAATTTTCATGTCTTCGTTTTTCGTGCTGATTTTGTAACCCAACCTAACCTAACCACCTATATCTTTATGTATTAGAGTCTTACATTCCAAATTGGTTTTTGTTGCAGCATTTGTTCAGTGTAATCGTTAGACAGTCATCCCAGCCGCATTTAGGCCATATTTCTAGTCTAGTTGTAATCAGTTATTTTTAGTTTCATAATTGCGTAATTTTATTCCAATTTGTAAAAATTTTCATGTTCGTTTTTCGTGCTGATTTTGTAACCTAACCTAACCACCTATATCTTTTGTGTGTATTAGAGTCTTACATTCCAAATTGGTTTTTGTTGTAGCATTTTGTTCCAGTGTAATCGTTAGACAGTCATCCTGCCGCATTTAGGCCATTTCTAGTCTAGTTGTAATCAGTTATTTTTAGTTTCATAATTACGTAATTTTATTCCAATTTGTAAAAATTTTCATGTCTTCGTTTTTCGTGCTGGATTTTGTAACCTAACCTAACTCTAACCTAACCTAACCTAACCACCTATATCTTTGTGTATTAGAGTCTTAAGCATTCCAAATTGGTTTTTGTTGTAGCATTTGTTCAGTGTAATCGTTAGACAGTCATCCTGCGCCGCATTTAGGCCATTTCTAGTCTAGTTGTAATCAGTTATTTTTAGTTTCATAATTACGTAATTTTATTCCACTTGTAAAAATTTTCATGTCTTCTGTTTTTCGTGCTGATTTTGTAACCTAACTCTAACCTAACCTAACCTAACCACCTATATCTTTGTGTATTAGAGTCTTAAGCATTCCAAATTGGTTTTTGTTGTAGCATTTGTTCAGTGTAATCGTTAGACAGTCATCCTGCGCCGCATTTAGGCCATTTCTAGTCTAGTTGTAATCAGTTATTTTTAGTTTCCATAATTACGTAATTTTATTCCACTTGTAAAAATTTTCATGTCTTCTGTTTTTCGTGCTGATTTTGTAACCCAACCTAACCTAACCTAACCTAACCACCTATATCTTGTGTATTAGAGTCTTAAGCATTCCAAATTGGTTTTTTGTTGTAGCATTTGTTCAGTGTAATCGTTAGACAGTCATCCTGCGCCGCATTTAGGCCATTTCAGTCTAGTTGTAATCAGTTATTTTTAGTTTCATAATTACGTAATTTTATTCCACTTGTAAAAATTTTCATGTCTTCGTTTTTCGTGCTGATTTTGTAACCTAACCTAACCTAACCTAACTAACCTAACCTAACCTAACCTAACCACCTATATCTTTGTGTATTAGAGTCTTAAGCATTCCAAATTGGTTTTGTTGTAGCATTTGTTCAGTGTAATCGTTAGACAGTCATCCTGCGCCGCATTTAGGCCATTTCTAGTCTAGTTGTAATCAGTTATTTTTAGTTTCATAATTACGTAATTTTATTCCACTTGTAAAAATTTTCATGTCTTCGTTTTTCGTGCTGATTTTGTAACCTAACCTAACCTAACCTAACCTAACCTAACCTAACCACCTATATCTTTGTGTATTAGAGTCTTACGCATTCCAAATTGGTTTTTTGTTGTAGCATTTGTTCAGTGTAATCGTTAGACAGTCATCCTGCGCCGCATTTAGGCCATTTCTAGTCTAGTTGTAATCAGTTATTTTTAGTTTCATAATTACGTAATTTTATTCCACTTGTAAAAATTTTCATGTCTTCGTTTTTCGTGCTGATTTTGTAACCTAACCTAACCTAACCTAACCACCTATATCTTTGTGTATTAGAGTCTTAAGCATTCCAAATTGGTTTTTTGTTGTAGCATTTGTTCAGTGTAATCGTTAGACAGTCATCCTGCGCCGCATTTAGGCCATTTCTAGTCTAGTTGTAATCAGTTATTTTTAGTTTCATAATTACGTAATTTTATTCCACTTGTAAAAATTTTCATGTCTTCGTTTTTCGTGCTGATTTTGTAACCTAACCTAACCTAACCTAACCTAACCCTAACCACCTATATCTTTGTGTATTAGAGTCTGAAGCATTCCAAATTGGTTTTTGTTGTAGCATTTGTTCAGTGTAATCGTTAGACAGTCATCCTGCGCCGCATTTAGGCCATTTCAGTCTAGTTGTAATCAGTTATTTTTAGTTTCATAATTACGTAATTTTATTCCACTTGTAAAAAATTTTCATGTCTTCGTTTTTCGTGCTGATTTTGTAACCTAACCTAACCACCTATATCTTTGTATTAGAGTCTTAAGCATTCAAATTGGTTTTTTGTTGTAGCATTTGTTCAGTGTAATCGTTAGACAGTCATCCTGCCGCATTTAGGCCATATTTCTAGTCTAGTTGTTATCAGTTATTTTTAGTTTCATAATTGCGTAATTTTATTCCACTTGTAAAAAATTTTCATGTCTTCGTTTTTCGTGCTGATTTTGTAACCTAACCTAACCACCTATATCTTTGTATTAGAGTCTTAAGCATTCCAAATTGTTTTTGTTGTAGCATTTTGTTCCAGTGTAATCGTTAGACAGTCATCCTGCGCCGCATTTAGGCCATATTTCTAGTCTAGTTGTAATCAGTTATTTTTAGTTTCATAATTACGTAATTTTATTCCATTTGTAAAAATTTTCATGTCTTCGTTTTTCGTGCTGATTTTGTAACCTAACCTAACCTAACCTAACCTAACCTAACCTAACCTAACCACCTATATCTTTGTGTATTAGAGTCTTAAGCATTCAAATTGGTTTTTGTTGTAGCATTTGTTCAGTGTAATCGTTAGACAGTCATCCTGCGCCGCATTTAGGCCATATTTCTAGTCTAGTTGTAATCAGTTATTTTTAGTTTCATAATTACGTAATTTTATTCCACTTGTAAAAATTTTCATGTCTTCGTTTTTCGTGCTGATTTTGTAACCTAACCTAACCTAACCTAACCTAACCTTAACCTAACCTAACCCTAACCACCTATATCTTTTGTGTGTATTAGAGTCTTAAGCATTCCAAATTGGTTTTTGTTGTAGCATTTGTTCAGTGTAATCGTTAGACAGTCATCCTTGCGCCGCATTTAGGCCATTTCTAGTCTAGTTGTAATCAGTTATTTTTAGTTTCATAATTACGTAATTTTATTCCACTTGTAAAAATTTTCATGTCTTCGTTTTTCGTGCTGATTTTGTAACCTAACCTAACCTAACCTAACCTAACCTAACCCTAACCTAACCCTAACCACCTATATCTTTGTGTATTAGAGTCTTAAGCATTCCAAATTGGTTTTTTGTTGTAGCATTTGTTCAGTGTAATCGTTAGACAGTCATCCTGCGCCGCATTTAGGCCATTTCTAGTCTAGTTGTAATCAGTTATTTTTAGTTTCATAATTACGTAATTTTATTCCACTTGTAAAAATTTTCATGTCTTCGTTTTTCGTGCTGATTTTGTAACCTAACCTAACCTAACCTAACCTAACCTAACCCTAACCACCTATATCTTTGTGTATTAGAGTCTTAAGCATTCCAAATTGGTTTTTTGTTGTAGCATTTTGTTCCAGTGTAATCGTTAGACAGTCATCCTGCCGCATTTAGGCCATTTCAGTCTAGTTGTAATCAGTTATTTTTAGTTTCATAATTGCGTAATTTTTATTCACTTGTAAAAATTTTCATGTCTTCGTTTTTCGTGCTGGATTTTGTAACCTAACCTAACCACCTATATCTTTGTATTAGAGTCTGAAGCATTCCAAATTGTTTTTGTTGTAGCATTTGTTCAGTTTAATCGTTAGACAGTCATCCTGCCGCATTTAGGCCATTTCTGAATCTAGTTGTAATCAGTTATTTTTAGTTTCCATAATTACGTAATTTTATTCCTTGTAAAAATTTTCATGTCTTCGTTTTTCGTGCTGATTTTGTAACCTAACCTAACCTAACCTAACCTAACCTAACCCTAACCACCTATATCTTTTGTGTGTATTAGAGTCTTAAGCATTCCAAATTGGTTTTTGTTGTAGCATTTGTTCAGTGTAATCGTTAGACAGTCATCCTGCCGCATTTAGGCCATATTTCTAGTCTAGTTGTAATCAGTTATTTTTAGTTTCATAATTACGTAATTTTATTCCACTTGTAAAAAATTTTCATGTCTTCGTTTTTCGTGCTGATTTTGTAACCTAACCTAACCACCTATATCTTTATGTATTAGAGTCTTAAGCATTCAAATTGGTTTTTGTTGCAGCATTTGTTCAGTGTAATCGTTAGACAGTCATCCCAGCCGCATTTAGGCCATATTTCTAGTCTAGTTGTTATCAGTTATTTTTAGTTTCATAATTACGCAATTTTATTCCACTTGTAAAAAATTTTCATGTCTTCGTTTTTCGTGCTGATTTTGTAACCTAACCTAACCACCTATATCTTTATGTATTAGAGTCTTAAGCATTCCAAATTGGTTTTTGTTGTAGCATTTGTTCAGTGTAATCGTTAGACAGTCATCCTGCGCCGCATTTAGCCATTTCTAGTCTAGTTGTAATCAGTTATTTTTAGTTTCATAATTACGCAATTTTATTCCACTTGTAAAAATTTTCATGTCTTCGTTTTTCGTGCTGATTTTGTAACCTAACCTAACCACCTATATCTTGTGTATTAGAGTCTGAAGCATTCCAAATTGTTTTTGTTGTAGCATTTGTTCAGTGTAATCGTTAGACAGTCATCCCAGCCGCATTTAGGCCATTTCTAGTCTAGTTGTAATCAGTTATTTTTAGTTTCATAATTACGTAATTTTATTCCACTTGTAAAAATTTTCATGTCTCGTTTTTCGTGCTGATTTTGTAACCTAACTCTAACTCTAACCTAACCTAACCTAACTCTAACCCTAACCACCTATCTTTGTGTATTAGGAGTCTTAAGCATTCCAAATTGTTTTTGTTGTAGCATTTGTTCAGTGTAATCGTTAGACAGTCATCCTGCGCCGCATTTAGGCCATTTCTAGTCTAGTTGTAATCAGTTATTTTTAGTTTCATAATTACGTAATTTTATTCCACTTGTAAAAAATTTTCATGTCTTCGTTTTTCGTGCTGATTTTGTAACCTAACCTAACCACCTATATCTTTATGTATTAGAGTCTTACGCATTCCAAATTGTTTTTGTTGTAGCATTTGTTCAGTGTAATCGTTAGACAGTCATCCTGCCGCATTTAGGCCATTTCTGAATCTAGTTGTAATCAGTTATTTTTAGTTTCCATAATTACGTAATTTTATTCCACTTGTAAAAAATTTTCATGTCTTCGTTTTTCGTGCTGGATTTTGTAACCTTAACCTAACCCTAACCACCTATATCTTTGTGTATTAGAGTCTGAAGCATTCCAAATTGTTTTTGTTGTAGCATTTGTTCAGTGTAATCGTTAGACAGTCATCCTGCGCCGCATTTAGGCCATTTCTAGTCTAGTTGTAATCAGTTATTTTTAGTTTCATAATTACGTAATTTTATTCCACTTGTAAAAATTTTCATGTCTTCGTTTTTCGTGCTGATTTTGTAACCTAACTCTAACTCTAACTCTAACCTAACCTAACCCTAACCACCTATATCTTTGTGTATTAGAGTCTTAAGCATTCCAAATTGGTTTTTGTTGCAGCATTTGTTCAGTGTAATCGTTAGACAGTCATCCTGCGCCGCATTTAGGCCATTTCTAGTCTAGTTGTAATCAGTTATTTTTAGTTTCATAATTACGTAATTTTATTCCACTTGTAAAAATTTTCATGTCTTCGTTTTTCGTGCTGATTTTGTAACCTAACTCTAACTCTAACCTAACCTAACTCTAACTCTAACCTAACCTAACCTAACCTAACCACCTATATCTTTGTGTATTAGAGTCTTAAGCATTCCAAATTGGTTTTTGTTGTAGCATTTGTTCAGTGTAATCGTTAGACAGTCATCCTGCGCCGCATTTAGGCCATATTTCTAGTCTAGTTGTAATCAGTTATTTTTAGTTTCCATAATTACGTAATTTTATTCCACTTGTAAAAAATTTTCATGTCTTCGTTTTTCGTGCTGATTTTGTAACCTAACCTAACCTAACCTAACTCTAACCTAACTCTAACCTAACTCTAACCTAACCTAACCACCTATATCTTGTGTATTAGAGTCTTAAGCATTCCAAATTGGTTTTTGTTGTAGCATTTGTTCAGTGTAATCGTTAGGACAGTCATCCTGCGCCGCATTTAGGCCATTTCTAGTCTAGTTGTAATCAGTTATTTTTAGTTTCCATAATTACGTAATTTTATTCCATTTGTAAAAATTTTCATGTCTTCGTTTTTCGTGCTGATTTTGTAACCTAACCTAACCTAACCTAACCTAACCCTAACCACCTATATCTTTGTGTATTAGAGTCTTACGCATTCCAAATTGGTTTTTTGTTGTAGCATTTGTTCAGTGTAATCGTTAGACAGTCATCCTGCGCCGCATTTAGGCCATTTCTAGTCTAGTTGTAATCAGTTATTTTTAGTTTCATAATTACGTAATTTTATTCCACTTGTAAAAATTTTCATGTCTTCGTTTTTCGTGCTGATTTTGTAACCTAACCTAACCTAACCTAACCCTAACCACCTATATATCTTTTGTGTGTATTAGAGTCTTACGCATTCCAAATTGGTTTTTGTTGTAGCATTTGTTCAGTGTAATCGTTAGACAGTCATCCCAGCCGCATTTAGGCCATTTCTAGTCTTAGTTGTAATCAGTTATTTTTAGTTTCATAATTACGTAATTTTATTCCACTTGTAAAAATTTTCATGTCTTCGTTTTTCGTGCTGATTTTGTAACCTAACCTAACCTAACTCTAACCCTAACCACCTATATATCTTTGTGTATTAGAGTCTTACGCATTCCAAATTGGTTTTTGTTGTAGCATTTGTTCAGTGTGTAATCGTTAGACAGTCATCCTGCGCCGCATTTAGGCCATTTCTAGTCTAGTTGTAATCAGTTATTTTTAGTTTCATAATTACGTAATTTTATTCCACTTGTAAAAATTTTCTATGTCTTCGTTTTTCGTGCTGATTTTGTAACCTAACCTAACCTAACCTAACCTAACCACCTATATATCTTTGTGTATTAGAGTCTTACGCATTCCAAATTGGTTTTTGTTGTAGCATTTGTTCAGTGTAATCGTTAGACAGTCATCCTGCGCCGCATTTAGGCCATTTCAGTCTAGTTGTAATCAGTTATTTTTAGTTTCATAATTACGCAATTTTATTCCACTTGTAAAAATTTTCATGTCTTCTGTTTTTCGTGCTGATTTTGTGTAACCTAACCTAACTCTAACCTAACCTAACCTAACCTAACCTTAACCTAACTCTAACCCTAACCACCTATATATCTTTTGTGTGTATTAGAGTCTGAAGCATTCCAAATTGGTTTTTGTTGTAGCATTTGTTCAGTGTAATCGTTAGACAGTCATCCTGCGCCGCATTTAGGCCATTTCTAGTCTAGTTGTAATCAGTTATTTTTAGTTTCATAATTACGTAATTTTATTCCACTTGTAAAAATTTTCATGTCTTCGTTTTTCGTGCTGATTTTGTAACCTAACTCTAACTCTAACCTAACCTAACCTAACTCTAACCTAACCTAACCCTAACCACCTATATATCTTTGTGTATTAGAGTCTTACGCATTCCAAATTGGTTTTTGTTGTAGCATTTGTTCAGTGTAATCGTTAGGACAGTCATCCTGCCGCATTTAGGCCATTTCTAGTCTTAGTTGTAATCAGTTATTTTTAGTTTCATAATTACGTAATTTTATTCCATTTGTAAAAATTTTCATGTCTTCGTTTTTCGTGCTGATTTTGTAACTCAACCTAACCTAACCACCTATATCTTTGTATTAGAGTCTTAAGCATTCCAAATTGTTTTTGTTGTAGCATTTGTTCAGTGTAACTGTTAGACAGTCATCCCAGCCGCATTTAGGCCATTTCTAGTCTTAGTTGTAATCAGTTATTTTTAGTTTCATAATTGCGTAATTTTATTCCAATTTGTAAAAATTTTCATGTCTTCGTTTTTCGTGCTGATTTTGTAACCTAACCTAACCACCTATATCTTGTGTATTAGAGTCTTAAGCATTCAAATTGGTTTTTGTTGTAGCATTTTGTTCCAGTGTAATCGTTAGACAGTCATCCTGCCGCATTTAGGCCATTTCTAGTCTAGTTGTAATCAGTTATTTTTAGTTTCATAATTACGTAATTTTATTCCACTTGTAAAAATTTTCATGTCTTCGTTTTTCGTGCTGATTTTGTGTAACCTAACCTAACTCTAACCTAACCTAACCTAACCTAACTAACCTAACCTAACCTAACCTAACCACCTATATCTTTGTGTATTAGAGTCTGAAGCATTCCAAATTGGTTTTTTGTTGTAGCATTTGTTCAGTGTAATCGTTAGACAGTCATCCCAGCCGCATTTAGGCCATTTCTGAATCTAGTTGTAATCAGTTATTTTTAGTTTCATAATTGCGTAATTTTATTCCACTTGTAAAAATTTTCATGTCTTCGTTTTTCGTGCTGATTTTGTAACCTAACCTAACCACCTATATCTTTGTATTAGAGTCTTAAGCATTCAAATTGGTTTTTTGTTGTAGCATTTGTTCAGTGTAACTGTTAGACAGTCATCCTGCGCCGCATTTAGCCATTTCTAGTCTAGTTGTTATCAGTTATTTTTAGTTTCATAATTACGTAATTTTATTCCACTTGTAAAAAATTTTCATGTCTTCGTTTTTCGTGCTGGATTTTGTAACCTAACCTAACCACCTATATCTTGTGTATTAGAGTCTTAAGCATTCAAATTGGTTTTTGTTGTAGCATTTTGTTCCAGTGTAATCGTTAGACAGTCATCCTGCCGCATTTAGGCCATTTCTAGTCTAGTTGTAATCAGTTATTTTTAGTTTCATAATTGCGTAATTTTATTCCACTTGTAAAAAATTTTCATGTCTTCGTTTTTCGTGCTGATTTTGTAACCTAACCTAACCACCTATATCTTTATGTATTAGAGTCTTAAGCATTCAAATTGGTTTTTGTTGCAGCATTTGTTCAGTGTAACTGTTAGACAGTCATCCCAGCCGCATTTAGGCCATTTCAGTCTAGTTGTAATCAGTTATTTTTAGTTTCCATAATTACGTAATTTTATTCCACTTGTAAAAAATTTTCATGTCTTCGTTTTTCGTGCTGATTTTGTGTAACCTAACCTAACCACCTATATCTTTGTATTAGAGTCTTAAGCATTCCAAATTGGTTTTTTGTTGTAGCATTTGTTCAGTGTAATCGTTAGACAGTCATCCTGCGCCGCATTTAGGCCATTTCTAGTCTAGTTGTAATCAGTTATTTTTAGTTTCATAATTACGTAATTTTATTCCACTTGTAAAAAAATTTATGTCTTCGTTTTTCGTGCTGATTTTGTAACCTAACTCTAACCTAACTCTAACTCTAACCTAACCTAACTCTAACTCTAACCTAACCTAACTCTAACCTAACCTAACCACCTATATCTTTGTATTAGAGTCTTAAGCATTCCAAATTGGTTTTTGTTGTAGCATTTGTTCAGTGTAATCGTTAGACAGTCATCCTGCGCCGCATTTAGGCCATTTCTAGTCTAGTTGTAATCAGTTATTTTTAGTTTCATAATTACGTAATTTTATTCCACTTGTAAAAATTTTCATGTCTTCGTTTTTCAAAGGATTTTGTAACCTAACCTAATCCTAACCTAACCTAACTCTAACCTAACTCTAACCCTAACCACCTATCTTTGTGTATTAGAGTCTTAAGCATTCCAAATTGGTTTTTGTTGTAGCATTTGTTCAGTGTAATCGTTAGACAGTCATCCTGCCGCATTTAGGCCATTTCTAGTCTAGTTGTAATCAGTTATTTTTAGTTTCATAATTACGTAATTTTTATTCACTTGTAAAAAATTTTCATGTCTTCGTTTTTCGTGCTGGATTTTGTAACCTAACCTAACCTAACTCTAACCTAACCTAACCTAACCACCTATCTTTGTGTATTAGAGTCTTACGCATTCCAAATTGGTTTTTGTTGTAGCATTTGTTCAGTGTAATCGTTAGACAGTCATCCTGCCGCATTTAGGCCATTTCTAGTCTAGTTGTAATCAGTTATTTTAGTTTCATAATTACGTAATTTTTATTCACTTGTAAAAAATTTTCATGTCTTCGTTTTTCGTGCTGGATTTTGTAACCTAACCTAACCTAACTCTAACCTAACCTAACCTAACCACCTATCTTTGTGTATTAGAGTCTTAAGCATTCCAAATTGGTTTTTGTTGTAGCATTTGTTCAGTGTAATCGTTAGACAGTCATCCTGCGCCGCATTTAGGCCATTTCTAGTCTAGTTGTAATCAGTTATTTTAGTTTCATAATTACGTAATTTTATTCCACTTGTAAAAATTTTCATGTCTTCGTTTTTCGTGCTGATTTTGTGTAACCTAACCTTAACCTAACCTAATCCTAACCTAACCTTAACCTAACCTAACCTAACCCTAACCACCTATATCTTTATGTATTAGAGTCTTAAGCATTCCAAATTGGTTTTTGTTGTAGCATTTGTTCAGTGTGTAATCGTTAGACAGTCATCCTTGCGCCGCATTTAGGCCATTTCTAGTCTAGTTGTAATCAGTTATTTTTAGTTTCATAATTACGTAATTTTATTCCACTTGTAAAAATTTTCATGTCTTCGTTTTTCGTGCTGATTTTGTAACCTAACCTAACCTAATCCTAACCTAACCTAATCCTAACCTAACCTCTAACCACCTATATCTTTTGTGTGTATTAGAGTCTTAAGTATTCCAAATTGGTTTTTGTTGTAGCATTTGTTCAGTGTAATCGTTAGGACAGTCATCCTGCGCCGCATTTAGGCCATTTCTAGTCTAGTTGTAATCAGTTATTTTTAGTTTCATAATTACGTAATTTTATTCCACTTGTAAAAATTTTCATGTCTTCGTTTTTCGTGCTGATTTTGTGTAACCTAACCTTAACCTAACCTAACCTAACCTAGCCTAACCTAACCTAACCTAACCACCTATCTTTGTGTATTAGGAGTCTTAAGCATTCAAATTGGTTTTTGTTGTAGCATTTGTTCAGTGTAATCGTTAGACAGTCATCCTGCCGCATTTAGGCCATTTCAGTCTAGTTGTAATCAGTTATTTTTAGTTTCATAATTACGCAATTTTATTCCACTTGTAAAAATTTTCATGTCTTCTGTTTTTCGTGCTGATTTTGTAACCTAACCTAACCACCTATATCTTTGTATTAGAGTCTTAAGCATTCCAAAATGGTTTTTGTTGTAGCATTTGTTCAGTTTAATCGTTAGACAGTCATCCTGCGCCGCATTTAGGCCATTTCTGAATCTAGTTGTAATCAGTTATTTTTAGTTTCCATAATTACGTAATTTTATTCCATTTGTAAAAATTTTCATGTCTTCGTTTTTCGTGCCGATTTTGTAACCTAACCTAACCACCTATCTTTGTGTATTAGAGTCTTAAGCATTCCAAATTGGTTTTTGTTGTAGCATTTGTTCAGTGTAATCGTTAGACAGTCATCCTGCGCCGCATTTAGGCCATTTCTAGTCTAGTTGTAATCAGTTATTTTTAGTTTCATAATTACGTAATTTTATTCCACTTGTAAAAATTTTCATGTCTTCGTTTTTCGTGCTGATTTTGTAACCTAACCTAACCTAACCTAACCTAACTCTAACTCTAACTCTAACCTAACCTAACCACCTATCTTTGTGTATTAGAGTCTGAAGCATTCCAAATTGGTTTTTGTTGTAGCATTTGTTCAGTGTAATCGTTAGACAGTCATCCTGCGCCGCATTTAGGCCATTTCTAGTCTAGTTGTAATCAGTTATTTTTAGTTTCATAATTACGTAATTTTATTCCATTTGTAAAAATTTTCATGTCTTCGTTTTTCGTGCTGATTTTGTAACCTAACCTAACCTAACCTAACCACCTATATCTTTGTGTATTAGAGTCTTAAGCATTCCAAATTGGTTTTTTGTTGTAGCATTTGTTCAGTGTAATCGTTAGACAGTCATCCTGCGCCGCATTTAGGCCATTTCTAGTCTAGTTGTAATCAGTTATTTTTAGTTTCATAATTACGTAATTTTATTCCACTTGTAAAAATTTTCATGTCTTCGTTTTTCGTGCTGATTTTGTAACCTAACCTAACTCTAACCTAACCTAACCACCTATCTTTGTGTATTAGAGTCTTAAGCATTCCAAATTGGTTTTTGTTGTAGCATTTGTTCAGTGTAATCGTTAGACAGTCATCCTGCGCCGCATTTAGGCCATTTCTAGTCTTAGTTGTAATCAGTTATTTTTAGTTTCATAATTACGCAATTTTATTCCACTTGTAAAAATTTTCATGTCTTCGTTTTTCGTGCTGATTTTGTGTAACCTAACCTAACCTAACTCTAACTCTAACCTAACCTAACCTAACTCCTAACCACCTATATCTTTGTGTATTAGAGTCTTAAGCATTCCAAATTGTTTTTGTTGTAGCATTTGTTCAGTGTAATCGTTAGACAGTCATCCTGCGCCGCATTTAGGCCATTTCTAGTCTAGTTGTTATCAGTTATTTTTAGTTTCATAATTACGTAATTTTATTCCACTTGTAAAAATTTTCATGTCTTCTGTTTTTCGTGCTGGATTTTGTAACCTAACCTAATCCTAACCTAACCTAATCCTAACCTAACCTTAACCCTAACCACCTATATCTTTGTGTATTAGAGTCTTAAGCATTCCAAATTGGTTTTTGTTGTAGCATTTGTTCAGTGTAATCGTTAGACAGTCATCCTGCGCCGCATTTAGCCATTTCTAGTCTAGTTGTAATCAGTTATTTTTAGTTTCATAATTACGCAATTTTATTCCATTTGTAAAAATTTTCATGTCTTCGTTTTTCGTGCTGATTTTGTAACCTAACCTAACCTAACCTAATCCTAACCTAACCCTAACCACCTATATCTTTTGTGTGTATTAGAGTCTTAAGCATTCCAAATTGGTTTTTGTTGTAGCATTTGTTCAGTGTGTAATCGTTAGACAGTCATCCTGCGCTGCATTTAGGCCATATTTCTAGTCTAGTTGTAATCAGTTATTTTTAGTTTCATAATTACGCAATTTTATTCCACTTGTAAAAATTTTCATGTCTTCGTTTTTCGTGCTGATTTTGTAACCTAACCTAACCTAACCTAACCTAACCTTAACCTAACCCTAACCACCTATATCTTTGTGTATTAGAGTCTTAAGCATTCCAAAATGGTTTTTGTTGTAGCATTTGTTCAGTGTAATCGTTAGACAGTCATCCTGCGCCGCATTTAGCCATTTCTAGTCTAGTTGTAATCAGTTATTTTTAGTTTCATAATTACGTAATTTTATTCCACTTGTAAAAATTTTCTATGTCTTCGTTTTTCGTGCTGATTTTGTAACCTAACCTAACCTTAACCCTAACCACCTATATCTTGTGTATTAGAGTCTTACGCATTCCAAATTGGTTTTTGTTGTAGCATTTGTTCAGTGTAACTGTTAGACAGTCATCCCAGCCGCATTTAGGCCATTTCAGTCTAGTTGTAATCAGTTATTTTTAGTTTCATAATTGCGTAATTTTATTCCACTTGTAAAAAATTTTCATGTCTTCGTTTTTCGTGCTGATTTTGTAACCTAACCTAACTCTAACCTAACCTAACCTAACCTAGCCTAACCTAACCTAGCCTAACCTAACCTTAACCTAACCTAACTAACCTAACCTAACTCTAACCTAACTCTAACCTAACCTAACTCTAACTCTAACTCTAACTCTAACCTAACTCTAACTCTAACCTAACCTAACTCTAACCTAACCTAACTCTAACCTAACCTAATCCTAACCTAACCTAACCTAACTCTAACTCTAACCTAACCTAACCTAACTAACCTAACCTAACCACCTATATCTTGTGTATTAGAGTCTTACATTCCAAATTGGTTTTTGTTGCAGCATTTGTTCAGTGTAATCGTTAGACAGTCATCCTGCGCCGCATTTAGGCCATTTCAGTCTAGTTGTAATCAGTTATTTTTAGTTTCATAATTACGCAATTTTATTCCACTTGTAAAAATTTTCATGTCTTCGTTTTTCGTGCTGGATTTTGTAACCTAACCTAACCCTAACCACCTATATCTTGTGTATTAGAGTCTGAAGCATTCCAAATTGTTTTTGTTGTAGCATTTGTTCAGTGTAATCGTTAGGACAGTCATCCTGCGCCGCATTTAGGCCATTTCTGAATCTAGTTGTAATCAGTTATTTTTAGTTTCATAATTGCGTAATTTTATTCCACTTGTAAAAATTTTCATGTCTTCTGTTTTTCGTGCTGATTTTGTAACCCAACCTAACCTAACCTAACCTAACCTTAACCTAACCTAACCTAACCTAATCCTAACCTAACCTAACCTAGCCTAACCTAACCTAACCTTAACCCTAACCACCTATATCTTGTGTATTAGAGTCTTACATTCCAAATTGGTTTTTGTTGCAGCATTTGTTCAGTGTGTAATCGTTAGGACAGTCATCCTGCCGCATTTAGGCCATTTCTAGTCTTAGTTGTAATCAGTTATTTTTAGTTTCATAATTACGCAATTTTATTCCACTTGTAAAAATTTTCATGTCTTCGTTTTTCGTGCTGATTTTGTAACCTAACTCTAACTCTAACCTAACCTAACTCTAACTCTAACCCTAACCACCTATATCTTTGTGTATTAGAGTCTTAAGCATTCCAAATTGGTTTTTGTTGTAGCATTTGTTCAGTGTGTAATCGTTAGACAGTCATCCTGGTGCCGCATTTAGGCCATTTCTGAATCTAGTTGTAATCAGTTATTTTTAGTTTCATAATTGCGTAATTTTATTCCAATTTGTAAAAATTTTCATGTCTTCGTTTTTCGTGCTGATTTTGTAACTCAACCTAACCTAACCTAACCACCTATATCTTGTGTATTAGAGTCTGAAGCATTCCAAATTGGTTTTTGTTGCAGCATTTGTTCAGTTTAATCGTTAGACAGTCATCCTGCCGCATTTAGGCCATTTCTGAATCTAGTTGTAATCAGTTATTTTTAGTTTCCATAATTACGTAATTTTATTCCATTTGTAAAAATTTTCATGTTCGTTTTTCGTGCTGATTTTGTAACCTAACCTTAACCCTAACCACCTATATCTTTGTATTAGAGTCTTAAGCATTCCAAAATGGTTTTTGTTGTAGCATTTGTTCAGTTTAATCGTTAGACAGTCATCCTGCGCTGCATTTAGGCCATTTCAGTCTAGTTGTAATCAGTTATTTTTAGTTTCCATAATTACGTAATTTTATTCCACTTGTAAAAATTTTCATGTTCGTTTTTCGTGCTGATTTTGTAACCTAACCTAACCACCTATATCTTTGTATTAGAGTCTTACATTCCAAATTGGTTTTTTGTTGTAGCATTTGTTCAGTAATCGTTAGACAGTCATCCTGCGCCGCATTTAGGCCATTTCTAGTCTTAGTTGTAATCAGTTATTTTTAGTTTCATAATTACGTAATTTTATTCCACTTGTAAAAATTTTCATGTCTTCTGTTTTTCGTGCTGGATTTTGTAACCTAACTCTAACTCTAACCTAACCCTAACCACCTATATATCTTTGTGTATTAGGAGTCTTAAGCATTCCAAATTGGTTTTTGTTGTAGCATTTGTTCAGTGTAATCGTTAGGACAGTCATCCTGGTGCCGCATTTAGGCCATATTTCTAGTCTAGTTGTAATCAGTTATTTTTAGTTTCATAATTACGTAATTTTATTCCACTTGTAAAAATTTTCATGTCTTCGTTTTTCAAAGGATTTTGTAACCTAACCTAATCCTAACCTAACCTAACTCTAACTCTAACCTAACCCTAACCACCTATATCTTTGTATTAGAGTCTTACATTCCAAATTGGTTTTTGTTGTAGCATTTGTTCAGTGTAATCGTTAGACAGTCATCCTGGTGCCGCATTTAGGCCATTTCTAGTCTAGTTGTTATCAGTTATTTTTAGTTTCATAATTACGTAATTTTATTCCATTTGTAAAAATTTTCATGTCTTCGTTTTTCGTGCTGATTTTGTAACCTAACTCTAACCCTAACCACCTATATCTTTGTATTAGAGTCTTAAGCATTCAAATTGGTTTTTGTTGTAGCATTTGTTCAGTGTAACTGTTAGACAGTCATCCTGCCGCATTTAGGCCATATTTCTAGTCTAGTTGTAATCAGTTATTTTTAGTTTCATAATTGCGTAATTTTATTCCAATTTGTAAAAATTTTCATGTTCGTTTTTCGTGCTGATTTTGTAACCTAACCTAACCACCTATATATCTTTGTGTATTAGGAGTCTTAAGCATTCAAATTGGTTTTTGTTGTAGCATTTTGTTCCAGTGTAATCGTTAGACAGTCATCCTGCCGCATTTAGGCCATTTCTAGTCTAGTTGTAATCAGTTATTTTTAGTTTCATAATTACGCAATTTTATTCCACTTGTAAAAATTTTCATGTCTTCGTTTTTCGTGCTGATTTTGTAACCTAACCTAACCTAACCTAACCTAACCTAACCCTAACCACCTATATCTTTGTATTAGAGTCTTAAGCATTCCAAATTGGTTTTTGTTGTAGCATTTGTTCAGTGTAATCGTTAGACAGTCATCCTGCGCCGCATTTAGGCCATTTCTAGTCTTAGTTGTAATCAGTTATTTTTAGTTTCCATAATTACGTAATTTTATTCCAATTTGTAAAAATTTTCATGTCTTCTGTTTTTCGTGCTGATTTTGTAACCTAACCTAACTCTAACTCTAACCTAACCCTAACCACCTATATATCTTTTGTGTGTATTAGAGTCTTAAGCATTCCAAATTGTTTTTGTTGTAGCATTTTGTTCCAGTGTAATCGTTAGACAGTCATCCTGCCGCATTTAGGCCATTTCTGAATCTAGTTGTAATCAGTTATTTTTAGTTTCCATAATTACGTAATTTTATTCCACTTGTAAAAATTTTCATGTCTTCGTTTTTCGTGCTGATTTTGTAACCTAACCTAACCACCTATATCTTTGTATTAGAGTCTTACGCATTCCAAATTGGTTTTTGTTGTAGCATTTGTTCAGTGTAACTGTTAGACAGTCATCCTGCGCCGCATTTAGCCATTTCTAGTCTAGTTGTTATCAGTTATTTTTAGTTTCATAATTGCGTAATTTTATTCCATTTGTAAAAATTTTCATGTCTTCTGTTTTTCGTGCTGATTTTGTAACTCAACCTAACCTAACTCTAACTCTAACCTAACTCTAACCCTAACCACCTATATATCTTTGTGTATTAGAGTCTGAAGCATTCCAAATTGGTTTTTGTTGTAGCATTTGTTCAGTGTAATCGTTAGACAGTCATCCTGCGCTGCATTTAGGCCATTTCAGTCTAGTTGTAATCAGTTATTTTTAGTTTCATAATTACGCAATTTTATTCCACTTGTAAAAAATTTTCATGTCTTCGTTTTTCGTGCTGATTTTGTAACCTAACCTAACCACCTATATCTTTGTATTAGAGTCTTACATTCCAAATTGGTTTTTGTTGCAGCATTTGTTCAGTGTAATCGTTAGACAGTCATCCCAGCCGCATTTAGGCCATTTCTGAATCTAGTTGTAATCAGTTATTTTTAGTTTCATAATTGCGTAATTTTATTCCAATTTGTAAAAAATTTTCATGTCTTCGTTTTTCGTGCTGATTTTGTAACCTAACCTAACCACCTATCTTTGTGTATTAGAGTCTTACATTCCAAATTGGTTTTTGTTGTAGCATTTGTTCAGTGTAACTGTTAGACAGTCATCCTGCCGCATTTAGGCCATTTCAGTCTAGTTGTAATCAGTTATTTTTAGTTTCATAATTACGTAATTTTATTCCACTTGTAAAAATTTTCATGTCTCTGTTTTTCGTGCTGATTTTGTAACCTAACCTAACTCTAACTCTAACCTAACCTAACCTAACCACCTATATCTTTGTGTATTAGAGTCTGAAGCATTCCAAATTGGTTTTTGTTGTAGCATTTGTTCAGTGTAATCGTTAGACAGTCATCCTGCGCCGCATTTAGGCCATTTCTAGTCTAGTTGTAATCAGTTATTTTTAGTTTCATAATTACGTAATTTTATTCCACTTGTAAAAATTTTCATGTCTTCGTTTTTCGTGCTGATTTTGTAACCTAACCTAACCTAACCTAACCTAACCTAACCTAACCTAACCCTAACCACCTATATCTTTGTGTATTAGAGTCTTAAGCATTCCAAATTGGTTTTTTGTTGTAGCATTTGTTCAGTGTAATCGTTAGACAGTCATCCTGCGCCGCATTTAGGCCATTTCTAGTCTAGTTGTAATCAGTTATTTTTAGTTTCATAATTACGTAATTTTATTCCACTTGTAAAAATTTTCATGTCTTCGTTTTTCGTGCTGATTTTGTGTAACCTAACCTTAACTCTAACCTAACCTAACTCTAACCTAACCTAACCCTAACCACCTATATCTTTGTGTATTAGAGTCTGAAGCATTCCAAATTGGTTTTTGTTGTAGCATTTGTTCAGTGTAATCGTTAGACAGTCATCCTGCGCCGCATTTAGGCCATTTCTAGTCTAGTTGTAATCAGTTATTTTTAGTTTCATAATTACGTAATTTTATTCCACTTGTAAAAATTTTCATGTCTTCTGTTTTTCGTGCTGGATTTTGTAACCTAACTCTAACCTAACTCTAACCTAACCCTAACCACCTATATCTTTGTGTATTAGAGTCTTAAGCATTCCAAATTGGTTTTTTGTTGTAGCATTTGTTCAGTGTAATCGTTAGACAGTCATCCCAGCCGCATTTAGGCCATTTCTAGTCTAGTTGTAATCAGTTATTTTTAGTTTCATAATTACGTAATTTTATTCCAATTTGTAAAAATTTTCATGTCTTCGTTTTTCGTGCTGATTTTGTGTAACCTAACCTAACCTAACCTAACCTTAACCTAACCTAACCTAACCTAACCCTAACCACCTATATCTTTGTGTATTAGAGTCTTAAGCATTCCAAATTGGTTTTTGTTGTAGCATTTGTTCAGTGTAATCGTTAGACAGTCATCCTGCGCCGCATTTAGGCCATTTCTAGTCTAGTTGTAATCAGTTATTTTTAGTTTCATAATTACGTAATTTTATTCCACTTGTAAAAATTTTCATGTCTTCTGTTTTTCGTGCTGATTTTGTAACCTAACTCTAACCTAACTCTAACTCTAACCTAACCTAACCCTAACCACCTATATCTTGTGTATTAGAGTCTTAAGCATTCAAATTGGTTTTTGTTGCAGCATTTGTTCAGTTTAATCGTTAGACAGTCATCCTGCCGCATTTAGGCCATTTCTAGTCTAGTTGTAATCAGTTATTTTTAGTTTCATAATTGCGTAATTTTATTCCACTTGTAAAAATTTTCATGTCTTCGTTTTTCGTGCTGATTTTGTAACCTAACCTAACCACCTATATCTTTATGTATTAGAGTCTTACGCATTCCAAATTGTTTTTGTTGTAGCATTTGTTCAGTGTGTAATCGTTAGACAGTCATCCTGCCGCATTTAGGCCATTTCTGAATCTAGTTGTAATCAGTTATTTTTAGTTTCCATAATTACGTAATTTTATTCCACTTGTAAAAATTTTCATGTCTTCGTTTTTCGTGCTGATTTTGTAACCTAACCTAACCTAACCACCTATCTTTGTGTATTAGAGTCTTAAGCATTCCAAATTGGTTTTTGTTGTAGCATTTGTTCAGTGTGTAATCGTTAGACAGTCATCCTGCGCCGCATTTAGGCCATTTCTGAATCTAGTTGTAATCAGTTATTTTTAGTTTCATAATTACGTAATTTTTATTCACTTGTAAAAATTTTCATGTCTTCGTTTTTCGTGCTGATTTTGTAACCCAACCTAACCTAACCTAACTAACCTAACCACCTATCTTTGTGTATTAGAGTCTTACGCATTCCAAATTGGTTTTTTGTTGTAGCATTTGTTCAGTGTAATCGTTAGACAGTCATCCTGCGCCGCATTTAGGCCATTTCTGAATCTAGTTGTAATCCAGTTATTTTTAGTTTCATAATTGCGTAATTTTATTCCACTTGTAAAAATTTTCATGTCTTCGTTTTTCGTGCTGATTTTGTAACCTAACCTAACCACCTATCTTTGTGTATTAGAGTCTTAAGCATTCCAAATTGGTTTTTGTTGTAGCATTTGTTCAGTGTAATCGTTAGACAGTCATCCTGCGCCGCATTTAGGCCATTTCTAGTCTAGTTGTAATCAGTTATTTTTAGTTTCATAATTACGCAATTTTATTCCACTTGTAAAAATTTTCATGTCTTCGTTTTTCGTGCTGATTTTGTGTAACCTAACCTAACCTAACCTAACCTAACCACCTATATCTTTGTGTATTAGGAGTCTTAAGCATTCCAAAATGGTTTTGTTGTAGCATTTGTTCAGTTTAATCGTTAGACAGTCATCCTGCGCCGCATTTAGGCCATTTCTAGTCTAGTTGTAATCAGTTATTTTTAGTTTCATAATTACGTAATTTTATTCCATTTGTAAAAATTTTCATGTCTTCGTTTTTCGTGCTGATTTTGTAACCTAACCTAACCTAACCTAACCTAACTAACCTAACCTAACCACCTATCTTTGTGTATTAGAGTCTTAAGCATTCAAATTGGTTTTTGTTGTAGCATTTGTTCAGTGTGTAATCGTTAGGACAGTCATCCTGCGCCGCATTTAGGCCATTTCTAGTCTAGTTGTAATCAGTTATTTTTAGTTTCATAATTACGTAATTTTATTCCACTTGTAAAAATTTTCATGTCTTCGTTTTTCGTGCTGATTTTGTAACCTAACCTAACCTAACTAACCTAACCTAACCACCTATATCTTTGTGTATTAGAGTCTTAAGCATTCAAATTGGTTTTTGTTGTAGCATTTGTTCAGTGTGTAATCGTTAGACAGTCATCCTGCGCCGCATTTAGGCCATTTCTGAATCTAGTTGTAATCAGTTATTTTTAGTTTCATAATTACGTAATTTTATTCCATTTGTAAAATTTTCATGTCTTCGTTTTTCGTGCTGATTTTGTAACCTAACCTAACCTAACCACCTATATCTTTGTGTATTAGAGTCTTACGCATTCCAAATTGTTTTTGTTGTAGCATTTGTTCAGTGTAATCGTTAGACAGTCATCCTGCGCCGCATTTAGGCCATTTCAGTCTAGTTGTAATCAGTTATTTTTAGTTTCATAATTGCGTAATTTTATTCCATTTGTAAAATTTTCATGTCTTCGTTTTTCGTGCTGATTTTGTAACCTAACCTAATCCTAACCTAACCCTAACCACCTATCTTTGTGTATTAGGAGTCTTAAGCATTCAAATTGGTTTTTGTTGTAGCATTTGTTCAGTTTAATCGTTAGACAGTCATCCTGCGCTGCATTTAGGCCATTTCAGTCTAGTTGTAATCAGTTATTTTTAGTTTCATAATTACGTAATTTTATTCCACTTGTAAAATTTTCATGTCTTCGTTTTTCGTGCTGGATTTTGTAACCTAACCTAACCACCTATCTTTGTGTATTAGGAGTCTTAAGCATTCCAAATTGTTTTTGTTGTAGCATTTTGTTCCAGTGTAATCGTTAGACAGTCATCCTGCGCTGCATTTAGGCCATTTCTAGTCTAGTTGTAATCAGTTATTTTTAGTTTCATAATTGCGTAATTTTATTCCACTTGTAAAATTTTCATGTCTTCGTTTTTCGTGCTGGATTTTGTAACCTAACCTAACCACCTATCTTTGTGTATTAGAGTCTTACGCATTCCAAATTGGTTTTTTGTTGTAGCATTTTGTTCCAGTGTAATCGTTAGACAGTCATCCTGCGCTGCATTTAGGCCATTTCTGAATCTAGTTGTAATCAGTTATTTTTAGTTTCATAATTGCGTAATTTTATTCCACTTGTAAAAATTTTCATGTCTTCGTTTTTCGTGCTGATTTTGTAACCTAACCTAACTCTAACCTAACCTAGCCTAACCACCTATCTTTGTGTATTAGGAGTCTTAAGCATTCAAATTGGTTTTTGTTGTAGCATTTGTTCAGTTTAATCGTTAGACAGTCATCCCAGCCGCATTTAGGCCATTTCTAGTCTAGTTGTAATCAGTTATTTTTAGTTTCATAATTACGTAATTTTATTCCACTTGTAAAAATTTTCATGTCTTCGTTTTTCGTGCTGGATTTTGTAACCTAACCTAACCACCTATCTTTGTGTATTAGGAGTCTTAAGCATTCCAAATTGGTTTTTGTTGTAGCATTTGTTCAGTGTAACTGTTAGACAGTCATCCTGCGCCGCATTTAGCCATTTCTAGTCTAGTTGTTATCAGTTATTTTTAGTTTCATAATTACGCAATTTTATTCCACTTGTAAAAATTTTCATGTCTTCGTTTTTCGTGCTGG
This sequence comes from Teinopalpus imperialis, assembly GCA_029286865.1. Taxonomy (NCBI): domain Eukaryota; kingdom Metazoa; phylum Arthropoda; class Insecta; order Lepidoptera; family Papilionidae; genus Teinopalpus; species Teinopalpus imperialis. The sequence goes on from JAGSMU010000510.1 coordinate 29,786, forward strand.
ATTTTGTAACCTAACCTAACCACCTATCTTTGTGTATTAGAGTCTTACGCATTCCAAATTGGTTTTTTGTTGTAGCATTTTGTTCCAGTGTAATCGTTAGACAGTCATCCCAGCCGCATTTAGGCCATTTCTGAATCTAGTTGTAATCAGTTATTTTTAGTTTCATAATTGCGTAATTTTATTCCACTTGTAAAAATTTTCATGTCTTCGTTTTTCGTGCTGATTTTGTGTAACCTAACCTAACCTAACCTAGCCTAACCTAACCTAACCTAACTCTAACCTAACCTAGCCTAACCTAACCTAGCCTAACCTAACCTAACCTAGCCTAACCTAACCTAACTCTAACCTAACCTAACCTAACCTAGCCTAACCTAACCTAGCCTAACCTAACCTTAACCTAACCTAACCACCTATCTTTGTGTATTAGGAGTCTTAAGCATTCAAATTGGTTTTTGTTGTAGCATTTGTTCAGTTTAATCGTTAGACAGTCATCCCAGCCGCATTTAGGCCATTTCTAGTCTAGTTGTAATCAGTTATTTTTAGTTTCATAATTGCGTAATTTTATTCCACTTGTAAAAATTTTCATGTCTTCGTTTTTCGTGCTGGATTTTGTAACCTAACTCTAACCTAACCTAACCTAACCACCTATATCTTGTGTATTAGAGTCTTAAGCATTCAAATTGGTTTTTGTTGTAGCATTTGTTCAGTGTAACTGTTAGACAGTCATCCTGCGCCGCATTTAGCCATTTCTAGTCTAGTTGTAATCAGTTATTTTTAGTTTCATAATTACGCAATTTTATTCCACTTGTAAAAATTTTCATGTCTTCGTTTTTCGTGCTGATTTTGTAACCTAACCTAACCTAGCCTAACCTAACCTAGCCTAACCTAACCTTAACCTAACCTAACCTAACCTAGCCTAACCTAACCTTAACCTAACCTAACTAACCTAACCTAACTAACCTAACCTAGCCTAACCTAACCTAACTCTAACCTAACCTAACTCTAACCTAACCTAACCTAACCCTAACCACCTATATCTTTTGTGTGTATTAGAGTCTTACGCATTCCAAATTGGTTTTTGTTGTAGCATTTGTTCAGTGTAATCGTTAGACAGTCATCCCAGCCGCATTTAGGCCATTTCTAGTCTAGTTGTTATCAGTTATTTTTAGTTTCATAATTGCGTAATTTTATTCCACTTGTAAAAATTTTCATGTCTTCTGTTTTTCGTGCTGGATTTTGTAACCTAACTCTAACCTAACCTAACTAACCTAACCTAGCCTAACCACCTATCTTTGTGTATTAGGAGTCTTAAGCATTCCAAATTGGTTTTTTGTTGTAGCATTTTGTTCCAGTGTAATCGTTAGACAGTCATCCTGCGCCGCATTTAGCCATTTCTAGTCTAGTTGTAATCAGTTATTTTTAGTTTCATAATTGCGTAATTTTATTCCACTTGTAAAAATTTTCATGTCTTCGTTTTTCGTGCTGATTTTGTAACCTAACTCTAACCTAACCTAGCCTAACCTAACCTTAACCTAACCTAACCTAGCCTAACCTAACCTAACCTAGCCTAACCACCTATATCTTGTGTATTAGAGTCTTAAGCATTCAAATTGGTTTTTGTTGTAGCATTTGTTCAGTGTAACTGTTAGACAGTCATCCCAGCCGCATTTAGGCCATTTCTGAATCTAGTTGTAATCAGTTATTTTTAGTTTCCATAATTACGTAATTTTATTCCACTTGTAAAAATTTTCATGTCTTCGTTTTTCGTGCTGATTTTGTAACCTAACCTAACCTAGCCTAACCACCTATCTTTGTGTATTAGGAGTCTTAAGCATTCCAAATTGGTTTTTGTTGTAGCATTTTGTTCCAGTGTAATCGTTAGACAGTCATCCTGCGCCGCATTTAGGCCATTTCCTAGTCTAGTTGTTATCAGTTATTTTTAGTTTCATAATTGCGTAATTTTATTCCATTTGTAAAAATTTTCATGTCTTCGTTTTTCGTGCTGATTTTGTAACCTAACCTTAACCTAACCTAACCTTAACCTAACCTAACTAACCTAACCTAGCCTAACCTAACCTAACCACCTATATCTTGTGTATTAGAGTCTTAAGCATTCAAATTGGTTTTTGTTGTAGCATTTGTTCAGTGTAACTGTTAGACAGTCATCCTGCGCCGCATTTAGGCCATTTCTGAATCTAGTTGTAATCAGTTATTTTTAGTTTCCATAATTACGTAATTTTATTCCACTTGTAAAAATTTTCATGTCTTCGTTTTTCGTGCTGATTTTGTAACCTAACCTAACTCTAACCTAACCTAACCTAGCCTAACCTAACCTAGCCTAACCTAACCTTAACCTAACCTAACCTAGCCTAACCTAACCTAACCACCTATCTTTGTGTATTAGAGTCTTACGCATTCCAAATTGTTTTTGTTGTAGCATTTTGTTCCAGTGTAATCGTTAGACAGTCATCCCAGCCGCATTTAGGCCATTTCTAGTCTAGTTGTAATCAGTTATTTTTAGTTTCATAATTGCGTAATTTTATTCCACTTGTAAAAATTTTCATGTCTTCGTTTTTCGTGCTGATTTTGTAACCTAACCTAACCACCTATCTTTGTGTATTAGGAGTCTTAAGCATTCAAATTGGTTTTTGTTGTAGCATTTGTTCAGTGTAATCGTTAGACAGTCATCCTGCGCCGCATTTAGGCCATTTCTGAATCTAGTTGTAATCAGTTATTTTTAGTTTCATAATTGCGTAATTTTATTCCACTTGTAAAAATTTTCATGTCTTCGTTTTTCGTGCTGGATTTTGTAACCTAACCTAACCTAGCCTAACCACCTATCTTTGTGTATTAGAGTCTTACGCATTCCAAATTGTTTTTGTTGTAGCATTTGTTCAGTGTAATCGTTAGACAGTCATCCTGCCGCATTTAGGCCATTTCTGAATCTAGTTGTAATCAGTTATTTTTAGTTTCATAATTACGCAATTTTATTCCACTTGTAAAAATTTTCATGTCTTCGTTTTTCGTGCTGATTTTGTAACCTAACCCTAACCACCTATCTTTGTGTATTAGGAGTCTTAAGCATTCCAAATTGGTTTTTGTTGTAGCATTTGTTCAGTGTAACTGTTAGACAGTCATCCTGCGCCGCATTTAGGCCATTTCTGAATCTAGTTGTAATCAGTTATTTTTAGTTTCATAATTACGTAATTTTATTCCATTTGTAAAAATTTTCATGTCTTCGTTTTTCGTGCTGATTTTGTAACCTAACCTAACCTAACCACCTATATCTTTGTATTAGAGTCTTAAGCATTCAAATTGGTTTTTGTTGTAGCATTTGTTCAGTTTAATCGTTAGACAGTCATCCTGCGCCGCATTTAGGCCATTTCTGAATCTAGTTGTAATCAGTTATTTTTAGTTTCATAATTGCGTAATTTTATTCCACTTGTAAAAATTTTCATGTCTTCTGTTTTTCGTGCTGATTTTGTAACCTAACCTAACCACCTATCTTTGTGTATTAGGAGTCTTAAGCATTCCAAATTGTTTTTGTTGTAGCATTTGTTCAGTGTAACTGTTAGACAGTCATCCTGCGCCGCATTTAGGCCATTTCTAGTCTAGTTGTAATCAGTTATTTTTAGTTTCATAATTGCGTAATTTTATTCCATTTGTAAAAATTTTCATGTCTTCGTTTTTCGTGCTGATTTTGTAACCTAACCTAACTCTAACCTAACCTAACCTAACTCTAACCCTAACCACCTATCTTTGTGTATTAGGAGTCTTAAGCATTCCAAATTGGTTTTTGTTGTAGCATTTTGTTCCAGTGTAATCGTTAGACAGTCATCCTGCGCCGCATTTAGGCCATTTCTAGTCTAGTTGTAATCAGTTATTTTTAGTTTCCATAATTACGTAATTTTTATTCACTTGTAAAAATTTTCATGTCTTCGTTTTTCGTGCTGATTTTGTAACCTAACCCTAACCACCTATCTTTGTGTATTAGGAGTCTTAAGCATTCCAAAATGGTTTTTGTTGTAGCATTTGTTCAGTGTAATCGTTAGACAGTCATCCTGCGCCGCATTTAGGCCATTTCTGAATCTAGTTGTAATCAGTTATTTTTAGTTTCATAATTACGTAATTTTTATTCACTTGTAAAAATTTTCATGTCTTCGTTTTTCGTGCTGATTTTGTAACCTAACCTAACCACCTATATCTTGTGTATTAGAGTCTTAAGCATTCAAATTGGTTTTTGTTGTAGCATTTGTTCAGTTTAATCGTTAGACAGTCATCCTGCCGCATTTAGGCCATTTCTGAATCTAGTTGTAATCAGTTATTTTTAGTTTCATAATTGCGTAATTTTATTCCATTTGTAAAAATTTTCATGTCTTCGTTTTTCGTGCTGATTTTGTAACCTAACCTTAACCTAACCTAACCTTAACCTAACCTAACCTAACTAACCTAACCTAACCACCTATATCTTTGTATTAGAGTCTTAAGCATTCAAATTGGTTTTTGTTGTAGCATTTTGTTCCAGTGTAATCGTTAGACAGTCATCCTGCGCCGCATTTAGCCATTTCTAGTCTAGTTGTAATCAGTTATTTTTAGTTTCCATAATTACGTAATTTTATTCCACTTGTAAAAATTTTCATGTCTTCGTTTTTCGTGCTGATTTTGTGTAACCTAACCTAACTAACCTAACCTAACTAACCTAACCTAACTAACCTAACCCGGAGGACATGCCGGTACTTGTGGCAAAAGAGTTACAGAAGTTACCCCCGTTTTATTTGACCATGTTGATGTGACGCGGCTTCTTAAGGACTTATTGCGAATGCAGAGTGAGATTAAGGAGATGAGAAACAAGTATGCTACAATAGCTCAGTTCGAGACCTTGAAGGTGGATATTGAATCTTTAAAGAAGTCGAGCGTGAATAATATGCCCTGTGAAATTAAGTCGGTGCGCAGAGTACACGGAGGCAGTAGTCCTGACTGTGATAGTGGCCCCATAGGATTGCTTCCAACTTGCGTGGTAACAGATTCTTGCCTTTTACCATCTTCTAAACGTGATATTAAACCTAATCATAAAATACCATTTATAGTGAGTAGTTGTGAAAAATATACTCCAGCTCAGTCGAACAGCGCTGTAAGGAACGTCGTGCGAAAAGGTGTAATTAGCAACGATGCAAGTGTAAGCGGGAACGCAGCGGTGACGCAAACGACACAAACAAGCGTCGATCGTTCACCGAGGTTGGAGCATGCGGATGCCCGGACCGTGCAGCGCGGTTCCAAGACGAAAACGTTAGCGGATATTGTTCGCGTTGGACAATGGGAGCCTGAAAAATAATGAGAATTGGATTCAGGTACAGCGAAGGCGGTTACGAAACCGCTTTATCGGCAGCAGAGGTAAAGCAATCGTTGAATCGGACGCGCTTTTTTAAAGCGGCGGACGTTAAATTTCGATTTATATTTATAATGTGGCAAAGGAAGTGACAGAGGCGGACATTAAGAAATATATTTTGGGCAAATCAAACATTGATATAAACTTAGAAAAATGAGTATGAAGATACCCAGGAATATGACGCTTATAAAATATTTGTTCCAAAAGCTAAACAGGATTTATTCTCAGAAAGTGATTTTTGGCCTGAAGAGTAGCATTTCGTCGCTTTTTGATTTTGGGTGGCGAAAAAGTATTATAAGGATAACCAAGTAATGAAGAATACAACAAATACTAAAGATGTTTAAAACACTAAACTAATAAGTTTTAATTGTAAAAATGTTGTGAGATCGTTAGGGTGCATAAGGCGGTTATGCAAGTCTGCAGATGTAATCGCCTTGCAAAAAACATGGCTTCTCCCGGATAACATTTCGTACCTGGGGAACATACATGAGAGTTTCGAGTACACTGGGAAATCGGCAGTGGATACATCTGCGGGTATACTCATGGTGGCGTTGCCCTTCTGTGAAGAAAGAGCCTTTTCAACGCAGTGAGTGTGAACCTTGCAAAAGTGTGCGGTTGGTAGGTATAAAAATTAAACTAAGCGACCGTTGTATTTTGATATTTTCCGTGTATATGCCGACCGATGGAATAGACAACTTAAGTGAGTTTACGGATTGCCTTAGCGAAATTAATGCTATTATCGAAAGCAACAATGTCGAGTCTGCATTTATGTTGGGCGACTTCAACGCACACCAGGTGAGCTGTTTGCAACCGAACTGACTAATTTCTGTATTGAACAGTCGCTGTCTTGTTTCGACACGGAGCTACTACCGGCCAACACGTACGTTTGTGAGGCGATGCGCACGGCTCGAGACGCTGGCTCGACCACTGTGTGCTGACGACCGCTGCAAAACTATCAGTATAATTACGTAATTTTATTCCATTTGTAAAAATTTTCATGTCTTCGTTTTTCGTGCTGATTTTGTAACCTAACCTAACCACCTATATCTTGTGTATTAGAGTCTTAAGCATTCCAAAATGGTTTTTGTTGTAGCATTTGTTCAGTGTAACTGTTAGACAGTCATCCTGCGCTGCATTTAGGCCATTTCTAGTCTAGTTGTAATCAGTTATTTTTAGTTTCATAATTACGTAATTTTATTCCACTTGTAAAAATTTTCATGTCTTCGTTTTTCGTGCTGATTTTGTAACCTAACCTAACTAACCTAACCTAGCCTAACCTAACCTTAACCTAACCTAACCTAACTCTAACCCTAACCACCTATATCTTGTGTATTAGAGTCTTAAGCATTCAAATTGGTTTTGTTGTAGCATTTGTTCAGTGTAATCGTTAGACAGTCATCCTGCGCCGCATTTAGGCCATTTCTAGTCTAGTTGTAATCAGTTATTTTTAGTTTCATAATTACGTAATTTTATTCCACTTGTAAAATTTTCATG
>JAGSMU010000511.1:0-22961 GCA_029286865.1 Teinopalpus imperialis
GAGAACAGGCCTCTACAGATGTTGAGGCTGCCGAAAATTCTCATAAGCTGGAACTAGCTAGAATTATCAATGAAGGAGGTTATTCACCTGATCAGATTTTTAACGCCGATGAGACGGCATTATATTGAAAAAACTACCATCTAGGACCTTCATTTCGAAAAATCAAAGGCGTGCTCAGGGTTTAAACCTTCAAAAGAACGTATCACCCTTCATGTGTGCAGCAATCTATCAGGAGCCTGATGATAAAACCCATGATAATAAATCGTTCTTCAACTCCCCGTGTAATGAAAACATTAATAAGAGCCAATTGCCTGTATTCAAGGATGACAAGAAAGCTTGATGACTCAAGATTTATTTAAGGATTGGTTTTATAATTGTTTTATCCCGGCAGTGGAAACCTATACGATGGAAAAAAATTGTATTTCAAAGTTTTATTGGTTATTGATAACGCTGGTTGCCACAACATAGAACTGGACCACCCAAATGTGAAAATTGTCTTCCTTCCTCCTAACTGCACGTCATTAATACAACCTTTGGACCAAGGAGTCATTCAAACTTTAAAAATGTACTATGCACGCCAACTTTTCCAAACCACTTTCGACAGATTAGAAAATGGTGAAAATAAAACTCTTACTCAAATGTGGATGGAATTTTCTATTTTAGATTGTATTAGAACCGTGTTATCGGCTTGCGCGGAAATTAAACCATCAACGCTTAATGCGTGTTGGAAACCTCTTTTACCTCAAATGGTTCAAGCAATACAAGATGATTCTACAATTTCACTCCCAGTTACAGAAATAGTAAACATTGCTTCTCGTTTAAACGATGAAGAATTTGCAGTAAACCATCAGGATGTAAGAGAACTAGTACTCGGGGAAGAAACTTTAGATGAGGAAGAACTGATGGAATTAATTGATGCACACATCTCAAATGCATTGGTAAACGAAAATAAGGAAAACGAATGGGTGCCAAACCTCGATTTACAAGATGTGAAAAAGTACAATTTGTCTAAAGAATTAGAACTTCATTTCATTGAAACTGATCATTCAACGGTGCGCAGCGCAAAGTTTAAAAGAGAGTTAAGAAATTGCTTAGCTCCCTATAGAGAGATTTTAGTGGAGTTAGAAAAAAAAAAGCTACAATCGAAAACCAATGTGAAGATCAACCAACAAAAAAGACATTTTGCCCATTAAAAGAAGGCGAGTTAGGCGACTCATATCTGACAGTGAGGATGAGTGTTGAAAGATTACATCATTTTACAAAGTCTTTCTTTTTGTTTTGTTGGAAAACAGTTTTTAGTTTAGTTTTGTTTCTCTTCTTTTTGTAACTCTTCAATTCAATAAAATAATTTATAATTTATCTTGTCTTTGTATTTATTGGTCTCCATATAACGCGGTACGAATGATGTGATTTGTACTTATTCTGAGTCTCTTGTAGCGCGGTTTCCATACAACGCGGTAGATTTGTTTCTATAGAACGCGCTACGAATTAGCCTTGGTTTGTACGGTTAAACTCGAGTTTCTATAAGGTGAGCTCTATATAACGCGCGGTACGCACTCACCGCGTTATATAGGAGGGTTGACTGTATTAAAATTATGCATTTATTCCACAATTATTGTGTGTATGGACATTATATATTGGTGATTATATATGTCATTGTGAATTATAGAATAATATTGATGGATAGATATAGAATTATGTAAGTGTTGTTTCCATATGCATTTTTTTGGGTGCCTTACATCAAAAGAGCCCGGTAGCAGTTTATGTTATAACATTAGGTTAGACTACAGGGAACCGTTTGCCCTCGCCGCCAGGCGCATTACTGTTTTGCAGTAGTTGAAAAAGTGTCCTTGCAGTCAGTCGCCTCCACGATCCGCAATAATGTTTTCTGGTGATTGACTGGTCCATTCTGGATCGCAGTCATAACGATAGCGTGCGAACCTTTGGACATTCTGTCAGGCATATGTCTGATATCACTCATTATCGTTATCGCAAGCGCAAAATGATCTGGGGCAATCCCAAATCTACGTAGATAGCTTTAGCCTCCGTCCCGTAAGGTATTGAGATTTGACATTGGAGGATTTTCGTTCCTGAGGACTCCGTGCGCTACTTGTATGTCGTCGAAGAATAACTTTAATAGCGCTAGCCGAGGTGTGCGACCTTTGTAGCGTTTCTGCCAGGTGGTGATTGTGTTGCCTCTTATGCACCGCTTAAGGAATGATAGGGGAATCTTCCGTAGGTTGGGGATCTCTTGGACTTTTTGCTGCTTCCTTCGCTATGTCGTCTGTCCGCGCGCTTCCGCTGCCCGGTAGGCCGGTGCGCCTTTATCCAGGCTAACTGAATGCGGTGTCCTTTGTTTTCCAGCGCTCTTTGCATTAGCCGCGCTCAGCTGCCAGTGGTGGAGAGGAGCCGGATGGCAGATACTTTGGAGGGCGGATTTGGAGTCGCTAAGCAGGGGTGGTTTTGAGTACATGCTTTTATCTTCCCTTTAATGAGTTCGAGTGCTCTTTTAATTGCTGCGAGTTCTGCTTCTTGAAATACGCTGCAGAAACTTTCGAGTCTCATCGTAGTCTTAAAACTTTCTCTTCCTCCGGTCCAAATAGAGACCGCAGCTCCAACCTTTCCTTCTAGTTTGCTTCCGTCCGTGTAAATGAGGGTTTGGTTCTCTTGTAAACCTTTGAGGTCGTCCCTGTACTTATTTCCAGAAATATACGAGTCTCTCGGTATGCCGGATGAGGAAGCCGTGAGGGGTCAAGTCTTGGTTCTAGTTCTCGCCCGGAAAGCCAGGAGTGGCTTTCCCTTTAATTCCCGTATATTTTCAGCCGTTCCATGGCTCTGAGGTCCAGCGGCAAGATATCCGCCAGAACCGCCGATGCTATTGTTGATGTGGTCCGGTGTGCCTTAGCAATGCGGATTTCGCTGTGCTACGGCAATATTGTCCAGCTTTCGGCGGTTTAGTTCTTGTCTTGGCTTCCGCCCAGACGTTAGCCGCGTATATAGTATTGTTGGTTCAACAACTGTTCTGTAAATAGGTGCGAAGGATGGCACTGTTTAACCCCAGTGCGCGCTCGCCGCCTGAGACAGATTTATAGATGTTTACTGCCTTCTATACCCATCGGAACATGTTCACCAAAGTTTGCTAGAATCTAAGTGGTAAGACCTAGAACCTAAGACAACCAGTAAAGGAATCTCTGGCTCCTCGAATACCACCTTGGTGCCTGGCATTTGAGTCGCTTGGCAACGAGAATTGCCTGTGTTTTATGAGCGGCGAAGCGCATTTTGTGGGCTTTGCCCCACTTGATATAGCATGGAGAGCCTCGGAGAGGATGGATCTAGTTTGTCGGTGGCGGACGCCGCCGCGACAATTAAAATATCGTCGGCGGAAGGCCCGTACGCGAGCCTCCAGGTTTTCTGATACGGCAGTAGAGGGTCCAATTGGGCGTTCCATAATATTGGCCCGCAGGTGGATCCCTGGATGCATCCTTTATTGGTGGTGCGGTGGGTTTTGGCCCCTGCGTACTGTAGCTCTATGGTTCTTATCTGAGAGATAGCTGTGCACCAGCCTGAGGCTGGGGAATCAATGTTCCTTTGGGCCAGTTCGCTCCAGGATAGCCGGCCACCATGCGTTGTCGAACGCTCCTCGATGTCTAGATACGACCACGCGACTGGGTTTGCGACTTTTGAGACCCTCCTTGATCGTGGTCATGGTATCGTAGAGAGCGTCCTCCAGTTTCTGTGGCCGGAAGCCGTACTGCCTCGGACTGAGCACAGCCACTTCCAGAGTCCATGTTATCTGGTTTGTGAAGAGCTTCTCTAGCACTTTTCCCAAGACTGGCAACAAACCTATTGGTCTAAAAGATTTGGGCTCTGTGTAGTCGTCCTTCCCTGGCTTTGGTATGACTTTATGGTTGCTTTTTCCATAGGGCTGGAAAGTAAATCTCAAGCCTAAGGCAAGCGTTGTATATTGCCATCAACCAGTCAGCTTCCGCCCGAAGACTTTTAGACATATGTCCGATGTTAGACCATCTTTTCCTGGCGCCTCTCGGACCTCGCCATTCAGGATACTCTGCGACTTCTTCTCACATGTAAATTGCATCGTGTTGATGCCGGTCTGTTGGGAAATTGTTTTTGTGCCCGTTAACCGTCGCTCTGGTGATTAGGTGTTCAGGTTCATCAGTTTCTGCCTCAGGTCATGGGGAAAGTTCTGGCCAGTAGGGAGCGCCGAGTCTTCGGGGAGTGCATCTCTTTGGTTTGTGGATCTTTGAGTAGCTCATCTTGTCTTCTTTCCCCTGCAGATCTTGAGTACTCGGTAAATCTGCTCCCCACATATTTTCTCTATGTTTTGGCTAGCGTCCTTCCAGCTGTCCGTGATTGCCGTCTGAAGTTGTTGCTTGTAAGTTTCCTTGGCTTTGAGATATTCGGCAACCGCAAAGGGCCTTCTGCGCGGATTTGCTCCGCCGATCCTGTTACGGAGTCTCTTCACATCCCTTTTTAGTGTGGCTAGTTGTTGGTTCCACCAGTGGGGTTTTGCGGGGATTTTCTCCTTGATCTTGGGGATTGCTGAGTCACAGGCCGTCAAGATCGCTTGTGTCGCTATAAAAACAAATTCCTCGAGTTCCTCTTCTTTTTTTATGTGATTTATTTGCTCCTTAGTGATGTTTTCGTGTGTGAGCTCACTGGACAGGGTTTTGGGTGAATTTATCCCAGCCCGCCCGTTTGGCATTGTACACCCCTGTAGTCGGTTTTGGTCTATTAGTGTGCTGCGCTGTAATTCCAGGCGGAAGCTTTCGATCGGGTCGGCATCCGGAAAGGCATCCGTCTGGGTCCACCCGCCAGTCGCGTATGTAGGGTGTTAATCCGCTGACGTCGTGGTGACGTCAATAATATTGCTTGAATATTCCTTCCTCCTCTGATGATAAAGAAGGTCGGTGTTGTGCCTTTGTTTAGGACCATGAGACTTATCGGTTTAGGAAGCCACCATGGCCGTTCCTTCTGAATCCCCGGGTCACTTCACCATGGGCTCTTAGCGCTGAAGTCGCTATCAATGCTTTGGTTTGCAACTTGTCCATACAATGATTTAGCGTCCGAACAGTCTCTCCTCTATATCCTTGTTTCCCCAAGACATACGCTAAAATTCAATGTCAATATTGTCGAAGTGTAGCTTAACGTGGCTACCATGTTTTTGGAGATTATCGCCTGATTTCGCGTCACTTAAGTAGAATTGCGCAGAACGACGACTGGTGGATTTGACTGTCCAGGACCAGTTGAGTCTTGTATGACGTCGGCGGCGCATGACAAACGTCCTTTCTGTACCTACATAGGGCTCTTTGGAGGAGCAATATGGATACCTTATTATTTACCGCCGCTGCGAACAGGCCCTTTCGTGGCGGCGAATCCCTACCTAGGTTTGCTTGGACGAACTTGGTTATTTCTTTTGTTGTGCTGCTGTCGTCCTTTCCTCAACAATAGTCTACCTTGGACCGCGCCATCCGGTCCCACTTTTCCAGTAGTCGCACTCGCTGCTGTAGGCCGGATGCACTGTGTCCGTCGCGCTTTAGGTTAGAGCAGTTTGTGCATTTTGGTGGTCCTGTTCGTTTGGGACATTCTCTGTTTCTGTGGGATCTGCGCAGTAGCCGCATACGCATGGATTCTGCAAGTCGCCATGTGCCCGAAGCCCAGACATCTGTAGCACTCGTACAACCGGCGTTTGGTCCAGGGCCATGACTATTTGCAGCCGACTCCGAACTTCATTATTAACCAGTGCCTTCCACATTATTGGGTCCGCTTCCAGGATGGCGTCTTCGTCAGGTGTCATTTCGCCCTTTGTCCGGGCCTTTACCACCTTTATGGCTCTATTTTCGGCTGGCACTTCCTTTTTTGATAGGATTACCATTTTGTTTCAAAATGGCATCTGTAACTTGCAGGTCATTCATGTCCTTTGCCAGCTTCCACTAATCGTATCAAAGGGGACCTTGTTTTCAGTTGTTTAGCTGGATATGAATGGTCGGTTTGTGGAGGACTTCGCTGAAGTGTTTGCGTTCTTCCGCCGTCTCGCAACCTTCACCATGACCCGTTGGTCCCTCGCCTTCGGATTCCTGTGGATACCAATGCCCTGTCGACGACATTGACTCCTTGCTTTAATTTTATTCAGAATCTCGTCGCCAGAGAGGCGAGGGTCACCGGACTCGACCATTAGGTTGAACTTAGCGTTGCAGGGGTGGCTCCGAGTAATTCGCTCGGTGTTCCATTTCCTGCGTCTGTGGGCAACTAGCTGCCACTGGTTATCTTCTGGCTCTCTGAGATTTTCTGCGTTGGCTAAAGCCCACCGCTGTGGAGCTATAAGGTCAAATAACTGTTGCCTGGTTCCGGTGGAGCGCTAGTTCGGATACCAACCCCCGCAGCGCCCTGATGAAATAGCCCGGTATACGCTTTGGAGGTCCTTAGTTCTTCGATATCCTTCCTAGATTCACGCAGATTGTTCAACACCGGTGACAGGGGAATCTCAGTCCTGCCAGCTGTGGTTCTTGTAAGTATGGATGTCTGCGGTGCAGTAGATCTTATTCCTGAGAGTTTAGTATGGATTTTTTACTTTTGATGTCACTTTGAATTTCCGCTGAGAGTGGACTGGAGTTATGTGGCGTGTAGCTGCATGGTGGTAGATGGTCTGTCACTTTCTCTTGCCTTTTATCGGTTTCAGTGTATGCATTGTGCCATTTTTTCTAGGTCTACCGGATTCCTCAGAAGCTGTTCCACATGACCGTTACGGTTTTGTTGCTCAGTGCCTCGAATTCACTTTTTCCAGTTCAGATGATTTGTGGATCACCGCTTCGCGTCTCTTGTGGTGGTTAATGTGAAGCGAGAAGACAGTTCTTTAGGTCTTTGTGAATTGCGGTGATGTTTTATTGGATCGTCGAGTTCTCGAAGTTTAGCCATGCTTTGCGAATGTCCCCGGTAGTTTTGTAGGTTTTGGACATGATTTCTGTGCTGCCTTGAGTCTGTTTGTAAGTTCCGGCTTGCATGTCTTGAATGGCACGCGTGGCCTCTTCACAGCGGACCAGTTCTTTGCGGCTCTGGTCTTCCTTCGCTCGAGTGCTACTCTGTGTCTGGACCAGAGTCGGAGAGAGAAAGAACAATCTCTGTGGTGGAGTATCAGGGCTTCCGGAGCTTCAGCTTTGCATTCTCTCTTCATGTTCCCTGCCCTTTCCAGGGCTTTTTCCGACAACAGGAGCCTGGTGGCGCGTTTATTGCTAGGTCCATGAGACGCCGGTCCGTTTCCTGAAGGGCAGGATGCTCATCCTTCCGCTAGTGACGCTGTTCCACTGTGACCATTCATCTTCTGTCCTGTTGTCTGTGATTGCCATCCGACTTCTGATGGTTGGGGCTTGGCTGCCTGGGGATGGACCCCTCGTCTGGCGAATAGTACTGGAGGGTGTTGCGCTTTCTTGTGCTCCCTTCTAAGATTGCCGCCCTTCGAGTGTCGCTCCATCCTGAAGAGATGACGGGGCCTTCTTCTGCTTCGAGGGTGTGCCAGCTTTCAGGGATGATGTACGTGATATCCCTTATTTTCCGACATTTCTTTATTCGTTTCTTTGTTTCAGGTGACCGGCGAGTAGGCGGTGGAGCCGAGTGGCAGCCTGGTGTGCGCTTTCATTTTATTTTTATTTATTATTTATTTTGCCCTTTGGGTTACGTAATTGTGTTCTTCAAGGTGAATTTGTATTGTCTATTGTGGGGGTGGGAGCGTCCGGTTTGCCCGGTGACCGGCGAGTAAGCGATGGGAGCCAAGTGTGGTGGTTTAGGTAAGTGTTTAATTTTATTTTTATTTATTTATTTTTTTGCCCTTTGGGTTACGTACTTGCGTTTCTAGGGTGAATTTATATTGTCAATTGTGGGGAGGAGCGTCCGATTTGCACCGTATTAGTTTCATCGACTTGGGCCTTGCTTATTTAATAATTTTGCATTTAAAAATTCCTTTGCAAATTTAGAAAATAAAAAGTTTTCTGTTTAGTTTGAAAACAGTGATCTCCGGACGCGTTTAAGCACTTCACTTTGACTTTGCAGCTTTTCAACTTAGGCTGTATCTAAAGTTTTACAAGAGCTAACTATACAGTATAGGCTATGGGTTCACGGTGTTAGAACACTATGTCCCTTTGTGTGGAAGTCCTTGTTATTTAAGTTCTAAGTTGTGGATGCTTTTTCAGAAGCACTCTTTCTACTCTGTGTAAGCGTGGAGGTTTCGGCGACTTCTAGGCCTCTAGAACTGTAGATCCGTCGAGTCTGCACCCTCTATTGTGCTATAGGATTTATCCCAGCTATATGTGGCTTTCTGGATATAATGTTTTTCAAAAAAGTTGATTTTGCGAATTTTCTATCTCCTTTGTAGGAAAAGCTTCAAGCACTATGCCTCAAAATAGCCTAGGGTCATTTTTTAGACCGTCACTCTAGATACTTAAACTAAATTTTTTAAAATAGTCCACAGATAAAAAAGTCAATTTTCGGAAAATATTTACGTAATCTTCACGTTATTTCCGACTAAGTCCACTATAACGTTTATTACTTAAAACTACTTGGCCGATTTGCCTGAAATTTAGCATGCTACTTACTAACTATATTGTCTGTATTTTTAAACATCTGCAAAAGTATATGTTGTCACTTAAAATTTTTTTTTCCGGGGGCCTAAAGTTCAAGTTTGCACTCTCACCCGAGGAAAAACCTATGCCAAATCCAGAGTTTTGTGTCACGAAGATGGTTGAGGTGTTCATAGGATGCTGAGAGGATGGTCTTTCAGCGCAGATGTTCAAAGCATCCGCACTGCTCCGATGCGTGGATCGACCACGCCCCTTTATTTCCTTTTTCTCTTCTGTAACTTTTTTCCCTTTTAGGCAGGAAAAATCTGGTTTTGCCAGGAAGGAGCGGCCTCAATGGCCCTTACAGGAAGAACCAAAAATATGGGGGTACAGGCGATTAATCAGGAGGCGTTCGCTGATATGTGTTTTCGCCACGTGGTAAGTAGAAAAATTTTTGGTGTTTTTCGTCCAGATTTTCTTCTTAGATTCACACTATTCACAAAACTAACTTGACCACACTGTTCTACACGTTTTTCCGCATCTTTTGATGTATGACACGATATGTTTTAAACACTTTTATTATTTTACAGGATTTTTGACCGCGGAGCGCCGTCTCCGAACGATGCGCACGGGTCGGACGCCTGGCACAGGACCCGGCTAGGCTAGGCTAGGCCAGGCCAGGCCAGGCCAGGCCAGGCTAGGCCAGGCCAGGCCAGGCTAGGCCAGGCCAGGCCAGGCCAGGCCAGGCCAGGCCAGGCCAGGCCAGGCCAGGCCAGGCTAGGCCAGGCCAGGCCAGGCCAGGCCAGGCCAGGATTAGGTTAGGTTAGGTTAGGTTAGAGTTGGTTAGGTTAGGTTTTTTTTTTTTTTTTTTTTAGACCCTCATTTCTGGGGCCCTTGCATGTATTACCCTGACATGATAACTCAGGGACTTTTTGTTTCTTTTCTAACATTATCCATACACTATTTTTTTTTTAGTCGAGTCTTATCTCTCTGTAATACATCGTATTCTATTCTTATATATATTTCTTCTTGAATTAAACTTAATATATATATAGTTCTAAATTAGTTACTATGTAGTATATATAACTAATGTTCACATACTAACATCCTCATACATTCATTTTGTTTTATTTTGTCGTATAGCTTTCATCGCCACGCTTGCAGAAATGCAGGAATTTCTGGCTAAAATCTCTGCTACTGATAAGGACTGGCAAGGTTATTTATTGTTACTTTTAAACCTGTGTAGCTCTCAACGTGAGCCTCTCCCTGCGTTGACAAGGACCTCCGTTATGAGGTGCAAGATATCCTCCTTGATGAATTGTCGTCACAGACACACGACAGGCTCTCTTTACCTGAAGCGGTTCAAGTATTCAGACCGCCAGTAGCCCGTGAACACCTGCACAGACAGAGCGTCCATCTCCAGGTTTTTGAATTACCCTTGAAGGCTTCTGACGCGTCCGGGAAAGAAGGCTTTGGTGACGGAAGCCGATGTCACCCTCTCGATACCTCCTGTTCATTCATCAACCGACTCCAAACTGGTTGTCGCTTGACAGGCGAGACAGAATCGATCATCGATCAGGGAGTCTCGGTGTAATTACGACCTCCTTTGCAGAGTTCGTCCGCCCTCTCGTTCCCCTCCAAACCTGCGTGGGCTTTCACCCATGTTAGGAGATGTTCTTCCACGTCCTGAAGTAATGCACAGATGTTTTGTCGTGCTTTCACCGCGAGGGATGCAGGAATCGGGTTAATAACCGTTTGGAGGGCGGACCTGGGTCGCAATAGACCCTGAAGTTCCGTGCGGAAGTGCCCGTAGTGCCCACTCCGGTGGCTTCACTGATTGCCAGCAATTCCGCCTGGTAGCAGACGGTGCGGTAATCCGCAGCGAGTTTTCGGGTACTCTTTACTCGGCGCGCCTATCCCAAGTGGATAGTGCCGCTCCGACTTTCCCCTCGTTTTACTACCGTCGATTAGCCAAAATTCGGGCGGTAGCCTCGTCTTGCGTAAGGCAAATCCACCGCAAATCCCCGCTGCAGGTGAAGTCCAGCTCCAGCGCTTTCGGCGGGATGGCATCTCTCGGCGTAGGGAGTCTGGTCTCCCATATCCCTGTCACCACCGCTCGCCGCGATATGCCTCTCTTTGCTTGGTAAAGAGGGTACTTCCCTGATCCTTATATCCAGGGGAAGCAATCCGGCTAGCAACGGGAGCTGAATGCGGGAACGGTCCTATACGATTTCACAATCTTCTGGACAAACCCTCTCTGCACGGTCAGCTGCTTTCTGGCAGACCTTTTAGTGTCGCCGACGCCCATGCGCCCGCAGCATACATGATCGTCGGCTCCACCACTTCGCCGTATAAATGGTTCCTAACCACCTCGGTTCAATCCCATTGGACCTTAGCGGCCCTCCGACAGTTCGGACGTACAGACTGCGCCTTCCGACACACATTTGCAATGTGCGCGTTGAACGTGAGTCCGTCGTCACTATTGAAGACAGTATCTTGATGTTCTTGGAGGCTCGATCCTCCACACCGCCCATGGTCAGGGTGAGTGGAGTCAAACTTCAGCTTCCTCGTCACTCACCATAGCCCCTTAGTTTTGTGTGCTGCGAAGTTGGCTTATTTTCTGACCCCCACCCGAACATAATCGAGTACCAGTTCGGCTCTCCGTTGCGCTTCTAGTGCATTGTCCCCGGATAATCAAAACCGTCATCAGCAAAGGCCTGACAGTATACCCCCTCCGCCCCAATTCTTCCAGAAGTTAAGCAGCAGGTTCCTGGCGTAGGACCCCAATGGATCCTTGCACGCACCCTTTGTCGTACGCTTATTGACTCCGCACCGGCGAACCCGACGCGCGCGATCGATCGCTAAGATAGCTGTCAATTAGGCGCCTCCAGGTCCACCGGGCATCCAGTCTCCGCCAGTCTGGAGTCTGATCGCGGGCCACCACGCATTATCGAATGCTCCCTCTATGTCCAGCGACACCAAAATAATGAGCTTTTCTCACGAAGCCGATCATTTTAAGGTGTCCCATCATGTACAGAGGAGTCTTCGTACTACGTTGACATGAAGCCGTACTGGCTGTCTCACTGATCTGGGGCACTATGTACCTGATTCTCCTGGACAACCATCTTTTCGCAGATCTTACCCAGTATGACAAAGAGACCTATGGGTCTATGGGACTTAGAGATCGCGTATGTGTCCTTTCCCGGCTTCCGTATGACTACTACCACAGCTTCCTTCCACCTTGCAGGGGAAGTAAGAAAGACTTAGGCACTTGTTCATAAGTGCGAGGAACGGAATCAGGGTCAGATGTGATTGCCGTACAGCAGATGTCGGGTAAGGCCGTCCATTCCAGGCGCCTTTTGGATTGAACGACGGCGCGGCCCACAGCAGTTCGCTCTTGGTGAATGGTGGGTTGCGATCGCTTACTCATTTATTGTATCTGCAATTTCTCTTACTTGCTTGTGTTCCACGTCGTCGTTGGCGGGATTATCCTCTGGATGAGCAGTATCCGCCAGCAATTTGACCGACTCTGCCCTCAGTACTACTCCATTTTTCGCGCACCAGAGGAACGTCCTCTTGTCTCACCGCTGTACGTCTAATCACCGGTATATACCGTCACATCGACTCCCTATCTTGCTGGCCGAGGCCTTTGGCCTGGCGGTTTGCGCTTTCTTTACTTCAAAGGGAAATAGTTTTCCTTAGCCTCAAGGTACTGCTCGACAACCCACTCTCGGCGGATCGGTGCAGCGCAAGGAGATTCTGCTTTTTCCGCAGGACCTCTTTTTTAGCAGGGTTAGTGAGTTCCACCATCACCAGGGCAATCCTATAAATTTCTTACTGCTGACTTTTTAGTGTTTTTCACACGTTTCCTGTATGGTGCTTGTTAGTTTTGTTATTATTTGTTTAAATCTTCTGTATTTTTAATTTCTTCTATTTTGGTTATATTTATTTCGTTGTTTTGCCAAAAATTGGGCCGGAGTTCCTTACGGAGACTCGCTCGATTCAACTTTTCTGGTATTGTATTTTCTTGTCGTGTTCTTTAATTCTATGGTTCTATTGTTGTTGTATAGTAATTTCAAATGGGATGGCCCTGTGATGGAGTTTGTCACTCCATCTTCAGGCGCCAGCCATCGATCCTCCCTAGAAGGGTCGCCGAGCAAGCTGTCACGTCCACATGGCTAGTAAATCTTCTGCCGCCCCTGATGGTGTCGAAGTGGGCTCGAGTTCCCTGTTGAGTAGGTGGAGCTCCGGCTCGTCGAGCATTAAAACCACCTCTGTTCCTCTCTTGTCCGTCTTTCGACTTCCCCACCAAAGAGTTCCAAGCGTTCCATCTGCAATATCCACGTCTCATGGTGCCCATACCTACTACCGCGGCCGTGATGTCGTTAAGATAGGGGCGATAGGCTTATCACCTCCAAGGTATACGGAGACTACCCGACCTCCCCGGGCCCCAATCCTCAACTTGGCAGCTGCGATATTCTCAGTTGTCAAGTCCAGAACACTAATTGATCTGGATAGCTCCATCCGAACACTACAATGGCGGCTTTGATAGCCGCTCGGAGTTAGGGCTCCTCGCGCATGTATTGTCCGTACTCCTCGATATTATTTCATCTCCTCATCCTCGATATAAGGCTCTTGCACCATTGCCGGAGTCAACTTGCAGTGACCGCCTCGGTCATGAGCTCTGCTGTCACGCAGTTTCAGCTCCTCTACATGTTGACTTGGATGACTGCCGATATTGGGTGGCCGATCGCTGTGTACGGTAAGGACGCCCTTAGCAGTAGGCTATGAGTGGACCTCGCTAGTGTCTCCCATTTCCTTCTGACGGGGCAGTCCGAACTGAATGCATTGTGGTTTCCTCTGTCCAGTCCTGCCTTCGAGCAGTTACAGCACGATGGTATCTCAAGAGCATTTCCAGTGCACTCTGCTCTGAGGTGTCGGACCTCCGCAGTGAACTGCACGCATCCTGTCGTCTCCGTGCATACCCGCTTGCTGTGTCCATACCCCAGGCATCGTGAGCGCGCATGAGGCGGTGATTGATCCTCCACTCTTACTCTCTGGAGATCTACGTACAATACCCATGAGGTAAGACTGGTCCATATCGGCGGAGAAACCCTCAAGGCTACGTGCGATGTAGGCGGATTCCTAGTCCTCTTCCTGTATTTGGCTTCCATCCTGTCATTGTCTTTTCCTATCTTTCAAAGAGATGCCTGTTTTGCACCTTTAACGCTCTTATAATTTCCTCATCCTGTTGTATTGCATCCACGTCACGTAATAATATGATTAATGGATCTTTATTTTTGAAGATTTCCTCGACTTTTAAGCTTGTTTCTGCCTTTTGTATTTTTCTTTTATTTTCTTAATTTCGTCTTGAGCATTGCAACCCAATATTACTTTTCTATCTCTTGCTTTCCTAATTTTGTCTATCTTTAATCCCTCTTCTTTGGCATTAACCACCTTTCTTATTTTATCCATCACCTGGTCTCCCGTTTCCTTTTCATCGTTGGAGTGATCACACCTAGGTGTACTGCCGTATTCTCTGGAAGTGATCTCGTCACAATGGATTTAGCTGCCACACTTGCGTACGTTCTTTTTCTTCCCTAATTTCTTGTCTTTTAACTCTTCCGTTAGTTTTCCATTTCCTTTTTGTTTTCTTCTAGAAGCTTTCCGTGTTCCTCTAACTTTCTTAAAATGTGCTTTCTACTTCTTCTTTTCTTGTCTCGTGTCCCTGTTTCAGTTCTATCGCCTTCTTCTCCTTATCTATTATCTCCTGTCCCTGTACTCTATCTTTCTCTGCCTCCTTGATAGCTGATGAGCCTCTCTATAGCCTGAGTGACTTCCATTTTTATGTCTGTCCTCAGGTTTCTAGAGTTGTTCAAGTTCAGCTTGGCCTTATGGAAACAGGCCATCTCTGTTAAACGGTCCGCATACTTAGTCGTGTGTTTTCTCTGTGCCCTCGCTGATGGTTTGCGGGTCTTTGCTTCCTGGGAAGGTGCTATCCTCTGTTTCTGGCGAACCGTCAATGTACTAGTTTCCCTGAGAGTTTAGGTTCGTCAGAGAGCATCACTAAGAAGTGCGGGCTGTGAAGCCAGTCGCGTCTGGTGTCCGGAGGCA
Organism: Teinopalpus imperialis; assembly: GCA_029286865.1. NCBI lineage: Eukaryota > Metazoa > Arthropoda > Insecta > Lepidoptera > Papilionidae > Teinopalpus > Teinopalpus imperialis. Next base: position 14,682 of record JAGSMU010000511.1, read on the forward strand.
GTACCAATGCTGCCCTTCGCTTCTAGAGACCACAGGAGTGCTGATCGTGGGAACAACTTATCCACCTCTAGAACGTTTGACATTTTGTCTGTGTCTTCGTTCGCTTTTGTCAGGTGATTGCATTCGCGGAAGGTCCTCACGTACGGTTTTGTTGTCTTTTTCGTTAGTGTGCGTATTCTGATCATTTTTGAGTCCTTATAACTGTTGCCAAATCCACGCAGTTTTTGTGTCCGGGTGGATGTTGATGAGTCTAATTAGGGCTGGGGTGATGGTCTATCAGCGCAAATAAAGAAAAATACCCGCACAGCACCGGATAAGAATCGAACATAACCTGTTTTCCGGTTAAAAGTCTTTCAGTAGAAGTAAAGTAAAGTAACTTACCTTTCAGGAAAAATCCGATTCTTGGCTGAAAAGGAGCAGCTCACCAGACTCTTCAAAGAACTACGCTGTTCAGCGTAATTTTCCGCGTCTTTTGAAATATAACACACTATATTTTGAACACTTTGACTATTTTATGGATTTTAGAACACGGAGCGCCTCGAAACGATGCGCACGGGTCGGACGATCGGCACGCGACTGGGTTAAGGTTAGGTTAGGTTAGGTTAGGTTGAGTTAGGTTAGGTTGGTTAGGTTAGAGTTAGAGTTAAGGATTAGGTTAGGTTAGAGTTAGGTTAGGATTGAGTTAGGTTAGGTTAGGTTAGGTTAGGTTAGGGATTGATTTAGGTTAGGTTAGGTTAGGTTAGGTTAGATTAGGTTAGGTTAGGTTAGGTTTTTTTTTTTTTTTTTTATGCACGTACCCTAACAAGTTTAAGTCAGGGACCTTCTTTGCTTCCTTCTTTCATCTCTTACAATTCTCTTGTTGCGTTTTCCTCCTCTCTTTTCTAGTATTATTATTACGTTTTGTCGTTTTTGTTTTATATTTTTTACCTTTATTTATTTTTCCTCTGTTATGCTTTATTTTAATTACTATTCATAGCTTTAATAGTGACATTCTATTAAGATACTGTCAGCACTTATATTTCTTCTTGTTATTAGCTTCTATTTTTTGTCTAGGCCAGGTGGTATATACATATATATGCCTCTGGTTCCTATTCTTACTATTACTTATTTTTACTTATAGCCCTTAGTGCATGCTTACAATATCTTATAAATCGGTTTTCTTTATTTTTTGTCTAATATTATTTCTTTTATATTTTCTTTCTTTACTTTAATTCCTATCTCACTTTCCAGGTCCTGTCTTTCTCTACATATATTGGGCAGTCCTGTGAAAATATATGTTCACGTCCTCTACTTTTCTGGATCACAGGAACATGACAGGCTCCTTGCACCTAAACCTGTGTGAGTACTCTGAGAACCCGCCATGTCCCGTCATGATCATAATGCCGACACATAGTCAATTCAATTACTAGTGCAGGTATGCTTTATCAGGTCAGGAAGGAAAAAAATATTTTGTTTTAGAATGCCGTGGTGCCTTCTTTATACCTAAGATTCCATTCGTCCAGCGTCAGCTGACAGCGTATCCTTGACAGATGATATTGGGCACGCTCCATAGTCTGGCTTCTTTTTAAATTGGTGCTGCCTCCTCTTTTTGCTAATTGGTCTGCTCTCGTTTCCCTCTCACCACATCCCAGCGCGTGGGCTTTTTTTAGCCAGAATAGACTTATGGTTTTACCCGTTTCCATGGCTTTCGGATATTCTTTCTAGCTCACAGCTAGGGGATGGAGAATGCAATCTGAACTCCACAAATCTACGGTGCCGATCTCGAGAGTCCACTGTTATATCATGTGGCAAACTCTGGTACAGAACTGCCAGTACCTCCTCTGTTGGCCTCCAAGATGGCCAATAATTCCGCCTGGTAGACTGTTGCGGAATTTCCAGTTTACCCAAACTTCAGGTACTTTCCTTTTCGGCCACTCCCTGCAAGCGGATTGCCGCCCTACTTTCCCCATAATCTTGCTTCCGTCGGTGTAAATTTTAAGATCCGGCTATACCTGGTTGATTTGTACCTTCCACCAGACATCGGAATTTTATTTCAATCTGACTTGCCGGATGCAGTACCCTGGCGTAGGCCACTCTTCCTCTCGATGTCTCGGTCTCCTGAATTCTCCTTGGTATCCTTTTTCTCCTCGTGAGAAAAGGCGGCCTCGTATTCTCATATCGATGGGCGGCAATCCAGCCAGTATGGGGGCCGAGTTAAGTGAGACTGTTCTATATGCCCTGACGTTTTCTGAAGCCGCGCTGCATTTCATTTAGCAGTTTGTATTTTTATTTTTTCATAGTGGCTGTTGCCCACACACTTACTGCGTACATCACTGTAGGCTCTATTACTGCTACGTATATCGTCCTGACTACCTCCGAGTCAGGCTGAGTGCACTTTCGCTGTTGCTTGACGGTCGTCCATACAGGCTCTGCGCGACGACACGTTTTTAACATGTGTGTTGAATGTGAGCCCTGTCATTCATCAATCCAAATATTTTTATTTCCCGGGGTATTCAATGCTCTCCATGCTCAAGTGGAGTGTCATACTTTTGTTTATTTGTTATTATCATAGCCTTGGTCTTATTTGGAGCAAATTTAAGTTTATTTCTTACTCCTCGTGAACATGTGTTGGAACATTGTGTTGCACTTCTATTGACTCATGCCGGGAGACAATCAGCACCATCGTCCTGCCAAACGCCTGGCAGTGATACCCCTCCTCAACTCCCCAGTAGTGGATTCAGCAACAGGTTCACAAAGTTGGGTCCCCCGATTGAGCCCTGCACCCCTTAGTCGTCCTGCTGGGTCCTCCGCCCTGCATGTATCTGACTCAGACCGATCTATCTTTGAGAATGGCTGTCCAAGAGTCGTCTCAGGTTGAGAACTTGAACAAGCAGTCTTATTAGTGCCGGCACACACGCATTATCGAAGGCCCCTCTGTGTCAGGAAACCATAACTATGAGCTTTTTCTGTTTAGCAGCACTATGACCTCCATCATGTCATAGAGGAGTCTTCAGTACCGCTGTGGCATGAAATATACTGCTTAGTATTAATGCGTATGGTATGCCATCTTAATCTATTGATGACCAGCTTTTCCTGCGACTTTTCCTAATGCAGGCAATGGCAATCCGGTCTGTATGACTTTGGAGTGCGTATAGTCCCTTGTTGGGCTTCCTCAACGCGACAACAAGTAGCCTCTTTCCAACTTCTGGGAAATGAGCGAGGTTAAGGCACTTGTTAACAATTCCAGGAACAGGTTGGATCGGGAGTAGTGCCGCACCTGAATGTCCGCATTCGTCTGCACCAGGCGCCTTCTTTGGATTAAAATGACAGCCCTCCAACTCACGCGCCGTGAAGGGCGGATCACATGTGTCATCATGTGTATTAACCCTTTCATGATGTAGTCGTGTTGCAGTTGATTGGGATTGAGTTAGGTTAGGTTGGGATTAAGTTAGGTTAGGTTGATTTAGGTTAGATTTAGGTTAGGATGAAGTTAGGTTAGGTTAGGTTAGAGTTAGGTTAGGTTAAGTTAGAGTTAGGTTAGGTTAGGTTAGGTTAGGATTGGGTTAGGTTAGGTTAGGTTAGAGTTGGAGTTGGGATTAGGTTAGAGTTAGGTTAGGTTAAGGTTAGAGTTAGAGTTAGGTTAGAGTTAGGTTAGAGTTAGGTTAGGTTGGGATTGGGATTAGGTTAGATTTAGAGTTGGGTTAGGTTAGGTTGAGTTAGGTTAGGTTAAATTTGGGTTGGTTAAGGTTAAGGTTAGGTTAAGTTAGGTTAGAGTTAGGTTAGGTTAGGTTAGGTTAGGTTAGGTTAGGTTGGGATTGGAGTTGAGTTAGGTTAGGTTAGGTTAGGTTAGGTTAGGTTAGGATTAGGTTGAGTTGGGTTAGGTTGGAGTTAGGTTGGGTTAGGTTAGGTTGGGTTGGAGTTAGGTTAGGTTAGGTTAAGTTAGGTTAGGTTAGAGTTAGGTTAGAGTTAGGTTAGGTTAGGTTAGAGTTGGGATTAGGTTAGGTTAGAGTTAGGTTAGGTTAGGTTGGGTTAGGTTAAATTTAGGTTAAGGTTAGGTTAGGTTGGGTTAGGTTAGGTTAGGTTAGGTTAGGTTGGGGTTAGTTGGGTTAGGTTGAGTTAGGTTAGGTTAGGTTAAGTTGGGATTAGGTTAGAGTTAGGTTAGAGTTAGGATTAGAGTTAGGTTAGGTTAAGAGTTGGGATTAGAGTTGGAGTTAGGTTAGAGTTGGGATTAGGTTAAGGTTAGGTTAGGTTAGGTTAGGATTTACAGTTAGGTTAGAGTTGGACAGGACAGACAGGTTGGGTTAGGTTAGGTTAGGTTGGGATTAGAGTTGGGATTTAGGTTGGTTGGGATTTAAGGTTAGGTTAGGTTAGGATGGAGTTAGGTTAGAGTTAGGTTAGAGTTGGGATTAAGTTAGGTTAGGTTAGGTTAGGTTAGAGTTGGGTTAGAGTTAGGTTAGGTTGGGAGTTAAGTTTAAGTTTAGTTTAGTTGGATTTAGAGTTGGGGTTAGGTTAGAGTTGGAGTTGGGATTGGGATTGGGTTAGGTTAGGTTAGGTTAGGTTAAGGTTAGGTTAAGTTAGAGTTAAGTTAAGTTAGGATTAGAGTTAAGTTTAAGAGTTAGGTTAGGTTAGGTTAGGTTAGGTTAGGATTGGGATTAGAGTTGGGTTAGGTTAGGTTGGGATTGAGTTAGAGTTGGGTTAGGTTAGGTTGGAAGTTAGGTTAGGTTAGGTTAGGTTAGGTTGGGATTTAAGTTAGGAATTGGAAGTTAGGTTAGGTTGGGTTACAAGTTAGGTTAGGTTAGGTTAGAGTTAGGTTAGGATTAGGTTAGGTTAGGTTGGGATTAGGTTAGGATTAAGTTAGAGTTAGGATTTAAGTTAAGTTAAGGTTAGAGTTAAGTTGAGTTGGATTTAGAGTTAAGTTAGAGTTAGGTTGGGATTACAGTTAGGTTAGAGTTAGGTTAGGTTAGAGTTAGAGTTAGGTTAGGTTGGGATTAGAGTTAGAGTTAGGTTAGAGTTAAGTTAGGTTAGAGTTGAAGTTGGAAGTTAGGTTAGGTTAGGTTAGGTTAGGTTAGGTTAGAGTTAGAGTTAGAGTTAGAGTTAAGGTTAGGTTAGGTTAGAGTTAGGTTAGAGTTAGGTTAGAGTTAGGTTAGGATTGGGATTAGGTTAGAGTTAGGTTAGGTTAGGTTAGAGTTAAATTTAGGATTAGAGTTGGAAGTTAGGTTAGAGTTAGGTTAGGATTTAAGTTAAATTTAGAGTTGGAAGTTAGAGTTAGGTTAGGATTAGGTTAGAGTTAGAGTTAAGTTAAGTTAGAGTTAAGAGTTAGGATTAGGTTAGGTTAGAGTTGGAAGTTAGGTTAGAGTTAGAGTTAGGATTAGAGTTAGAGTTAGGATTTAAATTTAGGTTAGGTTAGAGTTAGAGTTAGAGTTGGAAGTTAGGTTAAGAGTTAAGAGTTAGAGTTAAGTTAGGATTAGAGTTGGGATTAGGTTAGAGTTAGAGTTAGAGTTAGAGTTAAGTTGGGAGTTAGGATTAAGTTAGGTTAGGTTAAGTTAAGTTGATTAAGTTAGGTTAAGAGTTAGAGTTAGAGTTAGGTTAGAGTTAGAGTTAAGTTAGGTTAGGATTGAGTTAGGATTTAGGTTAGAGTTAGGATTTAGATTTAGAGTTAGGATTTAAGTTGGGAGTTGGGATTAGGTTAGAGTTAGAGTTAGAGTTAAGTTAGAGTTAGGTTAAGTTAGAGTTAGAGTTAGAGTTAGAGTTAGAGTTAAGAGTTAGGTTAGGTTAAGTTGGGTTAAAGTTAGAGTTAGAGTTAGAGTTAGGATTTAGGTTAGAACCCAAGTTAGAGTTAAGTTAGAGTTAAGTTAGAGTTAGAGTTAGGTTAAGAGTTAAGAGTTAGGTTAGGTTAGGTTAGGTTGAACCAAAGTTAGGTTAGAGTTAGAGTTACAGGTTAGAGTTAGAGTTAGAGTTAGGTTAGAGTTAGAGTTAGAGTTGATTTAAGGTTAAGTTGATTAGGAATTGAGTTAGAGTTAGGTTAAGTTAGGTTAGAGTTAGAGTTAGAGTGGGATTAGAGTTAGAGTTAGGTTAAGTTGGGATTAGAGTTAGAGTTAGAGTTAGAGTTAAGTTGGGATTGGGAATTTAAGTTGGGAATAAGTTAGAGTTAGAGTTGGGATTTAGGTTAGGTTAGAGTTAAGGTTAGGATTTAAGTTAGAGTTGGGAGTTAGGATTAGAGTTAGAGTTGAGTTGAGTTAGAGTTAGAGTTAAATTTAAGTTAGAGTTAGGTTAGGTTAGAGTTAAATTTAGAGTTAGGTTAGAGTTGGAATTTAAAATTGAAGTTAGGTTAGAGTTAGAGTTAGAGTTAAGTTAGAGTTAGAGTTAGAGTTAGGATTTAGAGTTGGAGTTGGGATTGGGATTGGGTTAGGTTGGGTTAGGTTAGGTTAGGTTAGGTTAGGTTAGGTTGGGTTAGGTTGGGATTGGGTTAGGTTAGGTTAAGGTTGGGTTAGGTTGGGTTGGGTTGGGTTGGGTTGGGTTAGGTTGGGTTGGGTTAGGTTAGGTTAGGTTAGGTTGGGTTGGGTTAGGTTGGGTTAGGTTAGGTTGGGTTGGGTTAGGTTAGGTTAGGTTAGGTTAGGTTGGGTTAGGTTAGGTTGGGATTGCAGGTTAGGTTAGGTTAGGTTAGGTTAGGTTGGGTTGGGTTAGGTTAGGTTAGGTTAGGTTGGGTTGGGATTGGGTTGGGTTAGGTTAGGTTGGGTTAGGTTAGGTTGGAGTTGGAGTTGGGTTAGGTTCTGGGATTGGGTTAAGGTTAGGTTAGGTTAGGTTAGGTTAGGTTGGGTTAGGTTAGGTTAGGTTAGGTTAGGTTAGGTTAGGTTAGGTTAGGTTGGGTTAGGTTAGGTTGGGTTAGGTTAAGGTTAGGTTAGTTAGGTTAAGGTTGGGTTAGGTTAGGTTGGGTTAGGTTAGGTTAGGTTAGGTTAGGTTGGGTTAGGTTAGGTTAGGTTAGGTTAGGTTAGGTTAGGTTAGGTTGAGTTAGGTTAGGTTAGGTTGGGTTGGGTTAGGTTAGGTTAGGTTAGGTTGGGTTAGGTTAGGTTGGGATTGGGTTGGGTTAGGTTGGGTTAGGTTAGGTTAGGTTAGGTTAGGTTAGGTTAGGTTGGGTTAGGTTAGAGTTCGTTGGGATTGGGTTAGGTTAAGGTTAGGTTAGGTTAGGTTAGGTTAGGTTAGGTTAAGGTTGGGTTAGGTTAGGTTGGGTTAGGTTGGAGTTAGGTTAGGTTAGGTTGGGTTAGGTTAGGTTAGGTTAGGTTAGGTTAGGTTAGGTTAGGTTGGGTTAGGTTAGGTTAGGTTAGAGTTAGGTTGGAGTTAGGTTGGGATTAGGTTAGGTTGGGTTAGGTTAGGTTAGGTTAGGTTAGGTTGGAACAGGTTAGGTTAGGTTAGGTTAGGTTAGGTTAGGTTAGAGTTGGGTTAGGTTAGGTTAGGTTAGGTTAGAGTTAGGTTAGGTTAGGTTAGGTTAGGTTAGGTTAGGTTAGGTTAGGTTGGGATTAGAGTTAAGGTTAGGTTAGGTTGGGATTGGGTTAGGTTAGGTTAGGTTAGGTTAGGTTAGGTTGGGTTAGGTTAGGTTAGGTTAGGTTAGGATTGATTGGGATTGGAGTTAGGTTAGGTTAGGTTAGGTTAGGTTAGGTTAGGTTAGGTTAGAGTTGGGTTAGGTTAGGTTAAGTTAGAGTTAGGTTAGAGTTAGGTTAGGTTGGGATTAGGTTGGATTTAGGTTAAGGTTAGGTTAAGTTGGGAGTTAGGTTAGGTTGGAGTTAGAGTTGGGGAGTTGGGTTAGGTTAGGTTAGGATTTAGGTTGGGATTAGGTTAGGACAGGTTAGGTTAGGTTAGGTTAGGTTAGGTTAGGTTAGGTTAGGTTAGGTTAGGTTAGGTTAGGTTAAGTTAGGTTAGGTTAGGTTAGAGTTACAACGTGTCATCACCAGTGCCCAGGGTGGTCCCGGCGTTGCCTTCCCCGGATACAATAGTATCAAAGGGAAATTCAACGACCAGGCACTCGAGGAGGTTTTCTGACGTGGCACCCCTTTGTAACCTGATCCCAACCTAACCTAACCCTATCCACCTATATCTTTGTGTATTAGAGTCTAAGGCATTCCAAATTGGTTTACTGTTGTAGCATTTGCTCAGTGTAATCGTTAGACAGACATCCTGCGCCGCATTTAGGCCATTTCTAGTCTAGTGGTAATCAGTTATTTTTAGTTTCCAAAATTACGCACTATATTCCATTTGCAAAAATTTTCATGTCTTTGTTTTTCGTAATTGATTTTGACCAGTGCCCAG
>JAGSMU010000512.1:0-20916 GCA_029286865.1 Teinopalpus imperialis
GGTGGTCCCGGCGTTGCCTTCCCCGGATACAATAGTATCAAAGGGAAATTCAACGACCAGGCACTCGAGGAGGTTTTCTGACGTGGCACCCCTTTGTAACCTGATCCCAACCTAACCTAACCCTAACCACCTATATCTTTGTGTATTAGAGTCTTAGGCATTCCAAATTGGTTTTTGTTGTAGCATTTGTTCAGTGTAATCGTTAGACAGTCATCCTGCGCCGCATTTAGGCCATTTCTAGTCTAGTTGTAATCAGTTATTTTTAGTTTCCATAATTACGTAATTTTATTCCATTTGTAAAATTTTCATGTCTTCGTTTTTCGTGCTGATTTTGTAACCTAATCCTAACCTAACCTAACCTTTTACATGGGGAAATGCCTACGCATACCCACTTGCGGGGCAAGGATGGGTTATGTCGGACTCGCACCGACTAAAACCCCATGGTGTTCCACCTTCGTCGCGTATGGCGGGGTTACGGGAACGCTTTCGCACACCTCCGCGACCCTGCCTGCGCTGGCCGGCAAGCCGGCCCCTCCTTCGGGGAGGACATCCCCTCCACCCTCTCCGCCGCGCCGGAACACGGACGCGCCTTCCAACTCAGCCTCCTTCTGTGGGTGGGAAGCGGACTCCCCGAGTCCGCCCCCAGAGGCCATGGGGGCCAGGAAAGCACTAAGCCAACCCAGCCCCCTGCGGCGGATCTGGTCTGCGGCTCCACCGCCGACCGATGTTCGGCCGCGGAGGACAGGGAGAGCGGCAACGAAACACCGGCACTCCTCTTCCCCCGCGGCCCCACCACAGCCGCATCATGCGGTGCGATTCCCCTCGTTTGAGTCGCGGAGGATAGGGAGAGCGGCAACGTAACACCGACACTCCTCTCCCTCCGCGACTCCGCCTCGGCTACTGAGGGCGGGAAAGGCGGCCTCGCTCCGCCACTTCCGCCCCCAGCAGTCCATCGACACGCTTCCGAGGCGAGCTCGTTACGAGCCCACCCGAGCGGTTTTCCTCGGGCCGGCCAAAAGAGCGCCTTAGGCCGGCCATTTGGGTTCCTCTTAGCTTCACCATGGGTGACTGCCACGGTTACTAAGCCCCCGCTACGACAAAGCGAGAACCCTTCGGGGAACCTAACCTAACCTTTTTTACATGGGGAAATGCCTACGCATACCCATTCTGCAAAGTGGGCAGGGTTGGTGTCGGACTGCACCGACTAAAACCCCATGGTGTTCCACCTTCGTCGCGTATGGCGGGGCCACGGGAACGCCTTCGCACACCTCCGCGACCTCAGCCCAGGCTACACGGGTGCCGGCCCCCTTCGGGATGGCACCTCTCCACCTCTTCTGCAAGCTGGGCGCGCTGAACACGGACGCGCCTTCCAACTCAGCCTCCTTCTGTGGGTGGGAAGCGGACTCCCCGAGTCCGCCCCCAGAGGCCAGCCAGGAGTGCCTGTTAACCCTTTGCTCTCACGCGGCGGATCTGGTCTGCGGCTCCACCGCCGACCGATGTTCGGCCGCGGAGGACAGGGAGAGCGGCAACGAAACACCGGCACTCCTCTTCTGCACCATGAGCGACCGGCGGCAGGCGACCCCGCTTGAGTCGCGGAGGATAGGGAGAGCGGCAACGTAACACCGACACTCCTCTCCCTCCGCGACTCCGCCTCGGCTACTGAGGGCGGGAAAGGCGGCCTCGCTCCGCCACTTCCGCCCCCAGCAGTCCATCGACACGCTTCCGAGGCGAGCTCGTTACGAGCCCACCCGGAGCGGCCTCCTCGGGCCGGCCAAAGAGCGCCTTAGGCCGGCCATTTGGGTTCCTCTTAGCTTCACCATGGGTGACTGCCACGGTTACTAAGCCCCCGCTACGACAAAGCGAGAACCCTTCGGGGAACCTAACCTAACCTAACCTTTTTTTTTTTTTTTTACATGGGGAAATGCTCATGCGGCGCCCACGTGGGCAAGGGTGGCTATGTCGGACTCGCACCGACTAAAACCCCATGGTGTTCCACCTTCGTCGCGTATGGCGGGGCCACGGGAACGCCTTCGCACACCTCCGCGACCTGCCTGCGCTGGCCGGCAAGCCGGCCCCTCCTTCGGGGAGGACATCCTCTCCACTTCTGCAAGGCGCGCCGGAACACGGACGCACCTTCCAACTCGGCTCCTCCTCTGGTGGGAAGCGGACTCCCCGAGTCCGCCCCCAGAGGCCATGGGGGCCAGGAAAGCCCCAGCCCCTACGGTGGATCTGGTGATAGGCTCCACCGCCAACCAATGTTCGGCCGCGGAGGACAGGGGAGAGTGGCGGGAACAACAACACCCACTGAACCCAGTGCCCACCACGGCTCGCATCAGTGGTGCGACTCGCCTGAGTCGCGGAGGATAGATACACTACCTTCCTCCGCGATTTCCACCTCGGCTGCGGATGGTGCGTAAGACGGCCTCACTCCGTCCATCCGCACCCTGCAGCTCACTTCCCGAGGTGAGTTTCACATGAGCCCACCCGGGAGTGGCTACTCTCGGGCCGGCCTCTCAGAGCGCCTTAGGCCGGCCATTTGGGTTCTTTCTAGCTTCACCGTGGGTGACTGCCACGGTTACTAAGCCCCCCTGCCATGACAAAGGAACCCTCTGGGGGAAACTCTAACCTAACCTATCCTAACCTAACCCTAACCACCTATATCTTTGTGTATTAGAGTCTTAAGCATTCCAAATTGGTTTTTGTTGTAGCATTTGTTCAGTGTAATCGTTAGACAGTCATCCTGCGCCGCATTTAGGCCATTTCTAGTCTAGTTGTAATCAGTTATTTTTAGTTTCATAATTACGTAATTTTATTCCATTTGTAAAAATTTTCATGTCTTCGTTTTCGTGCTGATTTTGTAACCTAACCTTAACCTAACCTAACTCTAACTCTAACCTAACCCTAACCACCTATACCTCTGTGTATTAGAGTCTTAAGCATTCCAAATTGGTTTTTTGTTGTAGCATTTGTTCAGTGTAATCGTTAGACAGTCATCCTGCGCCGCATTTAGGCCATTTCTAGTCTAGTTGTAATCAGTTATTTTTAGTTTCATAATTACGTAATTTTATTCCGTTTGCAAAAATTTTCATGTCTTCGTTTTTCGTGCTGATTTTGTAACCTAACCTAACCTAACCCTAACCACCTATATCTTTGTGTATTAGAGTCTCAAGCATTCCAAATTGGTTTTTTGTTGTAGCATTTGTTCAGTGTAATCGTTAGACAGTCATCCTGCGCCGCATTTAGGCCATTTCTAGTTTAGTTCTAATCAGTTATTTTTAGTTTCATAATTACGTAATTTTATTCCGTTTGCAAAAATTTTCATGTCTTCGTTTTTCGTGCTGATTTTGTAACCTAACCTAACCTAACCTAACCTATCCTAACCTAACCTAACCTAACCCTAGCCACCTATATCTTTGTGTATTAGAGTCTCAAGCATTCCAAATTGGTTTTTTGTTGTAGCATTTGTTCAGTGTAATCGTTAGACAGTCATCCTGCGCCGCATTTATGCCATTTCTAGTCTAGTTCTAATCAGTTATTTTTAGTTTCATAATTACGTAATTTTATTCCGTTTGCAAAATTTTCATGTCTTCGTTTTCGTGCTGGATTTTGTAACCTAACCTTAACCTAACCTAACCTAACCTAACCTAACCCCTAACCTAACCCTAACCACCTATATCTTTGTGTATTAGAGTCTCAAGCATTCCAAATTGGTTTTTTGTTGTAGCATTTGTTCAGTGTAATCGTTAGACAGTCATCCTGCGCCGCATTTAGGCCATTTCTAGTCTAGTTGTAATCAGTTATTTTTAGTTTCATAATTACGTAATTTTATTCCATTTGTAAAAATTTTCATGTCTTCGTTTGTCGTGCTGATTTTGTAACCTAACCTAACCTAATCTAAACTAACCTAACCTAACCTAACCACCTATATCTTTGTGTATTAGAGTCTTAAGCATTCCAAATTGGTTTTTTGTTGTAGCGTTTGTTCAGTGTAATTGTTAGACAGTCATCCTGCGCCGCATTAATGCCATTTCTAGTATAGTTCTAATCAGTTATTTTTAGTTTCATAATTACGTAATTTTATTCCATTTGTAAAAATTTTCATGTCTTCGTTTTTCGTGCTGATTTTGTAACCTAACCTAACCTAACCTAACCTAACCTAACTCTAACCCTAACCACCTATATCTTTGTGTATTAGAGTCTTAAGCATTCCAAATTGGTTTTTGTTGTAGCATTTGTTCAGTGTAATCGTTAGACAGTCATCCTGCGCCGCATTTAGCCATTTCTAGTCTAGTTGTAATCAGTTATTTTTAGTTTCATAATTACGTAATTTTATTCCATTTGTAAAAATTTTCATGTCTTCGTTTTTCGTGCTGATTTTGTAAACTAACCTAACCTAACCAAACCCTAACCACCTATATATTTGTGTATTAGAGTCTTAGGCATTCCAAATTGGTTTTTTGTTGTAGCATTTGTTCAGTGTAATCGTTAGACAGTCATCCTGGGCCGCATTTAGGCCATTTCTAGTCTAGTTGTTATCAGTTATTTTTAGTTTCATAATTACGTAATTTTATTCCATTTGTAAAAATTTTCATGTCTTCGTTTTTCGTGCTGATTTTGTAACCTAACTCTAACTCTAACTCTAACCTAACCCTAACCACCTATATCTTTGTGTATTAGAGTCTTAAGCATTCCAAATTGGTTTTTGTTGTAGCATTTGTTCAGTGTAATCGTTAGACAGTCATCCTGCGCCGCATTTAGGCCATTTCAGTCTAGTTGTAATCAGTTATTTTTAGTTTCATAATTACGTAATTTTATTCCATTTGTAAAAATTTTCATGTTCGTTTTCGTGCTGATTTTGTAACCTAACCTAACCTTAACCTAACCTAACCTTAACCTAACTCTAACCTAACCACCTATATCTTTGTGTATTAGAGTCTCAAGCATTCCAAATTGGTTTTTGTTGTAGCATTTGTTCAGTGTAATCGTTAGACAGTCATCCTGCGCCGCATTTATGCCATTTCTAGTCTAGTTGTAATCAGTTATTTTTAGTTTCATAATTACGTAATTTTATTCCATTTGTAAAAATTTTCATGTCTTCGTTTTCGTGCTGGATTTTGTAACCTAACCTAATCTAAACTAACCTAACCTATCTAACCTAACCTAACCACCTATCTTTGTGTATTAGAGTCTAAGGCATTCCAAATTGGTTTATTGTTGTAGCATTTGCTCAGTGTAATCGTTAGACAGTCATCCTGCGCCGCATTTAGGCCATTTCTAGTCTAGTTGTAATCAGTTATTTTTAGTTTCATAATTACGTAATTTTATTCCATTTGTAAAAATTTTCATGTCTTCGTTTTCGTGCTGATTTTGTAACCTAACCTAACCTAACCTAACCTAACCTAACCACCTATATCTTTGTGTATTAGAGTCTTAAGCATTCCAAATTGGTTTTTTGTTGTAGAATTTGTTCAGTGTAATCGTTAGACAGTCATCCTGCCGCATTTAGGCCATTTCTAGTCTAGTTGTAATCAGTTATTTTTAGTTTCATAATTACGTAATTTTATTCCATTTGTAAAAATTTTCATGTCTTCGTTTTTCGTGCTGATTTTGTAACCTAACCTAACCTAACCTATCCTAACCTAACCCTAACCACCTATATCTTTGTGTATTAGAGTCTTAAGCATTCGAAATTGGTTTTTGTTGTAGCATTTTGTTCCAGTGTAATCGTTAGACAGTCATCCTGCGCCGCATTTATGCCATTTCTAGTATAGTTCTAATAAGTTATTTTTAGTTTCATAATTACGTAATTTTATTCCATTTGTAAAAATTTTCATGTCTTCGTTTTTCGTGCTGATTTTGTAACCTAACCTAATCTACCCTAACCTAACCTAACCTAACCACCTATATCTTTGTGTATTAGAGTCTCAAGCATTCCAAATTGGTTTTTTGTTGTAGCATTTGTTCAGTGTAATCGTTAGACAGTCATCCTGCGCCGCATTTAGGCCATTTCTAGTCTAGTTGTAATCAGTTATTTTTAGTTTCATAATTACGTAATTTTATTCCATTTGTAAAAATTTTCATGTCTTCGTTTTTCGTGCTGATTTTGTAACCTAACCTAACCTATCCTAACCTAACCCTAACCACCTATATCTTTGTGTATTAGAGTCTCAAGCATTCCAAATTGGTTTTTTGTTGTAGCATTTGTTCAGTGTAATCGTTAGACAGTCATCCTGCGCCTCATTTAGGCCATTTCTAGTCTAATTGTAATCAGTTATTTTTAGTTTCATAATTACGTAATTTTATTCCATTTGTAAAAATTTTCATGTCTTCGTTTTTCGTGCTGATTTTGTAACCTAACCTAACCTAACCTAACCTAACCCTAACCACCTATATCTTTGTGTATTAGAGTCTTAGGCATTCCAAATTGGTTTTTTGTTGTAGCATTTGTTCAGTGTAATCGTTAGACAGTCATCCTGCGCCGCATTTAGGCCATTTCTAGTCTAGTTGTAATCAGTTATTTTTAGTTTCATAATTACGTAATTTTATTCCATTTGTAAAAATTTTCATGTCTTCGTTTTCGTGCTGATTTTGTAACCTAACCTAACTCTATCCTAACCTAACCTAACCTAACCTAACCTAACCACCTATATCTTTGTGTATTAGAGTCTCAAGCATTCCAAATTGGTTTTTGTTGTAGCATTTGTTCAGTGTAACCGTTAGACAGTCATCCTGCCGCATTTATGCCATTTCTAGTCTAGTTGTAATCAGTTATTTTTAGTTTCATAATTACGTAATTTTATTCCATTTGTAAAAATTTTCATGTCTTCGTTTGTCGTGCTGATTTTGTAACCTAACCTAACCTATTCTAAACTAACCTTTTTTTTTTTTTTTTTTTACATGGGGAAATGCCTACGCATACCCACGCCCCGCGGGGCAAGGCAGGTTGGTGTCGGACTTGCACCGACTAAAACCCCATGGTGTTCCTCCATCGTCGCGTATGGCGGGGTCACGGGAACGCTTTCGCACACATCCGCGACCCCACCTGCGCCGGCCGACCAGACGGCCCCTTCTCCGGGTGAGGACATCTCCCTCTCCACCCTCTCAGGCAAGGCGCGCCGGAACACGGTCGCGCCTTCCATCTCGGCCTCCTCTGTAGGTGGGAAACGGACTCCCCCGAGTCCGCCCCCCAGAGACCATGGGGGCCAGGAAAGTCCCAGCCCCCTGCGGCGGATCTGGTGTTAGGCTCCGCCGCCAACCAATGTTCGGCCGCGGAGGACAGGGAGAGCGGCAGGATCAACCGACACTCCACTGAACCCGCGTCCCCACCACGACCGCATCAGCGGTGCGACCCCCGCTTGAGTCGCGGAGGATAGGGAGATACACTACCCTCCCTCCGCGACTCCGTCTCGGATGCGGAGGGTGGGGGCGACGATGCGCGGTACAACTGCTAACAGTCCTCGCACCGCCACCCCATTCCCCCGACTCCGTCTCGGCTTAGGATGGTGCGTAAGACGGCCTCACTCCGTCCATCCGCACCCCGCAGCCCACCGACACGCATCCAGGGCGGGCCCAGCTCCAGCCCGCCCGGAGCGGCCTCCTCGGGCCGGCCTTAGAACGCCTTAGGCCGGCCATTTGGGTTCCTCTTAGCTTCACCGTGGTTAACTCCACACCACGGTTATTAAGCCCCTGCCACGACAAAGCGGGAACCCATCGGGGGGGAATCTAAACTAACTCCAACTCTAACCTAACCACCTATATCTTTGTGTATTAGAGTCTTAAGCATTCCAAATTGGTTTTTTGTTGTAGCGTTTGGTCAGTGTAATTGTTAGACAGTCATCCTGCGCCGCATTTAGGCCATTTCTAGTCTAGTTGTAATCAGTTATTTTTAGTTTCATAATTACGTAATTTTATTCCATTTGTAAAAAAAAAAAAAAAAAAATTTTCATGTCTTCGTTTTACGTGCTGATTTTGTAACCTAACCTAACCTAACCTAACCCTAACCACCTATATCTTTGTGTATTAGAGTCTTAGGCATTCCTAATTGGTTTTTTGTTGTAGCATTTGTTCAGTGTAACCGTTAGACAGTCATCCTGCGCCGCATTTAGGCCATTTCTGAATCTAGTTGTAATCAGTTATTTTTTTTTTTTTTTTAGTTTCATAATTACGTAATTTTATTCCATTTGTAAAAATTTTCATGTCTTCGTTTTTCGTGCTGATTTTGTAACCTAACCTAACCTAACCTAACCTAACCCTAACCACCTATATCTTTGTGTATTAGAGTCTAAGGCATTCCAAATTGGTTTATTGTTGTAGCATTTGCTCAGTGTAATCGTTAGACAGTCATCCTGCGCCGCATTTAGGCCATTTCTAGTCTAGTGGTAATCAGTTATTTTTAGTTTCAAAATTACGTAATTATATTCCATTTGTAAAAATTTTCATGTCTTCGTTTTTCGTACTGATTTTGTTAGCTAACCTAACCTAACCTAACCTATCCTAACCTAACCCTAACCACCTATATCTTTGTGTATTAGAGTCTTAAGCATTCCAAATTGGTTTTTTGTTGTAGAATTTGTTCAGTGTGTAATCGTTAGACAGTCATCCTGCGCCGCATTTAGGCCATTTCTAGTCTAGTTGTAATCAGTTATTTTAGTTTCATAATTACGTAATTTTATTCCATTTGTAAAAATTTTCATGTCTTCTGCTTTTCGTGCTGATTTTGTAACCTTAACCTAACCTAACTCTAACCTAACCCTAACCACCTATATCTTTGTGTATTAGGAGTCTCAAGCATTCCAAATTGGTTTTTTGTTGTAGAATTTGTTCAGTGTAATCGTTTGACAGTCATCCTGCCGCATTTAGGCCATTTCTAGTCTAGTTGTAATCAGTTATTTTTAGTTTCATAATTACGTAATTTTATTCCATTTGTAAAAATTTTCATGTCTTCTGCTTTTCGTGCTGATTTTGTAACCTAACCTAACCTAATCCTAACCTAACCTAACCCTAACCACCTATATCTTTGTGTATTAGAGTCTTAGGCATTCGAAATTGGTTTTTTGTTGTAGCATTTGTTCAGTGTAATCGTTAGATAGTCATCCTGCGCCGCATTTATGCCATTTCTAGTATAGTTCTAATAAGTTATTTTTAGTTTCATAATTACGTAATTTTATTCCATTTGTAAAAATTTTCATGTCTTCTGTTTTCGTGCTGATTTTGTAACCTAACCTAACCTAACCTATCCTAACCTAACCCTAACCACCTATATCTTTGTGTATTAGAGTCTCAAGCATTCCAAATTGGTTTTTTGTTGTAGCATTAGTTCAGTGTAATCGTTAGACAGTCATCCTGCGCCGCATTTAGGCCATTTCTAGTCTAGTTGTAATCAGTTATTTTTAGTTTCATAATTACGTAATTTTATTCCATTTGTAAAAATTTTCATGTCTTCTGCTTTTCGTGCTGATTTTGTAACCTAACCTAACTCTAACCTAACCTAACCCTAACCACCTATATCTTTGTGTATTAGGAGTCTTAGGCATTCCAAATTGGTTTTTGTTGTAGCATTTGTTCAGTGTAATCGTTAGATAGTCATCCTGCGCCGCATTTAGCCATTTCTAGTCTAGTTGTAATCAGTTATTTTAGTTTCATAATTACGTAATATTATTCCATTTGTAAAAATTTTCATGTCTTCTGCTTTTCGTGCTGATTTTGTAACCTTAACCTAACTCTAACTCTAACTCTATCCTAACCTAACCCTAACCACCTATATCTTGTGTATTAGAGTCTCAAGCATTCCAAATTGGTTTTTGTTGTAGCATTAGTTCAGTGTAATCGTTAGACAGTCATCCTGCCGCATTTAGGCCATTTCTAGTCTAGTTGTAATCAGTTATTTTAGTTTCATAATTACGTAATTTTATTCCATTTGTAAAAATTTTCATGTCTTCTGTTTTTCGTGCTGTAATTGTAACCTAACTCAACCTAACCTAACCCTAACCACCTATATCTTTGTGTATTAGAGTCTTAGGCATTCCAAATTGGTTTTTTGTTGTAGCATTTGTTCAGTGTAACCGTTAGACAGTCATCCTGCGCCGCATTTAGGCCATTTCTAGTCTAGTTGTAATCAGTTATTTTAGTTTCCATAATTACGTAATTTTATTCCATTTGTAAAAATTTTCATGTCTTCGTTTTTCAGCTGATTTTGTAACCTAACCTAACCTAACCCTAACCTAACCTAACCCTAACCACCTATATCTTTGTGTATTAGAGTCTGAGGCATTCCAAATTGGTTTATTGTTGTAGCATTTGCTCAGTGTAATCGTTAGACAGTCATCCTGCGCCGCATTTAGGCCATTTCTAGTCTAGTGGTAATCAGTTATTTTTAGTTTCATAATTACGTAATTTTATTCCATTTGTAAAAATTTTCATGTCTTCGTTTTTCGTGCTGATTTTGTAACCTAACCTAACCTAACCTAACCTAACCTATCCTAACCTAACCCTAACCACATATATCTTTGTGTATTAGAGTCTTAAGCATTCCAAATTGGTTTTTTGTTGTAGCATTTGTTCAGTGTAATCGTTGGACAGTCATCCTGCGCCGCATTTATGCCATTTCTAGTCTAGTTGTAATCCGTTATTTTTAGTTTCATAATTACGTAATTTTATTCCATATGTAAAAATTTTCATGTTTTCGTTTTTCGTGCTGATTTTGTAACCTAACCTTAACCTAACCTAATCCTAACCTAACTAACCTAACCTAACCACCTATATCTTTGTGAATTAGAGTCTAAAGGATTCCAAATTGGTTTTTTGTTGTAGCATTTGTTCAGTGTAATCGTTAGACAGTCATCCTGCGCCGCATTTAGGCCATTTCTGAGTCTAGTTGTAATCAGTTATTTTTAGTTTCAAAATTACGTAATTTTATTCCATTTGTAAAAATTTTCATGTCTTCGTTTTTCGTGCTGATTTTGTTACCTAACCTAACCTAACCTAACCAATCCTAACCTAACCCTAACCACCTATATCTTTGTGTATTAGAGTCTCAAGCATTCCAAATTGGTTTTTTGTTGTAGCATTTGTTCACTGTAATCGTTAGACAGTCATCCTGCGCCGCATTTAGGCCATTTCTAGTCTAGTTGTAATCAGTTATTTTTAGTTTCATAATTACGTAATTTTATTCCATTTGTAAAAATTTTCATGTCTTCGTTTTTCGTGCTGTAATTGTAACCTAACCTAACCTAACCTAACCCTAACCACCTATATCTTTGTGTATTAGAGTCTTAGGCATTCCAAATTGGTTTTTTGTTGTAGCATTTGTTCAGTGTAACCGTTAGACAGTCATCCTGCGCCGCATTTAGGCCATTTCTGAATCTAGTTGTAATCAGTTATTTTTAGTTTCCATAATTACGTAATTTTATTCCATTTGTAAAATTTTCATGTCTTCGTTTTTCGTGCTGATTTTGTAACCTTTTTTTTGTTATCGGGGAAATCTTCGAAAGATACCCTGCCTCCTGGGGAGAGACAGGGTTATGTGGTATTCTAACCACTAAAACCCCCGGTGGTCATCCTCGGTGCATTGAGGGGGCTCGGGATCTCCATAGGAACGCACCGGTGCCCCTCTGCACGGTGCCTGAGCACGTCCCTGGGGAGGTCAGGACCCCCACCAGGTGCGCTACGGCAACTCGAGACCACTACGAGTTGCCGCCCTCCTGGGTCCGCTTCCCGGGTGGTCAGAGCCCCACCTGATCACCCGCGAACCCGAAATCCCCTTTAGTCGCCTTGTACGACAGGCAGGGGTACCTTAGCCCTATTCTTGTGCCGGGACTAAAGGGCTGACGGGCCGGAGCGGACGTTGCCACCGCCCCGGCGTCGCCGTCTCCGAGCAGGATCAGCCCTCTCCCGATCACGCTCGGCGGTCTCCTTCTGTACCATGACGGCTTCACAGAAGGAGACCAGCGCCTTCCATGCGTCTTTATCCGCCAGCGCAGCCGCTACTGCGACTGGCGGAGAGAGGTCTTGCCCGATCCTCTGGACCAGGATCCGTCGCTCGGACTCCCACGCAGGGCACTCGGCGAGCGTGTGCTGTGCGGAATCCCGGTCCCCGCCACAGTGGTGGCATTGCGTTGTCGATTCGCGTCAATCCTGTTCAGGTACTCACCGAAACACCCGTGCCCGGTGAGTACCTGCGCGTCGGTAGGTGACGTGCGCCTCTTTCCCCGCTCGCAGCCAGGCTTCGAAGCTCGGCAAGAGCGCGCTGACCGTGCGCTGGAGTGAGAGAAACGAGGCTCTTGGAGCCTCTCGCCACACCCGCAGCGCCCGTCTGCGCTCCTGCCTTCGCACCTCGCCTGCATCCAGGGGCTCGGCTTCCTCCTGGAAGACGAAGGCGGCATACACCCGCGCATCCATCTCCGCCAAGATGTCCAAAGGTGGAAACCGAGGTAGGACAGTGGCCGCCTCAAAAGATATCGTACGATATCCTCGTGCGATCTGATGGCCATCTTTCGCTGCAGGCTATTGAGCTTAGCTTCCAGAGCGACGGACGCCCGTGAGTCGATATGACCATACGGGCGCCCCATAGAGGCCATCGATCGCACGACGCCCGCGTAGAGGCGGCGGACTCCTTCCTGGGGCCCCGAGATTGGGTAGCAGCTGGTGCATGGCACCCACTACCCTCTCGATCTTGGGGACCAGGCGGTCGAAGTGCTCCTCGAAGCCCCAGCGACCGTCCAGGATGAGACCAAGATATTTCATCACCGGTCCCACCCGGACTTGCACGTCACCAACGCGAACCGACAAGCTGGGTGGTTCCCTCCCTCTGGGGAGTTTGTGGAACCAAAGCGCCTCGGTCTTATGAGGCGCTATCCGAAGACCCAGCTCTTGGATTTTATCCACGACGCATGCCACCCCAAGCTCAGCAAGCCGGATGGTGCTTTCAAAGCTGTCCCCGTCGGCCAGTACCAGAGTGTCATCTGCATAGCAGACGACACTAACACCGACGGGGAGATCGACCCGCAGGACCGCGTCGTACGCGAGGTTCCACAATTGCGGACCCAACACGGATCCTTGTGGAACCCCGCAGTTCACCTCCCTCAGGTGGACAGACGCGTCCCGACCCACGTACCGGATGCACCTGTCGTACAAGTACGCCCCAGCGATGCGCAGCAGGTAGGAGGCACGCGATGGTATGCCAGAGCCTCCTAATGGTTCCCCAGGGCAGCGAATTAAAGGCATTGACTATGTCAAGATTGACCGCCAATGCCACACCGCCCCGGGTAACCGCCCGCTGCGACTGCTCTCGGACGCGAAGGATCGCGTCCGCAGTCGATCGCGCCTGCCGAAAGCCGAATTGACTGGTCCGACAGGTCGGGGCCCACTCTGACGCAGGTGCGTGTTGAGGCGGGCGGCAATTATCCTTTCGAACAATTTGCCCGCCTCATCCAGCAAACAAATGGGTCGGTACGCGGAGAGAGATTCAGCGATCCTGCCATCTTTCCTCAAGACCACCATCCTTGCCTCTTTCCAGGCTGAGGGAAGACACCGACACTTAGGCAGCTGTTGAACAGCTGTCTCAGTCTTCCCCAGCCCGGCGGCGAAGGGATCACCCAGGCCCGACCAGGAATTCCCTCAGGGCCTGGGGCCGTATTCCTTCTCCGAGGCGCCTCACGGCTCGGTCCAACTCCTCGTTGGTCACCCCAACTCATCAGACCACGCGACCTCGTCTGATCGCAATGTTGAGGGTGTGGGCCGTTCTGGACCATAGGGAAGAGAGTGTCCACAACTCTTCCAACGAAAGTAGGGTCCAGGGTTTTCGTCAACGGAGGGACCCATGGTCGGAGCTTGCCTAGTACGATTTTGTACGGCCGCCCCCATGGGTCCCTGTTCAGCCCCTTGAGGAGTTCGGTCCAGGACCGGACCTAGCATCCTAGATTGCGAGTTGGAGCGCTTTTGTGGCGCCTCTATACAGCTCGTACGCTCTCGCCTTTTCATCGGCAGTGGCTTGCCTTCTTCTGCGGGCTCTGGTGTACTGGCGTCGGGCCCGCAAACAGTCCCTGCGCAACTGTGCTATGGCTTCCGACCACCAGTACACCGCCCGGAGCTTGGGGGACCTCGACACGTCGCAGATTGACGTCATCGTAGCCCGGAACCAGGTCGCTTCACTTTCGATCGGGCAAGACCCCTGGGCTGGGTCCCCTGTCCAGGCCGCAACGATGGCTGCGGCTTCGAGCATATCTATGTCGAGCCGCTTGAGGGACCATCGCCGCGGAGGGCCGCTACTGCGTTGGCGGCGGGTAGCACCGTCGGGAGCTGAGCGCCACATCGAGAACGATGTGGCGGTGGTCAGACAGAGTGACCACGTCTTCCGCCACTCTCCATCCCGACACCATGCGAGTGGCAGAGGAGTCGCCCACGACAGGTCGACAATCGACTCCCCTGCCACCGCACGCAGGTGCTAATGGACCCCGATTCAAAAGTCGGAGGTCGAGTCCGCCGCCCATTCTTCACAGTTTCTCCCTTTGCGTTGTCCGGGTGCAACCCCACGATCTAGAGTGAGCGTTGAAATCACCCAGGACAAGCACAGGACGGGGAAGGTATGCACGGATGCAATCGCCCAGCCCGTCCAGGTACGCCTCGTAAGCGGCGAGGGTACTGTTGGGAGAAACGTAGCAGCCTATCACTACAAGGGGACCCACTCGACGGCGACGAATCCCTGTCCCTTGAAATCAGGGTGCAGGGAGGATCCTCCTTCCGCCACCCCAGTAGATAGCAACGGAACCCTTAGTGTCACCGAACCACCATGCCGTCCGCACCGCCCGCCCGCCACCAGCAACCAATCACCCGGGCGAGGGTTTGCAGCAGCAGGTTTTGCGCCCCGCGGCAGTGGTTCAGGTTGCTTTGGAGGATCTTCACACTTCTATTGAAGGTGAAGCCTCCATAGCCTCCGGCACTCGGAGTGGTTTGCGGTAGGGGCCTGCATACATCCCTCCCCTTGGTCCTTCTTTTGGTGCGCAGGCCTTGGTCCCCAGCCGATGGTTGGCTGGGCGGCCAAGGTCCGCGCACAGTGGGCACTTTTAAGGCGGCCGCAGTGCAATGGTGACTCGCCTTATGGCCCGGCTCCGCGCAGGCATAGCACCGAGCGCTACGGTCCTTTCGCTGGGGCACCTGCTGCGAACATGCCCCACCTCAAGGCACCGGTAGCACTGCAGCGGCCTTGCCGCCAGCACCTCAATCTTCGCAGCCGTCCACCCCAGCCGGACGAACTTTGCCGCGGCCAGTTTCCGTACGGCGCCCAGAGGACACCGCACACGGACCCCAGACGCAAGGGTGTGCGATGGATTATGCCCACTTTACGTCTGCGACAGCGCAACCACCTGCCTCGGCCACCGCTGCTGCAACCTCCGTTGGGGTGACAGACTCGTCAAGATCCATCACCCTCAACTCGCCGGTTCAGTGGACGTGCTATATGCACGTCCATGTCGGTTAGCACCTCTAGCATTTTAGCGGCGAGCACGTCGGCCTTAGAGGCGCAGTCGGGGCCGGATACCTCCAGTATCAACGCACCCGTAACTGCCCTCCTTGGCCGGACCGTGTCGATGCCGCAGTCTGCCAGCTTTATCCTCTGTTTCGCCGCAGCCATTACTGCGGCGTATAAAGCCTGGCCATGCTCCGGCACGGTGACCGTGATGGCCGCTGATCGTGGCAACTTACCCGGTTTGACCAGTGGCTTTTTTGGAGCCGCCTCCTTTGCCGGCGCCTTTCGGGTCACGGCTGCTTTCATTACAGGAGTAGGTGGAGCCCGGGCAGCCAAATTCCCCTGCTTTACGGCTAGCCACTACCGCCCATGTTTGGGATGCCGCAACCGGGTCAGTTCCACTGGCTTCGCGGGAGGTGCGGGAGGCGCGGAGCTGCGGCAGGCGCAGCAGCTGTGGGTGGTGCGAGAGGAGATGGCTGCTGGCGCTGGGCGCGCTTTCCTGTGCCGGACCTCTTCTTCGCGGCAACGATTGACGAACCCTGTTCTGGAGGATGAGGGGACGTCACGGGCGCCTGCGCTCCAAAGCCGCCAATTTTCTCGATGAGCGCATCGATGCGCTCCATCAGCTGACTCTCAAAGTCCCTGCTCGCCAGCGCAGACACTGGCGTCTTGGCGGCATTGCCTGACGTGCCCTAGCCGCAGGTGCTTCTTCCCGCCTTCGGAGTGCGCTGAGCTCTTCCGATAGCCTCCCACCTTGGTCGAGAGCTCGGTCAACTGGGGAGCGAAGCCCGAGTTCTCACGCTCCAACCTCTCGACAGTTGGTGGCTGGGAGACCTCCGCGCTTAAAGCGCCCGCGGCGCTGCCTGACCATCCTGGCCGCCACCCGCAGGCTATGCACAAATGTGCCCTTCAAATTGCCGGATTTATCAGCAACCTTGTCGACCGCCAGTAGACTGGATCGGATGCAAGCATCCAGGTCCATGGTCGACATGCCTTCCATCTCCTGCCCAAATCGGCGGGTTTTGGAAGGCTACCCTTCGCCCTGGTTTTGATCAGCCACAGTAGGGTCCCAAATACCCTCCTCGTCCTCCATCTGCGCCTCCGTGTCCGTGGCTACAGCTGCGACCGCCTGAAATTTATCGGCCGCCACCGCTGCAGGCTTGGCCCTTCTTTTCTTGCCGTCTTTGCGGACACCTCCGAAGTTGCGGATATGAGCGACGCATCCGACCTGTTGCCATCGCTCGCCGCCCAAACTAGCAGGCGTGCTGGGGCGCACGAATCGCCCTCTGCCTGTCTCGTGCCGGACCACCGGTCTCTCGACAATTTGGCTACTCTTCCGCCATTATGGCCCCCAGATATTAATGGGCCAGCCACTGCAATTACAGTCTCAACGCTCTGCGCTGAGTCAAATTCCTCCTTACAAACTTCTGCTTTGAGAATTTTCCATGATAAATCCTAATGAGTGTGGACGAAATAAAAAGGTCGATCCCCGGGTGACGCCTTTCCGGGGACAATACAATACCGTGGGGGTCGCCTGGTACCCACAGGTTTTAAGACTTCGCTGTCTGGTTTTAAAGAGTTTTCCTTCGCGGGCCGGCCAATTAAGGTGTCTCCGCTCCGCTGCACCTCAACGTACCCCATGATCGTCAGCGATGGGGTCTTTGAAGAGAGTACAGCGGGTTACGGCGCGCTGGTGGAGCCGACGTAACTCCCCAGTTTTGGACGGTTGTGCCCGAGGCAGTGTTAGTGCACACCGAGCCCGTCCTCCACTATGAGCATTAGGCACTGGAAACGATACATCGTCACCAGTTCCCAATACCACCATCATTTGTTGCCTTTCCCCGGATACAGAAATCAAGGAGAAATGCAACCTCCCACAACGCCTCTCGACGGTTGGAGCCCGGCAGTAAAACGCACACCGAGCCCGTCCTCCACTATGAGCATTAGGCACTGGAAACGATATATCGTCGCCAGTTCCCAATACCCACTATCATTTGTTGCCTTTCCCCGGATACAGAAATCAAGGAGAAATGCAACCTCCCGGCTGGTTGAGTGCCCGGCGGCAGTGAAAGCACTTTTTCAGGCGTCCCACACTGTGAGCATTAGGCACTGGAAACGATATATCGTCGCCAGTTCCCAATACCACCATCATTTGTTGCCTTTCCCCGGATACTTTGATCAAGGAGAAATGCAACCTCCATTCTTTCGCATTGGCACTGAGAACGACGTATCGTCACCAGTTCCCAATACGCAATTATCGTTCGGTTGCCTTTCCTCCGGATATGGAAATCAAGAGGAAATGCAACCCCTGCCACTCCGCAGTGCCCTCCGCTTATCAGAGGGACACGCAGAGCAGCTATCCCCCCTGTCAGAACATTCGCCACCGGCAACAACGTATCATCACCAGTGCCCAGGGTGTGCACTGTCTGTCCTGCTGCCTTTCCTCGGATACAATAGTATCAAAGAGAAATTCAACGACCAGGCACTGGAGGAGGTTTTCAATGCAGGCACCCCAACCTTTTACGGGGAAATGCCTCTACGCATACCCACTTGCGGGGGCAAGGTGGGGTTATGCCGACCTGCACCGACTAAAACCCCATGGTGTTCCACCTTCGTCGCGTATGGCGGGCCACGGGAACGCTTTCGCACACCTCCGCGACCCCGCCTGCGCTGGCTGGCAAGCCGGCCCTCCTTCGGGGAGGACATCCCCTCTCCACTTCTGCAAGGCGCGCCGGAACACGGACGCGCCTTCCATCTCGGCTCTCAGTAGGTGGTGGGAAACGGACTCCCCGAGTCCGCCTCCCAGAGGCCATGGGGCCAGCACTGGCCAACCTGTGCCCCTGTGAGTGATCTGGTTCAGGCTCCACTGCCGACGGGATGCCCGGCCGCGGAGGACAGGAGAGCGGCAACGAAACACCGACACTCCTCTTCCCCGCGGCCCCACCACAGCCGCAGGCATCATGTGGGCACTCGCTGAGCTCGCGGGAGGATAGGGAGGGCGGCAACGCACCGGTCGACACTCCTCACCCTCTGCGACTCCGCCTCGGCTACTGAGGGGCGGGAAGCGGCCTGCTCCGCCACTCCGCCCCAGCAGTCCACCGACACGCCTGAGGCGAGCCTCGTTACGAGCCCACCCGGAGCGGGCTCCTCCTCGGGCCGGCCACAGAGCGCCTTAGGCCGGCCATTTGGGTTCTTAGCTTCACCGTGGGTGACCAAGCCACGGTTACTAAGCCCCCCCGCTACGACAAAGCGAGAACCCTTCGGGGGGGTAGCACCCCAACCTAACCTAACCTAACCTATCCTAACCTAACCCTAACCACCTATATCTTTGTGTATTAGAGTCTCAAGCATTCCAAATTGGTTTTTTGTTGTAGCATTTGTTCAGTGTAATCGTTAGACAGTCATCCTGCGCCGCATTTAGGCCATTTCTAGTCTAGTTGTAATCAGTCATTTTTAGTTTCATAATTACGTAATTTTATTCCATTTGTAAAAATTTTCATGTCTTCGTTTTTCGTGCTGATTTTGTAACCTAACCTAACCTAACCTAACCCTAACCACCTATATCTTTGTGTATTAGAGTCTTAGGCATTCCAAATTGGTTTTTGTTGTAGCATTTGTTCAGTGTAATCGTTAGACAGTCATCCTTGCGCCGCATTTAGGCCATTTCTAGTCTAGTTGTAATCAGTTATTTTTAGTTTCATAATTACGTAATTTTATTCCATTTGTAAAAATTTTCATGACTTCGTTTTTCGTGCTGATTTTGTAACCTAACCTAACCTAACCTATCCTAACCTAACCACCTATATCTTTGTGTATTAGAGTCTCAAGCATTCCAAATTGGTTTTTTGTTGTAGCATTTGTTCAGTGTAATCGTTAGACAGTCATCCTGCGCCGCATTTAGGCCATTTCTAGTCTAGTTGTAATCAGTTATTTTTAGTTTCATAATTACGTAATTTTATTCCATTTGTAAAAATTTTCATGTCTTCGTTTTTCGTGCTGATTTTGTTACCTAACCTAACCTAACCTAACCTAACCTAACCGTAACCCTAACCACCTATATCTTTGTGTATTAGAGTCTTACGCATTCCAAATTGGTTTTTGTTGTAGCATTTGTTCAGTGTAATCGTTAGATAGTCATCCTGCGCCGCATTTAGGCCATTTCCTAGTCTAGTTGTAATCAGTTATTTTAGTTTCATAATTACGTAATTTTATTCCATTTGTAAAAATTTTCATGTCTTCGTTTTTCGTGCTGATTTTGTAACCTAACCTAACCCTAACCACCTATATCTTTGTGTATTAGAGTCTTAGGCATTCCAAATTGGTTTTTTGTTGTAGCATTTGTTCAGTGTAATCGTTGGACAGTCATCCTGCGCCGCATTTAGGCCATTTCTAGTCTTGTTGTAATCAGTTATTTTTAGTTTCATAATTACGTAACTTTATTCCATTTGTAAAAATTTTCATGTCTTCGTTTTTCGTGCCCATTTTGTAACCTAACCTAACCTAACGTAACCTAATCTAACCTAACCTAACCTAACCACCTATATCTTTGTGTATTAGAGTCTTAAGCATTCCAAATTGGTTTTTTGTTGTAGCATTTGTTCAGTGTAATCGTTAGATAGTCATCCTGCGCCGCATTTAGGCCATTTCTAGTCTAGTTGTAATCAGTTATTTTTAGTTTCATAATTACGTAATTTTATTCCATTTGTAAAAATTTTCATGTCTTCGTTTGTCGTGCTGATTTTGTAACCTAACCTAACCTAATCTAAACTAACCTAACCTAACCTAACCACCTATATCTTTGTGTATTAGAGTCTCAAGCATTCCAAATTGGTTTTTTGTTGTAGCATTTGTTCAGTGTAATCGTTAGACAGTCATCCTGCGCCGCATTTAGGCCATTTCTAGTCTAGTTGTAATCAGTTATTTTTAGTTTCATAATTACGTAATTTTATTCCATTTGTAAAAATTTTCATGTCTTCGTTTTTCGTGCTGATTTTGTAACCTAACCTAACCTAACCCTAACCACCTATATCTTTGTGTATTAGAGTCTCAAGCATTCCAAATTGGTTTTTTGTTGTAGCATTTGTTCAGTGTAATCGTTGGACAGTCATCCTGCGCCGCATTTAGGCCATTTCTAGTCTTGTTGTAATCAGTTATTTTTAGTTTCATAATTACGTAACTTTATTCCATTTGTAAAAATTTTCATGTCTTCGTTTTTCGTGCCCATTTTGTAACCTAACCTAACCTAACGTAACCTAATCTAACCTAACCTAACCTAACCACCTATATCTTTGTGTATTGGTTTAGGAATACGCACTCCTGCGTTCAACAGGCCGCTTAACGGAACACATTCTCGCAGGGCTAACCCTGAAAACCCTTCGGTACTTGTGCACTATTCTTCGATGTCGCAAAGGCATTCGACAAAGTCTGGCATAATGGCTTAATTACGCACTCCTGCG